>CM070008.1:23957138-24342138 GCA_036247105.1 Cirrhinus mrigala | reverse complement strand
ACCAGTGGCGGCTCTGTAAAGACTGCATTTATAATCAGGAAACAAGACCACAGAGTGAAGGGAGGGCCGTGCAAACACCTTAGGCAACATTTATAACACCAACTTGAAATTACTCCCCATGATCATTCCAATCAATCTATTGCAAACAAAGAGCCATTGTGGGAGGCAGAGGCTGAAGGAACCAAGGAGACGATCTAGCAAGAGTGAGATTTATGAAGTAAGGCAAGGTGCAGTCTGTCTGAAAGAAATTAAAAAGCACTGAGTCCAATGTGAATTATTAAAGCTAAAGGGATGGCAGAAGGAATATATTATGCTTTGCAAACAGGTTTCCATTGGTCAGAAACAAATCCTGTACCAATTTCACTCGAGCAAAGTTTTGATCATATTAAAAATAGCCTATTTCTATGCATATTTCTTTTTTCTTTTATATATTTTGGGCTTTTGTTACTTTATTATTCATATAGGACAGTGGAGAGATGACAGGAAAATATTAGGTAGAGAGAGGGGAGCCGGATCAGCAAAGGACCTCAAGACGGGAATCGAATCGCCGCACTAACCACAAAGCTATCTGTGCCGACATTTCTATGCAATTATAGAAATTAATACTTTCATTTGGCAAGAATGCTTTAAATTGATCAAAAGTGATGATAAAGACATTTATAATGTTACAAAATATTTCCATTTCAGATAAATGCTGTTCCGCTGAACTTTCTATTCAAAGAAACCAGAAAAAAATTCTACCCAGCTGTTTTCAACATAATAATAATAATAATAATAATAAATGTTTTTAAGCAACAAATCAGAATATTAGAATGATTTCTGAAGGATCATGTGACTGGAGTAATGATGGTAAAAGTTCAGCTTTGAAATCATAGGAATAAATTACATTTTAAAATATATTCTAATAGAATAGAGTTATTTTAAATAGTAAAAGTTTACTGTTTTTTCTGTACTTTAGATCAAATAAATGCAAGCTTGATGAGCAGAAAAATGTCCTTTAAAAAACATTAAAAATCTTACTGTTCAAAAACTTTTGACTGGTAGTGTATGTGAACAGATGACACTGAAAATTAAACTTAAAACTGGTTTTAAAAATTAAATCTAATATATTCACAATATAAAGTTTTGATCAAGTTTTTTAAGAAAAAGTTTCCCAGTTTTCATAAATCTAGAAAATTCAATTTTGGCCTATTTTAAGATCAGCAGGTTTCTGCAGAGCCCACGCATGCTATTTTTGAGTGTTTTATGCATTCTAAAGTGCTCAGCTTATTTGAATTCTGTAGTATAAGTATTAAAATCCTGACTACTAAGAACTTTGTGCTATGAAAAATGCAGTCACATCCGAACATTGTTAACAAACCGAAATCCTGGTTAGCTCTGCATGCTGACACTATTTTTTAGGCTCTAAGGATTTCTAGTTATAAATATGCAGGTTCTCATGCATTCAAATATGACTGTACGCGGATCAAACTGTGTGCTATTCCCAGGTGTAGCCTTTTTTAAACTTTCCTAAACTACTTAAGCATAAATTAAATCATGAATTAATTATATATGAAGTGCAATAAATATTGTAAGTAGAATATGTGTGTATTATGCATTTCTATTTTTTTCTCTCCCAAAACAAAGATAATAAAAAATGCCCACATCGCCTTTAAGGTCACAATTGAGAGAAGACTCTAAAAAGATCTGCCTTTTCACCATGTTTACTTCCTGTCTAACATTTCTTTCCAGACATGCCTAAGTGAGAAACAACATGACATCTTTGACAACGCTACAGCAGTGCCAAATAAACAGTCAACCCCAGCACATCTTCTATGACAGCCATAGACACTTCACACCACATATCTGATTGGCTGGCAGTGACTTATACAACTGTCCACTCCTTAAAGTCGCTTCTTTTTGCACCTCGGAGTGAGTGGCAGACATGGATGCAGTGTTCAGCACCATGGACAGCAGCCAGTGTGTGCTGCCTCATACAAACTAGCTGCTGGTGACAAATGTAGAGTAGGTTTTTTAAAGTATTAAGTTACTACACAGAATTTTTGTGTTATTTGTAAAATTAAAAAACGCCACAAAGAATTGGGTAAATCAAGAGATTTATATGAGTCAAAGACATTAAGATGTACACATCAAAGAAATTTACAAAAGTGATTTTATGTCCATAGAAAGCACATTAAATGTAAGTAAAGTGTCTACTTTTAAGATTTTAAAATGTTTTTGGATAACAAAATGTCAAAATTTGGTTGAAAAAATGTTACATTTTCATTCAGTGTAACACAATGTTTATGTAAAAATTCAAACAACATGCTTATTCTGACTTGTACATATTAAAATCTGTAAAATAGTAAGGGAGCAAAACAAATTTTATTGTGTTTTAAATGAGTAAAAGATCTTACTGACAAATTGGCAAAACCTAGGATAGTGGCAAATTTTAAAAATGGTAGAATTACAACTAATTAGTCTTTGGGATGATCAAAGAAATTTGTCTTTTTATATGTCATAAATATGCCTGACAAGATTGTTACACTGAATGATATTTTAGTGGGTGTCCTCTGTAATTTAGGGAAAATGCATATTTACTTTGTTGTTTAGAAAAACAAAAACAAAGATGCAATTAAATTAAACAGAAAACTTTTTTTTTTTTTTTTTCCGGAAAAACAACAACAATTTAAAACTTAAAACAGTATTACACTTATTGTTTTTATACTTAAACTCTTTTTTGCCTTTGACCCATGTTTAGAATTCCATTAAAAATATATTAAATATAATTACACACACAGAAAAATAAATAAATAAATGATAAATATATAAATAAGTTATTTCTACAGCTGTCACCTATTTAGTTGTTCTTTTAAACCGAAAAGCCTACTTAAATTGTTTTCTTTTTTAATTTTTAACCAGGGAGGATGCTGCCCTAATAATTAATTCGGCACAATCAAAAGTTGTTTTTTGGGGGGGGGTTTGTACTTACAGTAACACAACCTCACACAGTTTAGCAATAAGTTGTAGGTAAAGTACTATTTACAGCAGACATTTATTGAATATTATATCAAAGTTAATAAACTTTGTTTAAAGGTCTATCTATTTATCTAACTGTCTGTCTGTCTGTCTATCTATCTGTCAGTCTCTTTCAGAAATTTTTTGTTGTGGTTGTTTCCTAGGTTTGTTTATCATCTCAGAGTTCAAAAAGGTGAAGCTACTGCACAAACTTCACACAAGTTTACACATGAGATCCTCACAAGACTGTAACCCAGTGACCGCATTGTCTCTCTGGGTTCACAGCTGTATTACGGATAGTCATCATAAAAACATCTGTCTGTATATCTCTCAACCTGACAAACGAGCATCATGCTTCCTACAGCGTAAACAACACATATCTGCAGCTTACCAGCTATTATTTCAGACAAAGAACATACTAGAACTGACCTATTTGAGTTTTAGACTAGGCCTGCGACTGATATTTTTATAAATAATCACAATAGCTGTCAGAATCAAGAATACTATGTCTTTAATAAGACGCTAAACTGATAATAAATAACAACACTCACCCAATACGAAGTACGGGAGCTCGGTATTTTCCAAGTCGTCAACAACGACTATCTCGCCCGGAAAATCGTTCCTGACGGAGAATAGCAGCTTGGGCTCGGAGGCCGATGGGCTGTGCATGATGCTCAGGTCGTTCTCTCGCAAAAACGGCAAAGCGGATACCGTGACGCTTTTCATTTTGCACTCCATGTCTTGAGACTGATCTTCTTCGCCGTTCAGACATTTTACACCAGCGGGACTGAATATGACAATCCAGAGAACGCCGATAAGCAGACCGGAGTGTGGTAGTAGCATCTTGCCGGAGAATGTGTAGCTGTTGTCAGGTTGCGGCAGTCACTAAGCGGCACACAGGGAGCTGGACGAGGAGGAGGACCGGGAATACGCTGGCAACACACGAATCGAGCTATTTTCGTGAAATTAAACAAAAAACGCTGGGTTTAAGTCTCAGATATTCTCCGTCCCACGGCTGAATATTCTTGTTGTCATCATAACACGACTCGGCTTAGTGATGACAGCGAGAGAGGCGGAACAGCGCAGCATCGGAGCCCGTTATTGGGCTTCTCCACCTCAAGCCATTAAAAACGATTTTTCTTGTTGCAGTGGGCAACCATTAGCAAGAGCTACATTTAATAGTCCTGTAACTTTAAAACATACCATGGTTTGCCATAATTTCTACTTTAAACGCCCTTGTATCATGAATTTGTAGTTTTAGCAAGTACTTACTCTTTTTTCTCCTTTTGTTCTGTTTTAGAACGTTATGTTCTAAATATCCAACTTATCATGTTCTTGCTAGTTATAGAAAACATTTATTTGCATATCTTTTATAATGTACTCTGATAAACATTTTAAATAATAGCCAAATCATTAAATAGCTAAAATATGTTAAAATAAGATATGCTGGTCTGGTGTTGCCTATTCTTAGAGAGGTTTTGGGAACTTTAAAGCTGGTTTATTTATTTATTTTCTCCTGAAGGGCTACTGGTTATTTTACAGTGGAAAAAAATATATATATTTAGCATGGTATATGTAGTTTTGCTGTAAAACTTTAAGGTGTTTTTAAATAGAAATAGAAATTTAGATAGATAGATAGATAGATAGAAAGATAGATAGATATTTATTTTTCTTATTAGCTGAAATGGATACTTTTAATTCTGTTTCTTTTTTCTTTATCATAAACTGACATGACTGTTTTTTTTTTTTTTTTTTTACAGTGAAAATAAATGCAATAAAAGTTACTAGCAGAAGAATACAGCTAAAGTTTTATAAGTCACTGACCACTGCAGAAAGAAGAGCAAGAGCAAAAATGAGATCGAGAAGCCAAGAGCATCTTTTCAAGCAAACAGCAGCTGCAAGCTCTGGGAAGAAGAAAAAAAAGGAAGAAAGGCAGGAAAGAAAGAAGCAGTGCAGTCTGCCCCAAAGAATGATCTCCCTGTGTAATCTTGAGCTTATTCCAGCACTGAAGCAAGGCTTTAGCAAAGTGTGAAGCACTTTTGTGATGAAAGGGCACAGTACTCATTTCAGCTTTGACCTGCTCAATAATTGAACTTTGAGGGCGGTGGTGGGAGAGAGGGGTATCGACACACTTGTGGTCCCGTTGCTGTGATATCCTGCTCTCTTTTAGGGTTCTTTCTGCAACACTCGCTAAGCTATTACTGCTTTTGGTTTACACATATCCAAAGGCAATATGACAGCTAGAGCACAGTGAACTGTCAAAATAGTGTAATCACATGTGCTGAGGATTTGTCTTTTTTTCACTCTCGTTATTACACTATAAAACGACAAATGGTATTATTGAGTTATTTATTAGTATTATTATTAATCTCATAGAAAAATATGCAGTGTCGCTGTTCGTTCAGATTAAATGGATAACAGATGCTAGTTACCAATTTTAGTTGATAAACCGGAGCACCTATCATCTCAGCATGTTCTGAGGAATCTAACCAGACTTGACAGAAATTCTTGTCCCTTTACCGAAATCAGCAGCAATGCCGGGAGGCAAATGTGCACACAGATGACTGGAATGCCTCCATAAGCAGAACAAAAATTCCATCTTTAAAAAAAGAAAAAGAAAAAAAAAGTCCAGATTGTTACTCTGAATAGACCAAAAGGTCTGTTACGGCATCTACACGGTTTTAAGTATTAACATAACAAAACACAAATAGCCTAATGTCTTTTGCAATCCAATTAAAGCAGCTGTTTCCTTTCCTAAACCTAAATAACTGCACAAGGAACTGCCAACCAAGACACTTTCTGATAATGCTAGCTGTTCATTTGAGCACATTGAAAAGCAATCTCAAACTGCATATGCTTTGGTTTATGATAGCACCAGAAAAGGTACTGTAAAAATCATGTTCATTGTGAAGGGAAGATAGCACATTATACCATTATATCGCTGAAACCAAAAATGCTGAGGAACATAAAAAACACAATTTTCTCTAGAACAGGACGCCATGAATGAAGCTTTCAAAAGATAAGAGCCTCTTTGTGACATCAGAAATCTATGTTATGCATTTGTTTGCCTTCAAAGCAGTGTTGGCCTTTGTTGATAGCCATGGCAACCTCATGCGAGTCAGCTGTCAGATTTAGAAAAGAAAATCCACACACAATATCGCCACATGTTTCCTGTGAGGCTTAAACAGCAGACTGTATTTGACATGACAAATTATCACTGGGATTTGCAACCTTAGAATATCCAGCATATTGTTCTTATGCTTAATAAAATGTCCTTGCATTTTAAAAATGGTGTGAAGCAGGGTTTAGACGTAAGCTTCTTTTCTAAGAACAAATCATACTCTATAGCACAATGCCGCCTCTGATATAACAGCACACTGTGTTCACATTTATGCAGATTTTTGTCAAATGCCAAATACAAGCTTCTCATAGGTTATCGAGGCACGTATGTGCTCTCACACATCGTCAAAAAGTTCACAAGAAAAGAAACTGGAAGTGGGTTTTAGCCAAGCAATTAGAGCTTCATAAACATCTGCATGTCTTTGCTCAATTACTACAGCAAAATGTTTCCCACCAAGTTAAACAACTCACAAAATGATCTTCAAACAGTATGACTGCACTTTATTAGAGGACAGACAATAGTGCTGGAAAATAGCACTTGATGAAAGATTATGCTCAAGTACTGCTGGAAAATTAAATATCCTCTATTTGGTTAGATTTAGGAATCTCCAAATAACTCCCACATATTAAAACCACTGGTATATAAAGAGATAGGCTAATAGCCTTTAAAGTATACAGGTGTGTTCCATGAAAGATCTTCTTTTTAGTACATTTCTGCTACAAGATGTTTTACTACAGACACATACTCTGTAGGCAGGTAATGTATGAACTGGTAGGTGTCCTTTCAGCAATGTGTAAGCAGTAATATGGGCCAGATGTTTGACAAAATGAGAGACTTCCTCCCCCTGCCTTACATGCAAGGTGTTACCCCTTCACCAATTAGCTGAAGAAAAACACAAAGCTCTGCATAAGATTTAGCTGAGACAGCACACACAAAAGAAACTACGGAGGTGTTGCAAAATTCAGGAGGTGAAGAACTGAAATTGCTGTTCCACAATTGACAAGTCGTAAGTTGTCTGTCAAGTAAAAACAGTGTTATTTTAATATCAATGAGGCATTCATTTGATTTATTGGTTGGTTTGTTGGTATACGTCTATGCCTATATTGTTTATTAATTTTGTGGCGGGACGAGCAAACCACAGTGGGCGTGACGTCAGGTCTCGGAGAGAGTTTAATTAAACATAAGATAAACAAAAGTGTCCATAAAGGGGGAAAATAAAGTGTCCAAAATAAACAGGGGATCTGGTGTCCCTGTCCTGCTGGGGGACAGGAGCGGAAGGGTTCAGGTAAGGGGCGGAGTCCGGCGGCCGCACGCACTCCCTTCTGAGCTCCGCGGCGCGAGGGGCGGCGGCTTCATCTAGCGGCTTCATCCACCTTGGTCCACGGCACTTCTCGAAGATTAAACGGCCCGGCAGCCGTCTCACGGAAGCAGTTCACGTCCGGACCGCGGGTCCAGCAGCTCGTCACTTCAGCGGCGCTCGACCCCTCAACGCTCCCTTCCTGGACCCACGAGGAAGAGACCGATCTCCTGAGGAGAGGCGCGCTCGGCATTTCAACAGCGGCGGTGATAAGGCTTCATTCACGTCAGGTTCTAGCCTAAACCTCGGGAGTCTGGTGAAGGGCGGCGATTAAGGGACGGGATGACGATGATCAGATGATCAATTGAAATAAAACGTTGCTTCCATCCCTGAAGTTTCAAAAACAGAGGTTCATAAGTACAAAGTCAATCTGTAGACATTGGGGACAACAAGCTACAGACTGGCAGAGGGCGAAAACAATTCTTTACTGCCCAGGATGATTCTTCTTTTTAGAATGTCACTCAACAACTATAAGCATGACATCGAGAGACCTAAAAAAAAATGCCAAACGACAGCTGTGGTGAAGTGCATGGTGAGGACAGTTTGAAACAGGCTTTTAAGGGCATGGCTGTAGTTGTACAAAGCTAGAAAAAAAAACCCTTCATCGATGAAAAGCAAACTAGAGCCAAGCTGAGGTTTACAAGACCATAAGGATTGACTGTAGAGGACTGGAGTGTAGTAATCTTCTCTGATGAGCCCAATTTTTAGCTTTGCGCAACAACCAGGTTGTCTAATGGTTAGACAGAGACCTGGAAAGGCCTACAAGTTACAGGTGTCACACCCACTGTGAAATTTGGTGGAGGATTGGTGATTATCTGAGAGTGTTTCAGCATGGCTGGAATCAGGCACATTCGTGTACAAGGCTGTCCTGGAAGGAAACTTCTGCACTGACAATGTTCCCCAACACTGAGGCTTGGATTTTCCAGCAGGACAATTCTCCATGCCACACAGCCAGGTCAAGGTGTGTCATGGCCAAACCAATCTCCAGACCTAAACCCCATTGAAAACCTCTGGAATGTGATAGACAGGAAGATGGACGGTCACAAGCCATCAAACAAAGACGAACTGCTTGAATTTTTGTGCCATGAGTTGAAAAAAGTCACTCAACAGCTAGGGCTGGACAATTTTTCAGATTTTATCGATCAAGTCAAATTTAATATTTTGCCACAATTTTACTTTTTAGAAATCGAGGAATAGCAATTTTGAATTTAAATATTACCAAACGTTAGAATTAGACAATGACAATATGCCAATGATGACTAGGAGTGTAAGAAAATATGATACACGTGTGTACTGCGATATTTTGTTTGGCAATACTGTATCATTCTCAAAAATGCGAACTCTGAAACTTGAGAAATTCTCAGAACAAAAAGGTTCTCAGAATGTCCAATATCTGTATTTATTTTATTGTTTTACAGTTCTTTTGTTTTCTTAAGAAATCCTGTAAGCACTTTATTTTTTATTGATATTAAGCAGATTCTTAAGTTCAGATTAAAATGATCTGACATGGTTACAATTGTAAACTTAAATTGTAAAGCAGGGTCTAAAAATATGTATGGTCTGTTTATAAAAGCTTACATTTTATACATTTAATAACTAAAGAATCTTGCAAGCACTTTATTTTACCCGTTTACTCGTACTGCACAAAAAGTGATTCAATAACATTGAATGGTTTCAAGTTGATTAGTTAAAAATCTTTAAAAAATCGAGAATCGGTCAAACATTCTGAAAAAAATCGAGATTTTAATTTGTTGCCATATTGCCCAGAGTGCCCTACTGAAAAAAAAAAAAACAGAATTTGTAAAGAATTGTATTGGTTTAAAATGGAAACTGTAATGGTGCCTGTTGGTATCTACTAGTAATTGGTCGCCTTCTAATGGTGGCTTTCAGGGGTTAAATTGGGATTTGTTATGTGAGGGGGCTCTATATGGTGTCAGTCTTCCTTTATATATATAAGCAAATCTGATTTATTCTGAAGCAATATTCTCATCAGTTTCCTATCAGCTGTGGCATATAAATCTGCATGTTTTTTTATATTTAATTCAAGGGAATTTTTTTTTTTTACCTTTATAGAGGGCATTTTCCCCCAACTTCATTAATACTTCATGTTTCATTTCAAATTCTTACATTTGATCTATAAATTCCATTGCAATATTATGAATATTGTTATTTGTCAGCAAATAAAATAATTTACACTGAAAAAATACAAATGAATTAAATAATGTTATGAGATTGTGAGATTGTTTAAGTATATATATATATTTTAATATACACAAGAAATTATGGAGGGAAATGATGCTTTTAAACAAAATTAAAACTCCAGTAGGTGATGGCAAGTGTCTAATAATGAGTGAGTCGTTCATGATTCATTCAAACGACTGATTTATCAGATGTTTGTGCATGGGATAATGAAACTTTGACTCGACCGATTTGTTCAAAACAATGACTTATTCAGCATGATGCGCTGTGGTTTTTCTGTTTTTGGTTGCTTGTTAAAATCACTAAATCTTAATAGAATATGTCCCAAAATAGACTACAGCAAACCATTTTTTTAATGGTTTTAATAGTTAAAAGTTGATGATTTGTAATGGTATTTGTAGTGGAAACCATTAGAATTTCTGTGACGGTTTCTATTGTTTCTTCAGCAGGGTGGTGGAGAGCATGCCAGGATTCATAAAAGCTGTAAGTTATTCCACAAAATATTGATTTCTGAACTCTTCCTATGTTAAAACAGTATTCTTCTGTTGTTTAAAAATGAATATGAACTTGTTTGCTTTGCATTATTTGAGGTTGGAAAACACTGCATCTTTTTTGTGTGAAATTGAATCAAGGTACAACAGCAAGAATATTTGGTATCTTGCATATCTTTTGTATTATATTTGTGAGTATCATTATTTGCTGTATTCTGTGTTTTTTTGGTTCATATCAGAGCTTTGACTGTGTATTTCAACACTTAAACACATACAACAATTCTTAATTTATAAGGTCTTGAGTTTTGCAACAATTTTACTTCCATGTGAAAAGAATGAATTGAATGAATGAATAATAAATAAATACATAAATAAATAACCAAGCAAGTTTGAGGAACTGACAGAAACACAAAAAATTGAGGCAGTTGAAAATATGTCATTTGTGTTAATATTCAATGAAGACACATAATGAGCCTATTTTCTGCTGGGTTTTATGGGGTAAATTAAGTTTTTTTTTCCTTCCACTCACCCATTTTTATACATTGCCAGTCTGTTCAGTCAGTTATGATGTGCACGCAGAACACTGGGAAATAAAAGGGTAATAATATAGGAATAATGTAATATGTCAAGACTCACAGTCACAGAAGATCATGTGATTGGCATGAACTGCAAGCAGACAGACCTTTCTGACTTTAAAACAAATACACAGCCTAGGCAATTCTGACATTTTGTATCATAGGTTAATTCAAAATTTAGGTTTATACGCTTATGAACAATAACAATAATGATTTGTTCATAGGTTAACAAGAGATTTCGACTTCGATTTATTCCCCATGAGTCAAAGCGATGACCCTAACATATGCTGATCGCATTCATTCAGGTTTTCTGAAAATGCTACAGATCACTGTAATGACATTAGCACAATTAGATTAATCCATATTCGTCTTCCAGACTTTCAACAAACATCATTTATCTCATGAATCCGTGAAGTAACGCTCAACCGAACGTGTCCTGAAGCAAATAGAGACACACAGAAAGAGAAAAAAGACATCAGGAGTTCTCATGTCCAGACTGACTGTGGACGTCCGCCAGGTTTCTCTCCCGAGATTGTGCCCTCTGAGTGTTTTTTATATGTCAACGTCACAAGACAAATAGCGACGGGGAGTATCTGCCCCCTCACCCCCAAAGATGAATCACCCTTGTTGTCCAGTTTGCCAGTCTCCGAACGCAGCCCGGGCCACGATCTCACTGGCAAGCGCTGCCATGGATTGACCTTCTACTCAAGGTAATGATTACCCCCTTGAGCATGCGGCAGCTGGCAAGGTAATGCATTGTTGGCACGTAAAAGTGATGCTGCAAGAAGCAGAAGGAGATCAGGAGACTCGTGTACCCTAGAGTTTGACCATCTGTGGCCTATTGGTCGTCATTAAGGTTTCTAATTTGGGACGACTAGGGAATAAACCAAACCAGGGCTGGAAATGTCATTACCTGACTCCTGGTGAGGTGTCCTCCCATATTTACATATTTATACACCTTAATTGTCTTTGCCTCACTGCCGTGACATTGAAGCTGCAAAAGCCGAAACAATTCTATTCCAGGTATCACATTTGAATTTGAATGGCCGCTGCCATTAACGTGACAATATAACCCTGCGTGCGGAAACGGACCATTACGCTTTAAATAGAAGGGAGTTAACACAGAGAATATTATTGCGACTTTTGTTATGAAGGCCTGGTCACGTTAACGATCTCTTAATTAGAGCTTTGTTTAAACTGTCAGATGCTGGTGCCTGAAACTGCCACTCAAAGCTAGCTTTTTATATCTTCTATTGGTTTATTGGCGATTTTAAAAGAAAAGTTTTAAAATGCATGTCAAATACTTTTTTGACAATTAACATATTTAAAGGCTTAAACAAAACAAACTGTATTATTTTCAGAAAGATGAAACATTATTGTTTTAATGTCAGGCAAAGTAATTATTGCAAGAAAACTGCATTCTGTTCTGTATTTTAACAGATGCAGGGGAAGATGGGAAAACACAACCCACTTAATACAAAAAAAAAATGTGCATAGGATGTACAGTAATATATTTCAAAAAGAGTTCACAGGATGATGATGATGATGCATCTTCCAGTATTTCAATTGCTAACACTTGTTAAAATATGATTAGGTGGATAATTAAGATGCTTAAAATGTAATTTTTAATCTAAATGAATTGCTGTGCTCATGTATTCCCTATAAATATAATATAACAAATATACACTACTATAGGTTGGGGTCAGAGAGTTTTTTGTGCTTTTGTCAAGAAATTAATACTTTTATTCAGAAAAAACTGGTCCAACATAACAGCAAATATTTTTACATTATTACCAAAAAAATCCACTTTTTTTTTTTTTGGTTTTCATTTCATATAAGAATGATTTTTGAAGGATAATGTGACAGTGAAGACTGGAGTAATGGCTGGTGAAACTTCAGCTTTGCCATCAAAGGATTAAATAACATTTTTAAATATATTAAAATAGAAATCAGTTATCTTAAATTGTAATAATATTTCTCAGTCTTACTGTTTTACTGTATTTTTGATCAAATAAAGCAGCCTGAAATTATTTTATGCCAAAAATCATAAGGATATTAAGTAAAGATCATGTTCCATTAAGATATTTTGTACATTTTCTACTGTAAATATATCAAGTTTAATTTTTGAGTAGTAATATGCATTGCCAAGAATTTCATTTGGACAACTTTAAAGGCGATTTTCTCAATATTTAGATTTTTTTTGCACCCTTAGATTCCAGATTTTTTCAAATAATTGCTACAACAAACCATACATCAATGAAAAGCTTATTTTCTCAGCTTTCAGATGATGTATAATCCAAATTTCAAAAACATGAAACAACCCCAAACTTTTGAATGGTTTTATGTATATAAATGTATTTGACAACTTGTGACAAAAATTAAATTAACTTATCCTCAACTGTTCCTGTAGAATGAATCTCATGATGAGATTTTTAGACATAAATGGCCAAGAGAAAAGGCAGGCACATCTTGACCCATCTTACCCTGTAGGTGTTGATCCACTGCCTTAGATTGCTTTAACACTTTTGTTTTAGCTTTGTTGTATTTCTTTAGACTGAGAACTGTGCAGCCGCACAAGAGTAGCAAGGTTTACAAAGCAAATAGAAATGCAATGCTTCCGGCACAAACAGAGACCTAGCTTATTTTTATCGAGCCCAGGCAGAGGAGAGAAATGATATGCAGAAAATGTTCCAGTTGGAAGCAAGGAAAAGCTCAGTCAGTTGGGATGGATAAGAATAGTTGTCAACCATACATAATGTAAGCACTGGTCAAAATTAACTGGACTGGTAATTATGTGTGAAACATGCTCATGCTATGCTATATTTTAGTCAAGCAGTGATTTATAAAGTAAAAAAAACTTTTTTACTATTTAAAATAACTGCTTTCTATTTGAATATATTTTATATTAAAATGTATATATTTTATATTAAAATGTACTTTATTCCTGTGATTTCAAAGCTGAATTTTTAGCATCCTTCAGAAATACTTCTAATATTCTGATTTGCTTTCCAAAGAAAAAAAAAAGATAATAAAAAGCTTTTGAATTATATAGTGTATAATATTACAAAAGAATTTTATTTCAGATAAATGCTGATCTTTGGATCTTTCTATTCATCAAAGAATCCTGAAAAACTCAACAAAAAACTCAAAAACTCAATTTACTCAACAGTTTTAAATGTTGATAATAATATTAATAATAATAATAATAATAAATGATGCTGAAAATTCAGCTTTGATCACAGGAATAAATTACATTTTAAAATATATTCAAATAAAAAGCAGTTATTTTAGATAGTAAAAACATTTTACAATATTACTGCTATTTGGATCAAATAAATCCAGGCTTGGTGAACAGAAGAGAATTCTTTAAGTAACATTAAAAATCTTATTGTTCAAAAACTTTTGACTGGTAATGTACACTACCGGTCAAAAGTTTGGGATCAGTACGATTTTTAATGTATTTTATTGTAATGCGCATCAAGGTTGTGTTTATTTGATCAAAAATACAGAAAAAAATGTTATAGTGTGAAATATTACTACAACGTAAAACAACCTTTTTCTATTTTAATATACATTAAAAATTGAATTTATTTCTGTGATCAAAGCTGATTTTTTTCAGCATCATTACTCCAGTATTCAGTGTCACATAATCCTTCAGAAATCATTCTAATATACTGATTTATAATCAGTGCTAGAAACAGTTGTGTTGCTTGATATTTTTTGGAACCTGTGATACTTTTTTCAGGATTGTTTGATGAATAAAAAGTTTAAAAGCACAGCATTTATTTAAAATTGAAATCTTTTCTAACAATATACTCTACTGTTTAAGTTTGGGGTCAGTAAATTTTTATTCTTTCTTTTTTTTAAAAAAAAAAAAAATTAATTAATACTTTTATTCACCAAGGACGTGTTAAATTAATAAAAAGTGATAGCATAGATTTGCATCATCAGAAAAGATTTATATTTTGAATAAATACTGTTCTTTTTAACTTGTTATTCATCAAAGAATCCTGAAAAAAAAAAGAATCACAGATTCCAAAAAATATTTGGCAGCACAGTTGTTTCCAACATTGATCATTTTAATAATAAATCAGCATATTAGAATGATTTCTGAAGGATCATTTGACACTTATGACTGGAGTAACAGTCTTTGCAGCACAGGAATAAATGACATTTTAAAGTATATTAAAATAAAATAAAAAAAACATTATTTTATATTGTAATAACATTTTGCAGTATTATTGTTTTAAGAGACTTCTTTAAAAAACATTACAAGTCTTACTGATCCCAAACTTTTGAGCAGTTGTGTATATGACACAAAATTAACCTCATCTCACAATGAGACTTTATATGTAACAATATCAAATATATCACAATCCTTCTATTAGTAGTATTACTACTACAACTACTCTGAGGTAGAAATAGGCTTCCATAGAAAAGCATTTGCTGGGAAAAAACAACAACCTTCTATTAATTTCAACCTTCTAATACACCACAAATCTGTGCCTTTTTGGGAAACAATAAACGTCTCCATATCCCAGTTTTACATATAGCTTTGGAAAACCCCCTCAGCTGTTACTGTGCAAGATAAAACATTTCCCACAGAAAAGGATATTTTATCAAATACAGTATTACGTCATCCCTTCTTCAACTGCACTGACTTCAAACCGTTTCCGCATCAAAATGAGATGTACGCGTTTTAGCATTTCCTTCAATATTCCCAAGACATCTGGCACCAACAGGGCACTAGGCTGACGAGAACTGACTTTTGGCTTTATTTTATGAAGAACAAGATACATCTCCCTTAAGAAACTGGAGACTTTGTCAGTATGAATTCAGCTTGCCAGGAGTCACAACAAATTTGTAGCAGACAAATTTGGCTAAAGCATTGGGAGAAAAGCATTTTCGCTTTCATTAGCCACCCTGTCCCTCCAGGGCTCACAGAGCCCGGTCTATCCTCCCTCCCCCTTAAAACACTCTCTCTCTAGTTCTCTCGTGTCTCGTTCTCTGCCTCTCCCTCTCTTCTTCCTTGTCACATCGCTGCCTGCTGCGGCTCAGCCAATCAGAGCGAAAGGGGCGTGGCCTCTGGTCTCAGTTGGACAGAGCTTGTTGAAAAGAAAGAGATGCTTTCCTGAAAGACTTGGAGTAGCTCTCCTCTGCGTGAGGCTCACCGTTTTGGGGCTTGGCAGTGAGTGATGACTACAGCACGGGCAGCTCAAGTCTAGCTCTAGCAATCTGGCACACACACACACTAAATAACACACAGAGAAAGAGAGAGAGAAAGAGAAAAACAGTGGATGTCACAAATGAACCGTGGCAGGTGCAGTTTTTCTACTTGGAAGAAGCTGGATAATGCAAATGAGTTGAAAGGAGAAAACAGCATCGTATGGATTTATCTGATGTGACTTGTTTTGGAAGATCACACACTTGTTCAAGAGGATCCGAATTGCTTCTATCCTGCTATTCCTGGGACTTTGCATTGTAAAAGAACTGGTGTTAAAGTTTCTCCATCCAGTTTTTAAATCTTCAATCAAAAAACTAATGGCTATCAAACACGTTAATTGCACCCATAAAGGGCGCACTTAGCGCACTCTCTTCGGAGCGTCAATACAATGCCTGGATTACCCTTTTGACTGCCTTGTGAACCCGTGTGAAATCACCGCGGAGGAGGTACGGCGGGGGGGCCGAGCGGGTGGGAGCTGCATTCCTCCACTTGAGACCGAACTGAAAATCCTGAACATCCTGACTGCTGCTTCAAGCCGATCGGATACAAACGCTGTAGGGACAGGAGCGGAACCACCCTTCACGGTCTGGGTGAGTACTCTGTCACAGTTCACTGGACACTCAATCTATATTGGGTTAAACCACCGTGCTCGTCTCATAGTGTCGGAATCATCTCCTGAGTTAAACGTTACAGCTTTTGTGAGGTTTTATATGCGTTGGTTATCTGGTAATTCTCCTACAGCTGATTATGGAGAGCTGCAGTGTCAATCAGCAATGTTAGATTAACATAAAATCCAGATAACTTTGTTTTGATCCCAAAAAAAAGGATAGGGTTGGTTGCTCTAATTTAGATGCAAAGATTAGTTCTATTTGACTTTATAGTATGCACGCATGCAATGAAATGAAAACGGTATACGTGACGATGAGTTCTTGCTATAAATATTGCCGACTTGATGAGTGTAGACGGTTCTACAGGGCATTGCCTCTATCTCATTAAACTGGATTTAATTTCATCCCACAATGCTTTCTCAAACTAAATCTAGAGCTTGCCCCAAGAGTTTCCAGCTCCTTGCACAACGACAATAACCCAGAGGGGCGCTCTCAAAACACGCAAGAAGTCCTTAACTCCCTTTCCAAAGTTTCTCCTCAGTTTGAAGCTTTTGAACATAATACAGAAAAAACATGAACAGCAGCGGAGAGCTAAAACAAAACCGCCCCACAGCGACAGTGACTCACGGGATGGCTTCCTCACAGTTTGGCTTGGACGTCTGCCTGGACTCCGCGAGGAATCAGGAGAAGAACCAAATTTCTTGATTTCTTATTCGTGTGGGTTCTGTATTTTGCACTGGTCTGAGGGGTTAAATCTGGACTGCGTTGTCTTACATATGTACATTAATCTTCTTTTCTCAGTCAGACCAGAAGCATGCTGACATATCCACTGCTGTAGGAGAATATTTAATGCTCCTTTTTGTCAAAATACAAAGCAGCTTGCTTTTTAATCTGTTGCAGAAATATTTAAGCTGTCCGTGGTGTTTCTCCCTCTCCCCCTCAATCTTTCGCCCTCCCTCGCTTTCTCACCATCTTAACAGTTGGTTTCAATACAAATCATTTTGGAAAAGCCGATTCCTGTTGTGGTTTTGCTGTGTCTACACAACAAACCCACCAGGCCATCTTTCTATGAGAAGAATAGCATTTTAATCCACATTTTCAGCAGTGCCAGCGATTGTATTGTACGCTTACACCTACCCGATAGTCAGCCATTGACTATTTCGTCACAACAAGCAATCAGAAAACAATAGGCCACCTCCATTCAACAGAAATTAAACTCTTTGGAGACAAGCATATACAGCACTTATGCAGCACTTTTCATGCTCAACTTTGCCTACAGAGGGAGCAGTTCTCTTGTAACAAGCTACCTGCAACCACATTAAACAGAATCAGTCAGAAAAAAAGCTAAAAAGAACAAGATGACCATTTGATTATCAGTTTACAGTATCGATTTGTTATTGGAGAGGTTTATCCATTCACTCTGACTCATCCAAACATGATCGATTTCCACTGATACTATCAAGGGAGATTTTAATCTATGTAAAGTGAGCAGAAGATCCTGAAGATTTCTGCATCTGCGACATGCGAGTTATTGAGATGCAAGTCCATGACGTTTCCCCAGTGCACATTCTCTCCTGCTTACCAAGAAGCCCTCTGAGGTTTTTGAAGTGCTAAAGTGGAAGAAGAACACAAAACTCCATTTCCAGTCCCGGAGGGGACGCCGATGTGTGTGTGTGCGTGTATATGGGCCGTCATTTGCTCTGTGAAGTTATAAAAGAAATATCGATCTGCCCAAGCAATATTCACCATCTCAGAGGAAAAGCTAATGTAAAGTGGATTCAAAATATACGGTGTATGTTCGTTGAAATGGAAATATAAAAATACAGCAGCAGCACCAAGAAAAGATGCTTTTCAAAGACAGAGCTGGATGTAAAAGTACATATGAAGTACATTTGATTATATGTGACCCTGGACCAATTTTTTTATATATAGGACACTATTTGGTCGAGATACAGCTATTTGAAAATCAAGAAAATCAAAATATTGAGAAAATCGCCTTTAAAAATGTTAAAATGAGGTTCTTAGCAATGCATATTACTAATCAAAAAATTTACAAATATGGACATTTACAAAATATCTTCATGGAACTTGATCTTTACTTAATATCCAAATGATTTTTGGCATAAAAGAAAAATTGATTTTGATTCATACAGTGTATTTTTGGCTATTGCTACAAATATGCTCGTGCTGCTTAAGAGTTTTGTGATCCAGAGTCACAGGTTTGCAGCAGACTGAAATTAAATCTTCCAGTTTATCTGTAAAGCCACTTGCCATTTTACAGCATGTGCCAGCTTTATAATTCGCTCCCTTTGCTTTGATCAAATACATTTTTTGTGCAAGCAACTAATTTTTTTCAACTGCTGTATTAGGGAAAAATGAAGGACTTAAGTTGACTGCACACACACAAAAAGAGCGATGGGCAAAGCAGAGAAGACTAAAGATTTATGCGAGTTGTACTGCAATTAGCAGATAATCATTTGGGAAATATTCTGGCTTTAAAAAATGTTCAATTCATGCAAGTGAATAATGAAAATGAATTCCGATGTCTGGTTATCTTGCTCATCACTTCTGTTGCTATCAACTCTGAAAGTGTAATTTGCTTGGCTCATTAGCATGCATAATTACATGCAAAATTCTAAATAACCAAGAAACACCCTAATAACTTCTATAGCCTGAGCTCCTTTGAACTTACTTGTGTGTGTCATGTAGAGATTGCGAATGTCAGTCGAAGTTCACCGTGCAGAACTGCAGGGAGGATCAAGTTTATTTTCACGCAAAACTCAAGTGAATAAATTGCAAAACATGTTTTTTAAAATTGTAATATCTTATCATGATGCCTAAAAGCAAGATGAATTAATATGAGAAAAAAACATAACAAAAAAAAAAAAAACATACCCTGGACCACAAAACCAGTCTTAAGTGTCGATTTTTCATAATTGAGATTTATACATCATCTGAAAAATGAAACTATTTGAAAATCTGGAATCTGAGGGTGGAAAAAAAAACAAAAAAAAATGAAATACTAAGAAAATCGCCTTCAAAGTTGTCCAAATTAAGTTCTTAGCAACGTATATTACTAATCAAAAAAGTTTTGATACATTTATGATAGGAAATTTACAAAATATCTTCATGGAACATGATCTTTACTTAATAAATTCTGACATAAAAGAAAAATCGATCATTTTGACCCATTCAATGTATTTTTGGCTATTGCTACAAATATACCCATGCTACTTATGAATGGTTTTGTGGTCCAGGGTCACATATATAAAATATCTAAAATAATATACTCATGAAAAGATAAAACAGACAGGCAGATGCATACATAGTGTTGTCTATAAGTTTTATCCTGTGTTCACCATAACTAAAAGTTAGCTCCAGGCCTTAACTATATTCTCATTAGCGTCCAGGATGAGTAAATTAAGTCTTTCATGATGGCTATCATATGGTGTATTAAGTCACTCGTTAGATAAGCTTCAGTAGTTTTCAAAATCTAATTTCAAAGGGGATCCCAGGTCTGCTCTTTTAATAGAAGGGACATTTAATTTAAATGAACTGGGTAATTCCCTGCCCAGACCAAACTAAAGGCACTATGATAAAAGGGCATATATTTACAGATATGAAGCTGGGCTACTTTGATGATAGGGATTCTGATTCATCTCTTTTAGATGAATAACTCACAGTTACGGTAGTTATGAAATTCACAGTTGTAGTAGTAGTAGTAGTAGCAGCAGCATCAGTAAAAGAAATCAAAATCATTTTTTTTTTTTTTTTTTGAATATGTGGACAGATGCAGACAGATTCTTATTTTTTTCAGTATTTGTATTACTGTTTTACTTTTTCTATTTCTGGTTTAAAATAAATATATTTAATCATTTTTAAATTAAGTCTTATAGTTGAATTGTTGGTTATGATTGTAATTAGGTATTCTAATTAGTAATTAATATGTAATTAGCATATCATATGTAATTAGTAATTAGCATATAATATGTAATTAGTAATTAGATCTTCACATTTTGAACATTTTTTAAAAAATTTTATATGTTTGGATTTTACGGGGTGATTTCTTTGTTTGTTAAGCCATTCCCAGCATATCCTGTTATGTGGTATGCACAGCCACATTCTCGAGTTAATGGTGAATTTCACCATGATGCGAGGCATCAAAATGGGAATACTTCCTGCCAGCTGGTCAAGGGGCCAAGGGGAAAATGATTTATTTGACAAAGAGTCAAAGATCAAAGGCAATGGCTAACCAAGAAGTGCTGAACTCCTACTGTAGCCGATCACAGAAGGCGCCTCCACCAATCAGCCCTAGCAGCAGGATCTCTTCTCTAAGTTTTAATTGGTTGCTGTGTACCGACCGGCCTTCACAGGCATCAAGCTGGAGGACATTACGTGTAGCGGCAGGGTCAGTTATCGCACTGGCTTAGCTGCTCTCGCTGCAAAGACACTCTGTGGTAGAGCGTAATGTAAAAGCAGTCCTAACTTCATAATGAGGCTGTCTCATTAAGTAATCTGTGCAAGATTTCCAATGTGTTATGCGTTATAGGTAAAAGACTAGAAGAATAACAAAGTGCAGTAAATGTTAAAGGGCTCATGAACTGCATTTTTTATTATTTTATAATGTTCTCTGAGGTTCACTTATAATGTTAGTCTGATTTTACACCAAAAAACATCATCACTTAGAAGTAACAGGCTATTTTCTGTTGTGTTTTTGAGACTCTCTGTAGAACGGTCTGTTTTTATAGGCGGGGCACATTCAAGACTCGCAAGTAAACGCCCACTGCTATGATTGGCTAACAGTTTTGTGTATTAAAATGACAGATGGACGCTGCTGTGACATGCTCTGAAAACAACATGGGTAATCTGGGTTAAAAACATAAATACTCAGTATGTATCAAATGGTCTGGAACAGAATGCAATAGTGGGAAAAACACATTTCCTCAAACTCATGTGTTGCGACATACGGCAATTCAAAGACTATTTTTTCACATCTTACACTGCACCATGTCTTGTAATCTTGTAATGACATCTATACAGTTCTGTTGATGGAGTAATCCTGTGTTTGCATCTCTCTGGTACTTCCTTTTCTCTTACTACAAGTGCGAATCAGTGGGCGGGGCTGAACAGGCAGTGCTATAGAAGAAGGTGTTGATCTTCTCCAGCAGAGGCGGGCTTTCGCTGCACTATTACGTCATAAAGTGGCACATTCCAAAATGAGTCGTTTTCTGAGCTTGGTTTCAATAAAAGCTAGCAAGAAAGTTTTGAGTTTTGAAACTTACAGGATGTTTTTATAGTACACTGACATGTAGACCCCTTTAAAACAATTTGCGATACAAAATGGTGTGTTTATGATTACGAAAATAAATTAAGGTAATATGATAACAAATATGATAACAATTAGCAACTGTCTTGCAACATCTACAGAAACTGGAAGCAGGAGAAGCCTGTTCTTGCTAAAAATAAGGAGGATAAAATTTTGCTGTGGCATGACTCAACCTACGAAGCATCTCATTTCCACAAAACAAAATGCCCAATGTTTAAAATTAATATAAGATGATTTTCCTTCCATTCGTCAATGTTTTGTTAATAGAAAGAATTGGACCTTAAAATAAAGTGACCAAAAAACAAATCAAAACAAAATTATATCACTGATTATAATGCTTAATGAGACAACCTACCTAGATAAATACCAGATACGGCAATAAAAAAAACAACAACTCCCAAACGCCTAAAAATAATATGAGAGGCTCTTCCTTGCTACAACCATACAGAAACTAAACAAAATAATACTACTGAGCATAATGCCTAATATTAATATGAAACAATATGAGACCATGCATGGATAAACAAAAACAAAACAATGCCTAAAAGTAATATGAGATGATCTTTCTAACTTCCATACAGAAACAAAACCAAAAAAAAAATAAATAAATAAATTATATCACTGATTATAGTGCCAAAAATTTATATGAGACAACCTACCTAGATAGAACCATGCGGCAATAAACAAAACAAAACTCCCAATGCCTAAAAGTAATATGAGATGATCTTCCTAGCTAGAAACGTACGGAAAGTAAACAAAATTATATTACTGATCATAATGTCTAATTTTAATATGAGACAATCTACCTAGATAGAACCATGTGTGAATAAACAAAAATAAAAAATAAAAACAAAAACAAAATGGCAAATGTCTAAAAGTAATATAAGATGATCTTCCTTCCATTTGTTAATGGTTTGTTAATAGAAAGAATTAGACCTTAAAATAAAGTGACCAAAAAACAAATCAAAACAAAATTATATCACTGATTATAATGCTTAAAATTTATATGAGACAGCCTACCTAGATAGAATCATACAGCAATAAAAAAACAACAACTTCCGAATGCCTAAAAGTAATATGAGAGGCTCTTCCTAGCTACAACCATACAGAAACTAAACAAAATTATATTACTGATCATAATGCCTAATATTAATATGAGACAATCTGCCTAGATAGAACAAAACAAAACAAAACAAAACGCCTAATGCCTAAAAGTAATATGAGATGATCTTCCTAGCTTCCATACAGAAACAAAACTTAAAAACTAAATTATATCACTGATTATAGTGCCAAAAATTTATATGAGACAACCTACCTAGATAGAACCATACGGCAATAAACAAATTAAAACAAAATAAAACAAAACAAAACTCCCAATGGTTAAAAGTAATATGAGAGGCTCTTCCTAGCTAGAAACATATAACTAAATAAAATTATATTACTGATCATAATGTCTAATTTTAATATGAGACAATCTACCTAGATAGAACCATGCGTGAATAAATGAAAAGAAACAAAACAAAACAAAACAAAAATCAAAATGCCTAATGCCTAACAGTAATATGAGATGACCTTTCTAGCTAGAACCATACAGCATTAATCAAAACAAAACAAAATTATATCACTGATCACATGAACATTAATACGAGACATCCTAGCTAGATAGAAACATATGGCAAAGAAAACAAAAAATAAAATGCCTAATGCCTCACTGTAAAAAATAAAAAACACAATTTGTTGAGTCAGCTTAAAGTAATTTGTTACCCTGCTGCCTTAAAATTTTAAGTTCAGTCAACTAAAATAAGTTTAGTCAACTTGAAATGTTAAGTTGTACTAAGTAACAACTCAGAAATCTGTGTTTGCTAAACTTAACAGATGGGTAAGTAACCCAGCTGCCTTACAATTTTAAGTTGATTCAACTCAAATATATATAAGTTGCCACTTAGTAAAATTTAACATTTCAAGTTGAATAAACTTTTTTTGAGTTGACTGAACTTAAAATTTAAGGCAGCCGGGTTACAAATTATTTTAAGTTGACTCAACAAATTGTTTTTTTACAGTGTAACAGTAATATGAGATGATTTTTTCTAGTTAGAACCATACAACATTAATCAAAACAAAACAAAATTATATCACTGATCATACTGCCTAATATTAATATGAGACAACCTACCTAGACAGAACCATATGGCAATAAACAAAACAAAACAAAACAGCAAATGCCTAAAAGTATTATGAGATCATCTTCCTACCTAGAACCATATAGCAAAAAACAAAACAAAA
Organism: Cirrhinus mrigala; assembly: GCA_036247105.1. Lineage (NCBI taxonomy): Eukaryota > Metazoa > Chordata > Actinopteri > Cypriniformes > Cyprinidae > Cirrhinus > Cirrhinus mrigala. Next base: position 24,317,957 of record CM070008.1, on the reverse strand, counting down.
CAAAACAAAACAAAATGACTAATCCCTAAAAGTAAAATGAGATAATCTTCCTAGCTAGAACCATAGAGAAACAAAACAAAATGATATCACTGATCATAATGCCTAAAGTAATATAAGACAATTTTCCTAGAACCATACAGCCTTAAATAATTAAACAAACAAACAAAATAACCTGATTACTCTTAGCTACTATATTGTGTCTGGTATTTGCTTTACCTTAAAACTAACTGATATAAAATATGAAACTTACTTCTGGAAAAGAGGTTGTATTTAGTTTTAGGTCAAACTCTGACTTGGGCCAATCATAGTTTATTTAGGCACCTGGATTCACACCTGCCTTATTGTCAAATATGACCAATTAATTTCTTGGCACAACAGCAGCACTACAACCATTCGTTACTGCCAAGCATGGAAAGCAGAGAACCTCTGGCTTTGTGTCTGGCTTAACGCTGCAAGTGGAAGACAGAGCAGAAGAGATAGGAGAACCATTGTATTACACACCACAAGCCTGTCATTGTCTGTACCCCTATCCCCTGGTCTCTGGAAGGCAAGATGGATGGTTACGGTTATGGCCAACTCTCCTGGCATTTCACTCAGGCCCCCCTGACCTTTCCTTGCAGCAATGTGATGCACATAACCTATCGATCAACTCATGACCACTGTCTCTCCGAGGACAAGTACTGTGTGCTATTTATGTTCACTCATATCTGCAATATGGAGATCAATGCTATACTCACGGCCAAGACAAATTCTTGGAATTACGTAAATATATGTGCTATGAATTATAAAACCGGTTAAACCGGATGCTTGGAGATTAGAAGACTTTGTAGAGACTGATCACCTCAGATAGACAATTTGCAATTCACACAGTGCTGAAAGACTCATTAGCGACCTACATGCAGTTCATTACCGGCCTTACTTTGAATTGTTCAATGTATCATTTCCCAAGAATCAAACAGAAGAACAAAAAAAGTATTCCGTCTTGTCCTTGCCCCCTTTGTCTTTTTATCTTTTGTACGCACTGAACGCAGACTTGTTCCTTGTTGTTGATTGAACGTATAGGCTAAGTTTCCCATTTTGTTTTGTGCTTTAATTTTTGAAAAGGGTAGACATGACAGCTACATTATGGTCTATTGTATTCAATTTTTGTTAAATAACAAAGAGGAGAAGATGAAATGTCACGTTATGCATATTTGGCACGACACATTTTACTTTGCCTCGTTTATATTCCCAGTTGCCTCAAGTGGCTTCTTTAAAAAAAGGTGATGGATTACTTTTTAATTAAAGTATAAGCATAATTGCAAAAAAAAAAAAAAAAAACATATTTTTATTTTACACTGGTATTAAGATCTCAAAGCAACATTTTTGATGGATATTGCTAATTACTTGACTAAACCCTTGGATGTTTTGCCAAAAACATACATACAAACAAAAAAATAAACTAAAATAAAATAAAATAAAAAAAAACATAATTACATTGCACAGAACACTTCTATTTTAAATAAAATAAAATAAAATATAATAACAAAAGCATAATTACATTGCACAGTGCACTTCTATTTTGAAATAAAATAAATAAAATAAAATAATAAAATAAAATAAAAAGCATAATTATATTGCACAGTGCACTTCTATTTATAAATAAATTAAAAAAAATAATAAAATAAAATAAAAAAGCATAATTACATTGCACAGTGCACTTCTACTTTAAATAAAATAAAATAAAACAAAATAAAAAAGCATGATTACATTGCACAGTGCACTTCTATTTTGAAATAAAATAATAAAAAAAATTAAAAAGCATAACTACATTGCACAGTGCACTTCTACTTTAAATAAAATAAAATAAAACAAAATAAAAAAGCATAATTACATTGCACAGTGCACTTCTATTTTTAAATAAAATAATAAAATAAAATAAAAAAGCATAATTACATTGCACAGTGCACTTCTATTTTTAAATAAATTAAATAAAATAATAAAAAAAAAATAAAAAAGCATAATTACATTGCACAGTGCACTTCTACTTTAAATAAAATAAAATAAAATAAAAAAGCATAATTACATTGCACAGTGCACTTCTATTTTTAAATAAAATAATAAAATAAAATAAAAAAGCATAATTACATTGCACAGAACACTTCTATTTTAAATAAAATAAAATAAAATATAATAACAAAAGCATAATTACATTGCACAGTGCGCTTCTATTTTGAAATAAAATAAATAAAATAATAAAATAAAATAAAAAAGCATAATTACATTGCACAGAACACTTCTATTTTAAATAAAATAAAATATAATAACAAAAACATAATTACATTGCGCAGTGCACTTCTGTTATAAAATAAAATAAAATAAAATAAAATAATGCATAATTACATTGGACAAAGAACTTTAAGTGGGACTAAATACTGCAGCAGAAATTACCCATCCATATCTATATTTGGCCAATCTAATTGAGTCACACCTTTACAATGAAAATTCTGTCATTATCTACTCATCCTCATTTTGCTCAACATTCATGTAACCTTTTTCCCGTGAAAGATTAAAGCAGTTATTAAAGAATGTCAAAACTGCCCTTTTGAATACAATGAAAGTGCACACTGATCACTGGCTGCCAAGTGACATGTTGTAATTTTGCTTGGTTTATACATATTTATATACAATACGCACACACACATTACATCCCTGATGGCAAAGACAGGCACTGGCCATTTAATGTCTTCAAAAATGCTGCAGTTGTTCAACACATATTCTTTCTACATGCATATTTCATTTAATCTGACACTGCATGCTGTGCTGTAATCAATGAAGGTAATCCTTATTGACATTGAATTGAGTTTAGCACTGCTGTGCTCCTCTACAGTGACCTTTTGAAGGACTTAATGAGACTAAGATGTTTCTTGCCACTTTATTTGCTCAACGCGTTGACAGGAAATATGAGAGGCGGCCTATTTGTTCCGTCCCTGAGAACCGTTTTCTTTCCATTTTACTTCCCGGCTGTGTCTGACCCTCAGTAGTTCTTGGTGCTGCAGTTTAAGTTCACTTTGTGCTTTTGAGATGGTCATCAGAATTTCCTTCTTATCCTCAGCACTTCTCATCTAACCAGGGAGATTAGCAGTAGGCAGGTATGAAAATCCTCTGCTGATTAGATGTCCTTTAGTCCTGACGTCTGCCATCCCTCCGTCCATTAAATTCTGTAACTGTTGTTGACACCTCAGCCTACACTCGGCCACATCTGAAATCTCTATGAAAGCCCAAGGGTTTGAGGATCCTTATCTGAACACTATCCAATTCCCTTATTCCATCTCTTCTTGTTTGAGAGTGAAGTTTTCAATGATAAGAGTTACGGTCTGATAAAAGAGTCTTGTGTCGTGAGATAATCATGTTTTGATTAAATACGTATGTAAATACATTAACCCCCGGTTTCACAGACAAGGCTTAAGCCTAGTTCCAGACTAAAATGTAAATCTAAGGCACGTTTATAAAAATGACTTAAATGTCCTAATTGAACTATGGTCTAATCCTGGTTTAGTCTAAGCCCTGTCTGTAAAACCTGGCCTAAAGGTTTGGGCTCAGTACAAAGTAATCAAAGTAATTATTAAAAAATATATATATATATGTATATTTATGTGTATATATATATATATGTATATATGTATATATACTTGTATATTGTTACAAAGACTATTTTAAATAAATTCTTTTGAACTTTCTATTTATTCAAGAGACCTGGAAAAATGTATTATGGTTTCCACAAAAAAATATTAAGCAGCACAGTTGTTTTCAGTATTGATAATAACAACATTAAAAGTTTTTTTTGACCAGCAAATCAGCATATTAGAATGATTTCTGAAGGATCATGATACGAAACTAAATAAATGCTAATTTAAAATGTACCAAAATGGAATAGTTATTGTTAAATTGTAAAAATATTTCAATATTATTATTTTTACTGTATTTTGGATAAAATAAATGCAGACTTGGTGAGCATAAGGAATCTTTTAATTTTTGTTTTCTTTTTTTCAAAATTCCATTTTTTCCTGTTAATGTTTTTTTTTTTTTTTTTTTTTTGGATTCCATTTAAATTTTACCCAACTCTGTTTTAATGGTTAAATGAAATTTAATTAATCAAAAAAGCATGTCTAATTAATTGAAATCATGAAACTTACAATATTAAACAATTTATAAAAAGTTGAACACAAATTACATTTTTAAGGCCCTATGAAATATGTTTTAATTTTTTCTCAAATTCAGTTTTATTTTTACCAAATTCTGTTTTCCATTATTTTTCTGGATTCCATTTTAATGGTTTCATTAAATACCAGTAGTTAAAAATTGTAAATTAATAGATTTTAAGATTTTATTTAAAAAAAAAAAAAAAAAAAAAAAAAAAAATATATATATATATATATATATATATATATTTATTTTTTTTTTTTTTTTAATAAAATCTATTAATTTACAATTTATATATATATATATATATATATATATATATATATATATATATATATATATATATATATATATATATAATTATTTTATTTATTTATTTTTCCCAGAAATACTGTGTTGTGTACTTACATTTTTCTGCTAAAAATTTTGGTGACATATTTTTTTCTCTCTGGTAAATATTCCTTTAAAAATGATGTTTTAATAATAATTTTAATACTGTAGTAGTAGTACTATCATTACATTAACTAGTATTATTTTCTGTCACCGTTTCTTCAAGTTAAACCAAATTTTTATTTTGACAGGTTGCTGTGAAGACCTTTAGGCTTCCGTTTGTATATGATATGATGATAGTTTTACTCAAAAGAAATGGTAAAATTCTGATGAAGTGACTTTCAGAGCAGTTCTAAAGATTGTTTTTGTGTTCATATACTCACATATTTTGAGACATCTGTGGTTAAAAAAATTGTGAGCGCACTTCAGTATGTATGTAGTAAACGAAACCGCACTTCTGCGCTATTCATTCACACACAAACACATAACATGCAGGATTAATACTTGAATAGTAATTTTGTGGCTTAATATTCACAGACACTAATCCAAATCACGTTTTGATTTAAGAGTATTACTGAAGTACTTTTGACGTGTCCATCCAAAATTTGGCAAATTCTGTGGCATTCCACGTTATACAGTAAATTCTGTTTGTACGACTCGATTTTGCAATTCCTTCTGCATTTTATATATATTGTTGAATGGTAGTTTTTTTTTTTTTTAGTAGACTAAAACTGTAAAAACTGTAAAAGTAACGCACATCCACTGAAAACTTTCTCAATAAAACAAATTTATAATATTTATAAAAAAAAAAAGAAATAAAAAAATAATAATATTTCGCAATGTTAATGTTTTTACTGTATTTTTGATCAAGCCATGGCATGCATAATAAATGTCTTTCAAAAACAAAGTGTGTGTGTTTATGGTTGGATTTGTCCCCACCGTGTACAGGTCTCAGACTGCCAAGGATAACAAGGGACAGGGACAAGCAAAACAGACCTCAGAGACAGAAAAAATAAGGATTGTAGCGAGTCTGAGCGATTTGATTTTTAAATATAGGGCTCCTGTCTTTACCCATATCTCATGCAGACAGTCACATATAGTGTCCTATGTGTGAATTGACTCATCTTGCAGAAGTCTGCATTTTCTTCATGTTTTATTTCATCTGTGGGGCTCAAAAGAATGTGCGCTGTCTTCATGTCTCCGCCATTCCGCCAGTGCAGCGCTTGGGCAAATGACTCACAGTTCCTCTCCCACAATACCTACAGGCGTAAATCAGCCTCAGTAGGATTAAGCTGAATGTGAGCAAGATTAAATGGCTCTTGCAACTGTCTCCCCATACATCTTATTGGAATTCACATGGCTCTCTGCATGGTCCAGACTCGACTTTGCTTTCACGGTCCAGGAGCTTTGCAAAAGGCTGCTGGCTGACTCTCTCAAGGATGTGGTAAGGGGGATAGCTCAAGATGTTGCGTAAAGATCTATATACACAAGCCGTCAATAGTTTGGATGCGCTTGACAGAATTTATGCTTCGAATATTATTACAAAGCTTATTTGCAAACCTAATTTATTTTGGTGAAAAGACACCAAAAATGATGATAGACTGTATCTCCATACTTACAGTAATGGTGCATTTATTCCACAAAGGATGTGTTCAGATCTGCATGCAGTGGAGATGAATGACAACGCTGTACGAAATTTTAAAGACAGTCTTTGGAAAGGTCATGGCATTATGTGAGATAAGCAAAGAGAAAGGTCAGAGAGAGTCTACTTTTCCTTCAGATCATAGCAAGAATACTTATGACATGTAGCTTTTTAAAGATTTCATTGAGCAGAGTGGGCAAGAGAGAACATGACGGAGAAAAGCCAAAGCAGTGATTGCTAGGAACAAAGTATGCTAATGAGAGAAGAGTTCAAGTGGGTCAAGGGAAATGTGCTCTGAAGGGGCTCTCAGACATATCGCCGGTGATGGTTTCATAACACATGCATGTTGAAATAAAAGGTACCAAAAGTACAGTTAGAAACGAGTGTGATGTTCAGACAAAAGGTTATGGAATAGTGAAGATTGTACAATGCTGAACCTACTGACTCTGAACAAACAATACTCAATCCCTATAAACCCGCTCTCATCGCTCTAACCTCTTTCTCTCTCATGCAAATGGACACTCCATCAGCTGTGTTTCCTATGAGACGCAGGTTCACGAGCGGCAAGCAGGGCGAGCCCTCTAGTACTCTATTCTGTCTGAAATGGAAATCACTTTGTGAAAAAATACACCCGTCGTTGCATCAAATATTGCAGAAATTGCTTAGCCGGTTGTTATCTGTACGTCCTATTTGACATTTGAGAGAAACTGTCGCTTTTTCCTCTTTCTTTCTCTACAAGAACAGCATGGTAGCACAAACACAATGCAGTCTCCGCTGAGATTTTTTGTTTATCTGATTTAAAGCAATACCCCCTATTATAACCAGCCTTATGGTGTATAAAAATAGCCTTCTCATTCTTCATATACTACTCTATAGTTGCCTTGTCCCATAAGCCCAATTGGCAATTGTGTATTAGCTGTCAGTAGGTTGAATACTGGCTGAGGTGGGGCGGAATGATGCAAAGGGCCAATATTGAGGTATGGACTTCCCCATTGCTCCAGGGCACACTGTCAGCAGCATTATTCTCCTCCTTCCTCATGCACTTTAGTCGATTCCCTCACCCCAACTGCTGAACACGCTCTTCCGCCGCACATAATTAAAGAACCGAACTTCAATCTACCATTTATCCGGGTATAAATTCACTCACTGGCCACAAAGTCTCCTGCAGCAATTTGCTAAACAAGGCGGCGTAGTTATTTGCATGCTTGTCCTATTAGCCATCATTGCATTTCTGTGCATTTTTTAAAACAGGTTGGTTCAAACAAAACAAAACAAAAACATCGCTCCAGCGTGCGCTGTCAGCAGCATTATTCTCCTCCTTCCTTGTGCACTTTAGTCAATTCCCTTACCCCACATGCTCTTCCGGCACACATACTGTAATTAAAGACCCCAACTTCAATTTACCATTTACCGGTTCACTCACAAATTCACTCACTGGCCACAAAGTCTTCTGCAGCAATTTGATAAACAAGGCGGAGTAGCTATTTGCATGATTGTCCTATTGGTCATTATTGCATGTCTGTGCTGTTTTTTTTTTTTAAAAAACAGGTTCAAACTAAACAAACAAAAACAATGCAAAACAACCCAAAACAAAACATCGCAAAACAATGCAAGACAAACAAAAACAAATCAACCATACCAAAACAAAACAATATCATGTTTTGATTTAAGAGAACTGACTTTCTTTTGATGTATCCATCCCAAATTTGACAAGTTCTGTGACATTCTGTGTGACATTTATAGTAAATCCCATTTTTATGAATTTAATTTTATAAATGAACCCAAAACTATGCAAGACAATCAAAAACAAAGCAACCAAACACAAACAATGCAAAACAACCAAAAACAAAACAAAACAATAAAAAACAACCTAAAACAAAACCCAAACAAAACAACCAAAAACAACCCAAAACGACCTAAAACAAAACAAAACAAATAAAAACACAAAACAATGCAAGACAACCAAAAACAAAGCAACCAGACCAAACAAAACAACCCAAAACAACCTAAAACAAAACAAAACAAACAAAAACACAAAACAATGCAAGACAACCAAAAACAAAGCAACCAGACCAAACAAAACAACCCAAAACAACCTAAAACAAAACAAAACAAACAAAAACACAAAACAATGCAAGACAACCAAAAACAAAGCAACCAGATCAAACAAAACAAACAAAAACAACGCAAAACAACAAAAAACAAAACAAAACAAAAACACAAAACACTCAAAAACAAAGCAATAAAAACAACCTAAAACAATCCAAAACAACTTAAAACAATCCAAAACAAAACAAAAATAATGCAAAACAATCAAAAACAACACAAAACAACCTAAAACAAAAGAAAACAAACAAACAAAAAATATCACAAAACAACCAAAAACAAAACAAACATTGCAACATATATTATTAGAAAAACATTTATTCCACTGGTAGTTGCAAACAACTACAAAAAAAAACCAAAAAACTAAATAAAACAAAAACATTGCAAAACAATGAAAAACAATGCAGGACAACAAAAAACAAACAAAAACAATGCTTAACAAAACAAAACAAAACAATCAACAACAAAACATACAAAAACACTTAACAAAACAATGGAAAACAATGAAAAACAGCCAAAACAAAACAACAAAAAACAACACAAAACAAAGCAAAAAAACAAACAAAAAAAAAAAACAATGAAAAACAAAAGAAAACAACCAAACCAAAAGAATAACAACACAAAACAATCAAAAAGAATGCAAAACAACCAAAGACCACCATAATGTTTTATAAGAGCAACTTGAATAATTCGGAAAATGGAGAAAGAATTAGGAGACAGACACTCATACAGGGGGTCTGGATTTCATTTGTGTTCAGCTCATCCAGTTAGCATCTGCTAGCCTTGGCTTAGTTCACACTTTGGCATGCAGTCTGTCAGAACCATACAAGGCCCCCATGGCACACTGGGCAGAGACGATAAAATGTGTGTCTGAGAGCCAGTCGGTCCATCAAGTGTGAACTGAAATGCACTGAAGAGGGTGTCAACAGAGTTTCTGAGTGTTCTCTCAGAAAACAAAACAAGACCAAGTTCAAGCAAATTTGAATGAATAAATAAATAAATTTACCTATATTATAACAGAAAATTTGCCAACAATTCATTTTCTCTGCTTGCTATGAATAAGATTTCTAATGTAGGGTGATGGTATCCAAAAAAATGCATCCAGAACTAATGCTTGATTCACATTGGAATTGTCACATTTACAAAAAATAAATCTGAATTCCCAAATCATCTGAAAACCTTAGAAAACTTTGCAGCATCACAAACCAGAACAGCCCTGCTCGCATTAAATTCTTACCACAAGACCATTACAGGCATAATGCATTATACAGTAATGGTACCACTACTTCATTGTATTGTGCAAGTCAGGAACTATTTCAGTCAGTTGGGCTGTGTCAGCAGGGTTGAAATTGGTCCCTAATGGCTTGCCTATATTAGGGTAAATGCCCACCTCAACTATGTGCCAAAATCAACTACCTTGGGCCCTTGGCACCGCATCGCTCTGGATTGTTCCAGATGGAAAGTCTGTCCAGTGTTTTCTTCTTTTCACAACAGAATGTCTAGTTTGATTGTTTCCCTTAGCAACTTGACATTTCATCCATATTAGCTTTGTGAAGCATTCAGTCTTGAAACCCCAAAGAGGCCAGCATTATATTTTCACAAATGCAGTGACAAGTGAACACCACAAGAGTTTTCTTTCTTATTTCTCTTGGTTTAAAATATGAATAGAGTGCATACATCAGATTTCATTACTTTTCAACACTTTAAGACATGTTTCTGGAAAAAGAAAGAGTTGCTTCAAGGAGGTGAAAATATATTGCTATATCTCAAAAAAAAAAAAAAAGTATGACATTTCCAAGTAAACATCTAATTCTATTAACCCGCCTTCAGTATGATCCATAGTTAAACATCCACCTCCATATCGCTCTGTCTTGCATAACCAAAATAAAGTGGATGTGGCTGTTTTATACTACGGATATGCCTACATTTCCCGTACATTTTGACTCTTAAAGCTGTTATCAATGGTTGCCCATGGGGGCAGAGGGTAAAGTGGCTTATGATGTATAGAGGCATGAAAGCCAGCTGCCAATATGCAAAATGGCTTGGATGTCATTATCTTTTGAGGACTAGTGATGTGAGAACTGCCAGTACGAGCTGGGAAATGGTCCATCATTCAGCCGAGTGCTCTTCCACCCCCTCAAACATCATTGCGTGCTGGTTTCGCCTTTGCATGCAGGGACCTCTTCGCTGTTTTGGCACAACGAGCAAACAGAGAGTATAGAAACAAAGCTCTGATGAGTCTACCACCTGTCTGGAGAATTAAATATTCGGTAGGATGCATAAAAAATAACACCCACCGATTGGTGGGTGTAATTGAGAGTTAGCCGATAAGCAAACTGAAGGAGCGAAAACTAAAAGATACAACAGTAGAAACACAACTACAAAGATACATTTACATACTGTACACACTTAGGAATAGTGCACTCAAAAATTAAAATTCTGTTATTACTCTCTCACAAGTCATTCCATACGCAGTTATTTTTGTTCTGCGGAACACAAAAAGAGAAACAACAACGGTGATCATATCCGTCAAGCTTCAAAAAGGAAAAAGTAGGGGGAAAAGTAGTACTCCAATTTGTGCCATTAACATACTGAAAACAAATCATTTTAATTCAGTGCTGTTATGCTGTTTTTTGGTCACTATGAACTATTGTTGCGTGAAAATCCAGTGCATAAAGATTCTCCTTTTGCATGTTCAGAAGAACAAAATAACAGCATATGGGTTTGGAATGACATGGGGATTAAAGGAGTAAATGATGACATTTTCGTTTTTGGGTGAACTATCCTCATAAGCATCACTGTTTTGGACTGATGAAAGGTTTTTTAGGGTTTTAGACACAATGGAACAGTCTTGGCATGAGAAGCTGTCTGTGAATCCTGTGGACTAAGCTGCACACTGGCTGCAGTCCCTCTGGACCGATGTACTATAACAATGTGCGTGTATTGATCCGCCATCCTAATATTGCAGTTAAAAGGTTTCCAGACCTGTGAATTATGAGTTAGAAGACATCATAGACACGTGCATGGATTCAGAAAAGGTGCATGCACATATGCGGTACAACACGTGTTATGTATAAAGCCACGTGTATTTACAGCCTAGCCAGTACATTCAATTGGTTTTCTATAGTTATCAATTCAAAAGAATAGTCTGGGCTAGATACAAGTTAAGCTTAACTGACAGCACTTGTGGCATAATGGCGACAGTGTTGGGAGTAACACATTACAAAAAATGCTAGTTATTAGAGTAATCAGATTACTTTTTTTCCAAGTAACTAGTAAAGTAATGCATCACTTTTTAATTTACAAGAAAATATCTGAGTTACTTTTTCTTTCCCATTTATTGATTGAAGGCTCTCCTGTCTCCATGTTGAGAGAAATCGGGAGTAAGATGTTACTTAATTCTAGAATACATGTGACTCACTCACAAAAAACAGATTCAATATTGCTCAAAATGGATAAAAACAGTGAAATTCAACTCAGAATATGATGCAGACCTGCAGTAATTAAATGTTAAATAATACAAATATCATGTATTTATATATATATATATATATATATATATATATATAACTATGTGAATATACAATCTGTATTTATCTCTATTTAATATATGATCTGTATACAGTATATGTATTTATTAACCAGTGTCTTGCTGCTGACCTTTCGATGATCAAATTCAACCACACTAATAAGCAAAAATGACTCAAGATAAACTAACATTTGTTCTTCTTTTTTATTGCTGAAGATTGTTGAACTTTCTACTTCTGTGTTCTACTGTACAGACGTGAATTTCCTTTTCCTTCAGCCTGAGGCTTTTGCTGTGAAAGGGCTTTTACGCTTGCCAAAAATAGCCCTTTTTATTAAAAACAAACAAGCAAGCCCTGCCCAGATTTTAAAAGTGATGCAAAAGTAACATAACGTATTACCTTCCATAAAAAGTATAATACTATTAGTTACTTTTTTAGAGAGTAACTCAAAATTGTAATGCATTATTTTTAAAAGTAACTTTCCCCAATACTGGCAACTACCACAAAAGGTAATTATTTTTCTGCCTTAAAAACAAACAAACAAACAAAAAAAAAAAAAAAAAAGAAAGAAAAACTCTGGGTTATTGTAAGGCACTTACAATTGAGATGAATGGGGCAAAACTGTAAACATTAAAATACTCCCTGTTTTAAAAGTATAGCCACAAGGCAAAAACATTATGTGTGTTAACATGTTTTTTGAAAGATGCTTACAATTTCTGTATGAAGTTATATGCAATTTTGTTGCCATGACAACATAATGTCTTAAACCCGAAATGATGATAAAAATGTGCGATCAGCTTTAGAGCTTAAATAATACAAAAGCTTAATCAGAAGAAATTATGTACAGATATATAAGCTCATAAAAAAAATATGAGCTTATATATCTGCGTTTAAATATTTCAGAAATTGGCTCTGTTCACTTCCATTGTAAGAGCCTCACCATAACCTCAATATTTACTTATTTACACAATATTTACAAAAAAGAGAAACCTTAAGCCCTAATTTGTTACCAATCACATACCATAGCATACATGTCCACATTAAAGGGATAGTTCACCCAAATGAAAATTCTGTCATTAATTATTCTCATGTCAACCCATAAAACATTCACTCATCTTCAGAACACAAATTAAGATATTTTTGATGAATTCTAAAAACTTTCTGTCCTTGCATAGACAGCAACTACCATGTTCAAGGTCCAGAAAGGTAGTAAGGACATTGTTAAAATACTGTTGTTATTTTTGTTTCTTTGCACACAAAAAGTATTCTTGTAGCTTCATAACATCACGGTTGAACCACTGATGTTTCATGGACTAATTTAACGTGTCAGTTGCATTGCTGTCCATGCAGGGTCAGAAAACTCTTGAATTATATCAAAAATGTATTCATCTGTGTTCTTAAAAAGAAAGAAAGTCTCACAGGCTTGGAAAGACATGAGGGTGAGTAATTATTGACAGAATTTTCATTTTTGGTTGAACTATCCCTTTAATGGATTCCTGTTGATCTACAACTCATTCCCATTTTCTGATCTACAGTCACCAATATCTGTCACATATCGAAATGTGTGTTAGCAGCTAAAGTGCTGTTGCATGATGCATGCTTCACAGCTCCTTCGGTCATTAATGTTCATTGACCCTGATGGAACGATCCCCATGCAAGAGGAAAAGCATTTATCCATAAACCCTCTGAAAGCCAAAAGTGCTACGCCCTCCACTCATTACAAGAGCGAGAAGCCAAATAACCACTTTATTCCACTGGTCAGCGTAACGATTTTTCTATGCCAGCACAATTGTTGTTTTATGCTCCAGGACAGCTCGCCAAATGCATTCACATGGTCTACTAGAAAAACAAACAAATGTAGAATAAATCCGCCCTTCCAGATTTTCAAATATTCACTCACACTCTAACCGCACTTTACACATTAACTGATGATATCGGAGATGCAAAGTGCCGCTGATAAAACCGACCTCTATTTGACGTTTTTCCCGTTAACCCTGGCATGCCTGTGAGGGAAATGGAAGTATAGCATCACCTAGCCCTCATAAATATCAGTAGCCGCAACCTCCAGAGGAATTAGCTTTCCGCTGCCAGCTTTCCCTTGCGGGTATATAGTGATTTCACTGGAAAGCATGAGTGGAGAGTGGATGTTGTGTTTAGAGTGATCAAAACTGACCCGTTTAATCTTTCTAATCCATCTAGGCCTGTCAGTCATCTTCTCTGACTTTCATACTTTTGACTTGCGCAGTGCGCCTACGGTGCGCCCCGCGCTTGCGTGAGAAATAAGATCTGTGCTGATAGAACTTATGATGACAGTGGCTTTAGGCTGCTGTATGGAAAAGTACCACAGAACTGACACAGAAAAGAGTTCAGGTCGACTTACTTAATTCGTAATACGGACTGAGTGAAACGCTGCCAAATTTCATATTCCCACAGCAATGCCAATGATAGTTTGCTAGATAGAAGTATTTCACCCCTGTAGCAGCTGTGCCAACAAATGATCTCAGAATTACATTCGACGATTTACTCTGAGCTGTACCTTGGCAAACTGACTCCTTGGTCTCAGACAGACCGCCCACAGTCCAGTCGCTGACCGTCTGATGCATATTGACACACAAATGGGAAGCGTTGGCTGAAATTGCCTCTTTAATATTTAATATTGCCTCAGTTTTAATATTATTTTATTAGTACTATTTCTATACTATAATATTTATTAATGACATTGATTAACATTATTTTTATTTATGTATTTATTTTATTATAAAATAAAATATATATATATATATATATATATATATATATATATATATATATATCCTTCTAGAGCTTTTAAGCTACAAAGGTGGAAACTTGGATCAGACCTTCAGACTAGTCTGATTTGAGTTGCTTTATCTTTCTAACCGATCAAACTTACAATTTACGTTAAACTGACGATCACAACTACACAAAATCCCACAGACTTTCATTGAGGGGGTCAAAACCTTTGTACAGTGAGATGCAAAGCGAGTATTTGCATCGTGCAAACATGCTAATCATGCTAAAAACAAGCTAGCAACATGCCAATCTTGCTAAAACATGCTAGCAACATACTAATCATGATTAAATCATGCTAGCAATACTTTGATCATGGTAAAAACATGCTAACAACATGCTAATCATGTGAAAAACATGTTAATAAAATTCTAATCACGCTCACATGTTAAATCATGTTAGCAATGTACTAAATCATGATAGTAACATGCTAAATAGGTTAAAAACCTGTTTGCATCATGCTAATCATGCTAGGTACATGCTAACATCATGCTAAAAATGATGAATGAAAAAAACATTCTATGAACATGCTAACAACATGTCAATCATCCTAAAACATGCTAGCAACATGTTAATTATTCTAAAAACCTGTTAACAACATGTTAATCATGCTAACAACATGCTAAACATTCTAGAAACATTCTAGGAACAGGCTAGCAACATGTTGATCATGCTAAAAATATGTAAGCAACATGCAAATCATGCTAGAAACATGCTAGAAACATGTTAATCATGCTAAAATATATGCTAACAACATGTTAATCATGATTAAAATTGCTAGCAAGATTTTGATCATTCAAAAAACATGTTAACGTGCTAATCATGTGGAAAATGTGCTAACAACATTCTAATCATGCTAACAACATGTTAAATCAATCATGTTAGCAATGTGCTAAATTATGCTAAATATTATGTTAACGCTAAAAATGCTAGCAACATGCTAATCATGCTAGAAACATTCAATTAACATGCCACCAACATACTAATCATGATTAAAACATGCTAGCAACATGTTAATTATGCTTACAACATGCAAATCATGCCAGAAACATGCTAGCAGCATACTAGTAATGATTAAAACATGCTGGCAACATGTTGATCACGCAAAAACATGCTAACAACATGCTGATCAATAATATGCCAATAATGTGGAAAAATGTGTTAACAACATTCTAATCATGTTAACAACATGTTAATTCATGTTAGCAAAGTGCTAAATCATGCTAGCAACATACTTATGCTAAAAAACTGTAAACAGCATGCTATGTTATGAACATGCTTACATGCTAACAATATTAGCAACATGGTTATGCTAGAACCAATGCTAAAAACATGTTAACAACATGCTAAGCATGTTAAAAACATGCTAGCATCATGTCAATAATGCTAAAAACATGTTAACAACATGCTAATCATGCTAGGAGCATACTATTATCATGCTAAGAATGCTAGCAATATGTTGATCATGTTAAAAACATGCTAATCATGTGAAAAATGTGCTAACAAATTCTAATCATGCTAGAAACATGCTAACATGTTAAATCATGTTAACAATGTGCTAAATCATGCTAGCAACATGCTATATCAACATTGATTTAATCTATCAAAACGTTCAAACTTCAAGCTTTTACTGCTTCAAACTTTCAGACATTGGCTTTTTCAAGCCAACTACAAAGTTTGTTCACAAACTTTACTCAGCTAGTTTTAATTAAGTAATCTGATTAAGTGCTTTTGACATTTTTATTATTATTATTATTTTTTTTATATTTCTATGCAGATTTAATTTATTTATTTCAGCTACAGTTTTCATAATTTAGTGCTTCAAATTTAACTTAATGAGCTTGCAAGGCAACATATCTAAATTTCATTTCAAGTTCAAATTTTTTAGTTTTATTTATTTATTTATTTATTTCATCTAGCAGTTTATTTTATTTATATTTTATGAGACATTACAATTTAGGAAGGGGTTCCCTTGCAATGGGATTATCATTCGTTGAGGTCATTGGTCTGAAAAGTGGGAAAGTCAGAATAAAAGGCAATCAGGACTGGGCTTTATGCCAATAAAAGTTTAGCTGTGGGATACTAACTGACTCTTACCAACACCAGTGTTACATTCCCTGATAAGCAAGGTGACAGATGTAGTCAGCGCAGCTGTTCCAACCACTTCAGGCCACTGGAATAGCCTCACAGTCTCAAGCTAGGATAACAACATCAGCTCTTATTAAAGCTTCAAATGTAAATCCACATTTGACACAATAAATGTCCTGAAGTAAATCTAAAAGTGTGACAAACTTCAGAACGAATACATCAAGAGATGACTTGGCAGAGTGATCAGATGCTTTCTGAACTGTACTGCCCACAATCTGTAGATTCTATCAGTGACTGATCAGCGACGTTTCTTAATTCAAAGCAAGCTATTTTCATTGCAGAAAAACTACATGAGAAAGATATTTCAAATCTTTAAATTTAATAAATTTAATAGCATAATGGCCTACATTTGAATTTCCCCATTCACCCAGTTGTGACACAAAAAGTGTTTGTACAACAAAAACCTTTTATACTTGTCCAGATGCTGTCTTAGATCATTATTAGTTGCATGGGGAAGTTTAGACAAGAAGACTTGATAACAGAACAGGCAGGGGGGAATTGTTTCCTCTAGATGATCGATTCATCAACTGTTTCTCACTTTCATCTCTGAGCAGTGTTGGAACTTTGTATTTCAGCAATTCTAATGTTACTGCCTCCTTAGGATAAATTGTTGTTGTATTCCTCATTTGCAAGTTGCTTTGGATAAAAGTGTCTGCTAAATGAATAAATGCATATATAAATGATTGATGGCACACAAGTCTCAATGCAAATGCTGGAATCAAACCCCACTGGCCTGAGCTAATGCATCACTGCCAAAAACCAGAACGCCATAGTGAATTTATATTTAATTTAATTAGGTTTCTAAAAAGTATTTACATAAACGCAATCGTATTCAACTTTTCCAATCCAGTGCTGGGAAGTAACTAACAAAGTGGCATTTTTTATAAATGTGATAGTAATTCTCACAGTTTTCCTTCTTTAGGATTGTTTGATAAATAGAAAGCTTAGAAAGGCAGAAAAAAAGTGTTCAAAAAATAAAACTTGCTTTGTAATATAATCAGTTTTAGTATTATTTCTATACTATAATATTTACTAAAGATTTTTTTTTTTTTTTTTTTTACATTTTGAGCTGTACATTTTTTTTCGGTTTCCGTTTCAATAAACAAACTTAAACTTATTTTATTTCAATTATCCTGCAAGGAAATGTTTAAGTTCATGTTTTTTTGTTAATACAAAGTTCAAAGTAACAATATTTATTTAAAAAAAGAAATCTATTGTATATGTAAATCTCTTTACTATCATCTATTAAATTTGATCTATTGAATTTACCATCACTAAATAAAAGTATTAATTTGTTCATTTGTAAAATATGTACACATACATATTTGTATATATATATTCAGTTTTCATTTATTTTAGTAATTTGTAATTTGATTATGTGCTTTTGTCATTTTTATTAGATACAGAA
This sequence comes from Cirrhinus mrigala, assembly GCA_036247105.1. Lineage (NCBI taxonomy): Eukaryota > Metazoa > Chordata > Actinopteri > Cypriniformes > Cyprinidae > Cirrhinus > Cirrhinus mrigala. The sequence goes on along the minus strand of CM070008.1, from coordinate 24,299,806 downwards.
TTTTTTTAAAGATTTTATACATAGATACATACATACATTTTATACATAGAAATATTTTATTCAATATTTCTATGTAGCTTTTTAGTCATTTGTATTCCAGCTTTCGTTTTAGTAATTACTACTTTAATTTCAATTTTATTTCAATTGCATTTTAGAATGCAACAAATGCAACAAATGCAACAAATCCATTTATTTATTTAGTTAGTTTTAAGCTTTTAATATAATACTTATATTTTATTCCATTTCAATTAATGAAAACTACTTTTTTGAAAGTAAATTTTTAATCATTGCTTTGCTAATATTTTAACTATTTTAAATTATTAGAATCTTGTGCATTTGATTTACAATGAAACAACACTGTGTACTGTGGGGTTAGGATAAAATATAATTCAGATCTACTAACCATTTTAAATATTCCATGGATTGGTGAACAACATAATATATGAGGTGTACTAACACATCATTTCTAATCAAATTAAAAGCAGACTGTATAGTGAGCAGTAATTATGTGTACCAAAAAACCTGGAATACCAATTTCCTTTATAATGGATTTTCAATTATAATCACAAAAATCTGTTTAATAAAATGCTGTGGTTTATACTTTGAAAAAACAAAACAAAACAAAAAACAACCACAGAATAGTTCTACTACACAGTGGTATATTTTGAGAATACCCAAGTTTCTAAATCCCACATCTGTACATTCACGTTAGCGATCGTTCCGTATAGTCACTTTGGGTTTTTAGCCCTCGGTGATTCAGATTCAATCAGTGAAAGCCCAATAAACAGGGTCACGGGTCAAATTCTTTCTAGAACAATCTTTAGGGGAGGTTTTATCTGCTGCTGGAGGGTAATGGACCTCTTACGGCTCTGTGGTAGATTTATTGACTATCTGAGGACCCCGATGCCCCTGATCAGTCTCTGCACGCTACATCTGTCTTCACTCATTATCGCACATGCATATGGAGCTTTGCAATCACCCTGTGTCTGCCAAAGTCCATTACCCACAAACCAAGTACTCTGGTTCAGTCACTAGCGAGATAACAGAGAATTCGCATATACACATGATCAATGACATACATAAGGGATAAGCGTGCTCACACACTTAAATGCAGCGTATACTGTCTTGTGTGTGTCAACAAAATAGCTGAAGGTCAGAAGGTGTGTTTGTATTACCGTTTCGCATCGATCCCATCTCTTTCCTCTCATCCTTTCCTTTTTCCATCTCCTCTTCCTACATCAAGAGTTCAAATGCTACAGAGACCACTCCAACAAAAAGCAGCATTCTACGAAATAGAAAAGCGCTGTTTTCAGCTATTCAAGTGTATAACAGGACACTGAAAGTAAAATCATAATGCTTGAATTGAGAGAAAAAGTACACTTTATGACAGTCTCTACCCGAAGACTTGACTCTGTGTTAGCAGTGGTTATTTAAATGTGCAAAGCTTTCTAACACATTAGGTTAAATTATGACTCTGTTATCTGGGTGTGATAAACCAACCTGCATGTTCCCATGATTGAAAAAAGTGGATTCATTTGGAGAGTGTTAAGATACTAATTACATTTGTTACAATTAATAAACAGCTACAATTTTCTGGTTGGCTGGACACAATTTAGAATTCCTCCGTCGTCAGAGGCACTGCTGTGAATTTATGATTAGAGTATGTGGAAGTTACTGTTGCTTAAATTAAGAATACTAGAACACGTCTTCTGGAAAAAACATTGAACTATGAAAAACATTTAACAGTTTTCATACCAATGCGCTGCATCGTATGTTATAAAACCGCAAAACTTACCTAATCTGCAATAATATACAGTGTGGTCTAAAAGCATGAGACCACTAGTGAAAATCTGTTTGGTAATTTTTATGTATGTATGTATGTATGTATTTATTTATTTATTTAATTGAATGTACTGTACATTTGTGAAAAGTTTGGTTTTTAAAAAAAAGAGCAGAAGTCAATTAGACTTTTTGTTCAAACCAGTTTAAATGAGGCCAGAAAAGTCAAAAATGAATTATTATAATTTTTTTTCATTATTATTTATTTATTTAAATTTTATTCTACACTGTAAACAAATGTTACCTTAAAGAGCTATTTCTATCTGATAACCACAGAAAAAAATTAGTTTTGTTGGTGTAAATTAATGTATTTAATGTACTTAATTAAACCAGTTAGTACCACTTTTAAGTTATTTTTGTTTCCACCCATACAGCAAAAAAACACATATTTTTAAATATGTTTAAATACATATTTTAAAATATGTTTCAAAATATATTTACATATATTTTTGCCAATTGTTTTATATTTTTGAAATTAAAAAAATATACAAAAAATGGCCAAAAAGTATATTTGCTCAAATATATTTATGTAAATATATTTTCTACCAATATATCTTGGGTCCATTTTTTGTATATTTTTAAATATATTTATAAAAATATATAAATATATATACAGTGCCCTCCACGAATATTGGCACCCTTGATAAATATGAGTAAAAGCAGCTGTGGAAATAATTCTGCATTCTTTATCCTTTTGATCTTTTATTCAAAAAATTCACAAAATTCTAACCTTTCATTAAAGTTAAACAATGGAAAGTGAGGAGAAAATCTCATTATGAAATAAATGTTTTTCTCCAGTTCACGTTGGCCACAATTATTGGCACCCCTAGAAATTCTTATGAGTAAAACATCTCTGAAGTATATTCCCATTTTGTTTAGCACACCAGGGTGACTAGGAACATGAAATTGCCCAGCCATGACTTCCTGTTGCACAGGATTAGAAATATAAGGAACACAAAGGCCAAATTCCATTGTCCATCACAAGGAGTAAAACCAAAGAATATAGTTTGGATGTGCAGAACAAGATTGCTGAGCTTCACAAAATAGAAAGTGGCTGTAAGAAAAGAGCTACAGCACTGAAAATCCCAATTTCCACCATCAGGGCAATAATTAAGAAGTTTCAATCAATTAAGATGTTACAAATCTGCCTAGACGAGGATGTGTGTCTAAATCGCCATAATGGATGGTGGGGAGGAGACTTTGAGTGGCCATAGACTCTCCAAGGATCACATATGGAGAATTGCAAAGATTAGTTGAGTCTTGGAGCCAGAGAGATTTTATATAATTTTTATAGAGAGAGATTTTATATAAAGGACTGGTCTCTGATCTCTTGTCAGGTGTTCTCCAAAGTGATCAGGGATTATAGGAGAAAATTCAGAGCTGTTATCTTGGGACAAGAAGACAAGAACGTTGCAATAATTGGGTGCCAATAATTGTGGGCAACGTGGACTAGAAAAAAAAAAATGTATTTAATAATGATATTTCCCCCAAACTTTCTGTTGTTTTACTTCAATGAAAAGTTAGAATTTTGTGATTTTTTTGAATGAAAGACCAAAAGGATAAACAATGCAGATTTATTTCCACAGCTGCTTTTGCTCATATTTATCAAGGGTGCCAATATTCGTGGATGTATATATATATATATAATATTAATAATAATAATAATAATAATAATCATATTATATATATAAATATATATATATATATATATATATATATATTTTTTTTTTTTTTTTTTTTAAACATTTTAAAAATATATTTTGACCTCTATATATTTCAGTCCAAGAGAATGCATTTTCTTGCCCCATATATTTAGAAATATATTTTGGTGTATGAAGGTTGAAACTAAATATATTTCCTATTTCAAAAATATATTTCATTGAGCTTCCCTTTTTGCAACATATATTTAGCATATATTTCAAATCTATTTTGGCCACAAAAATATATATATATTTTTAGTGTAAATGCCCATTCACACCAAGGACAATAACTATATTAATAAAGATTTAGTTTGAAAAATCATTCAAAAATTTAAAAAGTAGCAGATTCCACACCACAACTATAATAATATTGTTGAAATCTCTTTCAGAATGATTTAAAAAATAAAATAAAATAAAATAAAATAAAGCCAATCAAAATTCATCATGCATTGAAGAGCTTAAGCATTTAAAGTGGCAGATGACAAAACTGCAGCATGCGCTTGTAACAAACAGACTGTTACGCATTGGTGTGGATGCTACACTGACCAAAATTATAAACGCAACACTTTTGTTTTTGCTTCCATTTTTCATGAGCTGAACTCAAAGATCTAAGACTTTTTCTACGTACACAAAAGGCCTTATTTTCTCAAATATTGTTCACAAATCTGTCTAAATCTGTGTTAGTGAGCACTTCTCCTTAGCCGAGATAATCCATCCACCTCACAGGTGTGGCATATCAAGATGCTGATTAGACAGCATACAGTATACGCCAATCCAGAGCATCCCAAACATGCTCAATGGGTGACATGTCCGGTGAGTATGCTGGCCATGCAAGAACTGGGATGTTTTCAGCTTCCAGGTATTGTGTACAGATCCTTGCAACATGGGGCCGTGCATTATCATGCTGCAACATGAGGTGATGGTCGTGGATGAATGGCACAACAATGGGCCTCAGGATCTCTTCACGGTATCTCTGTGCATTCAAAATGCCATCAATAAAATGCACCTGTGTTTGTTGTCCATAACATACGCCTGCCCATACCATAACCCCACCGCCACCATGGGCCACTCAATCCACAACGTCGACATCAGCAAACCGCTCACCCACACGACGCCATACACGCTGTCTGCCATCTGCCCTGTACAGTGAAAACCGGGATTCATCCGTGAAGAGAACACCTCTCTAAAGTGCCAGACGCCATCGAATGTGAGCATTTGCCCACTCAAATCGGTTATGACGACGAACTGCAGTCAGGTTGAGACCCCGATGAGGACGACGAGCACGCAGCTAGTCTCAGACGATCTTGGAGGTGAAGATGCTGGATGTGGAGGTCCTGGGCTGGTGTGGTTACACATGGTCTCCGGTTGTGAGGCCGGTTGGATGTACTGCCAAATTCTCTGAAACGCCTTTGGAGACGGCTTATGGTAGAGAAATGAACATTCAATTCATGGGCAACAGCTCTGGTGGACATTCCTGCAGTCAGCATGCCAATTGCACGCTCCCTCAAAACTTGCGACATCTGTGGCATTGTGCTGTGTGATAAAACTGCACATTTTAGAGTGGCCTTTTATTGTGGCCAGCCTAAGGCACACCTGTGCAATAATCATGCTGTCTAATCAGCATCTTGATGTGTCACACCTGTGCGGTGGATGGATTATCTCGGCAAAGGAGAAGTGCTCACTAACACAGATTTAGACAGATTTGTGAACAACATTTGAGAGAAATAGGCCTTTTGTGTACATAGAAAAAGTCTTAGATCTTTGAGTTCAGCTCATGAAAAATGTGTTGCGTTTATAATTTTGGTCAGTATAATATAATTATCTCTTATGGTTATCTTTATAGTTATGAGCAGTCCTCAACTCTTTAAAATTTACTTCCAGATTTTAATCTGATTTTGATTTTCGTTGTTGTCTCAGACTTTTGGATCCAACTGTATATTATACAAAATGGTTTGGAGCGTGTCACATTATTCATGCGTTTCCTGTTTAATTGACACAGTTGCCATGGTTTCGTTCAAATTAGATGAGTTTTGCAGTCCAAACTATTGTGACATAAATTGCATGCCTGCCTTTCCACTAAAACAAGCCTGCTTTTCAATTAACAACAATTTTTCTCTCCTTCAGGAAGACGTTTATTATTGCTATTTTTCAGGAAACGTCCAACACAGGCAAAAATATTAATAAGGCCGAGATAAAACATTTAGATCACACATTTTTCCTAATGCGGTCACTCCTCAGAACACTCGAGGACCTGTGGCGTATATAATCACGATTTGTGCACTTGTGCTAATTGGTTGCCCATATGAGGTGACCATGGCAACGATGCTGGAATGTGTCCTGTGCGAGTTGTCCTCTGTGCGTTCAGTGTTTCTAAAGCTCATCCTCTCATTAGCAGCGAGAATGTTTTATAGGTGTGTGGGAGGTCTGTTTGCACAGGGACACGCTTTCCCCTCAATTACCAAATGAGTTTGCACAGGCTCTGGCAAGAAACTCCTGCAAACTCTGCGAGGACCCGGCAGAAAGTGTGCCAGGACGTATTTAAGGATGAGGCACGGAGCTAATAGTATCAGAGCAATATGCAGATGTGTTTTTATGGAACGGTGTTAATCTAATAAGCAGCCGGGGTAATTATCTTGAGTGCGAGTAGGGGTGTGTGTGTGTGAACGCTGTTTTTTAAAGTGTGATGTATAAGCAATTACACCCAGTAGAAGGCTGAAATGTGTTTACAACAGCTGGACAGTCAGGCATTAAAGGGATAGTTCACCCAAAAACGCAAATTCGACCATCATTTACTCATCCTTTAGTTGTTCCAAACCTGTTGAGCACAAAAGAAGACATTTGAAAGACACCATGAAAGTCAATGGCTACTGTTAACTGTTTGGTTACCAACATTCTTAAAAGTGGGAAAACATATGCAAAATTCACTTTTACATGGTGTTAGCATATAAATGTCAACCTTTGGATGTGTGTGGATGCAACCACCCTACAATGATAAAAATTCATTCACTCCTTTTTTAATTCACAAAAAACCTAAACAGCCGTTTTGATTTTCTGAGCAGTATGATGTCAAACTGCTCAGGCCCTGCCTATGACTGCTGACGGACTGTCCTGTATTAGCATATTTCTGCCCTCAGCCAGTCGTACACTGTCCGCCTTTTCTCTGTGCTTGAGCAGTGAATGTAAAAGTGAACATAAAACAAAAACTGGACGAGAGGGATGGAGTGAGCAGTAGCTCATTATCATTTAAAGAGACATGCACCGAAATGGGTTGGTATGAACTGAGCTGTTTTTAACAAGGTAAAAAGGGTGTTGTTTTATACGACCATTGAGGAATTTTAATCAAAGTGTGTTACAGACATTTTTATGAAGATTCTAAAGAATCATTCCAACTTGTAGAAAATGGGCATTCAATGTCCCCTTTAAAATATCTTCTTTTGTGTTCAACAAAAGAAAGAAACTCACACAGTTTTGGAATAAGTGGCGGATAGATTTATGATGACAGAGTTTTCATTTTTGGGTAAGCTATCTGTTTGAGAGTTGAGGTGTGGAACTCAAGTCTGGTTTTGATGGAAAAGTTACTGTTTTTAATGATCTTCACTCTTAAAAATAAAGGTGCTTCACGATGCCATAGAAGAACCTTTTTCGTCTAAATTATCATTTAAAGAGACATTTAACATCTGAAGAACATTTCTGTTTCACAAAAGGTACAGATGGATCCTCAGGTTATAAAAATGTAAGACAGAGATGGTTCCTTAAAGAACCTTTGACTGAATTGTTCTTCCCTGTTGAAAAAAACAGCATATGGTGGTTAGGTAGGTTTTGAAGCATGGATGCTAGTTTTATCTGGCTTATGCTGGTCATGTGCTGGTCCTTAGCTGGTCCTGAGCAGGAGGGACCAGTGTAGGACCAGCACATGACCAGCTAAAACCAGCATCCATGCTTCAAAACCTACCTAACCAGCGTATGCTGTTTTTTTCAACAGGGTTTGTGGAACTAAAACTGGTTATTCTATGGCATCACTGTGAAGAACCTTTTAAACCACCTTTACTTTTAAGAGTGTAGCACAGATATGGTGAATAAGGCATTGATGAGTCTTAATTATCCATATGTTATTGTGGTAATTCTGAAATAAACATCAGTGATTGTGGCTGTTTGCTTTGACTCCTCATGTGAATGTTTTCCCTCTGTTTCCATCGGAGAACATCTGCTTATATTACTTCGCAGACAGTGCAACTTATTAATTTGCCAAAATGTCGTAACATCTGCTGTAAAAGAAGCTTCTAGAATCTAAAAATTACACACACAAATGTAAATTTACATGCATACACTGCTTGTATATTAGCGCATGCGTTTGTTTGCTAGACCATCGCACACGTACACCGAGAGACATTTTAAACCCCTCTGCGACAAGGTATTGTTGAAATTGCTTTCACATTAATGCTCTTTCACGCCCGCATAATTGTTTCGCTGATTAACTTGCCATGCTTGCATGTTTTAATTAAACACATTTTCAGGATTTATGCCCTTTCATTTATTTATCTCCCATCTTACAAAATGGTCACCTGGGGCATATTTTTTGGTGGAATTAAATGCGGTTTAATTATTTTCACGGGAGGAAATTGCTCATAAACATTCACATGTGGAGGTTAGTGGAGCTCGACCTTATTAAAAGTTTTTTGCATGCTTCTATTTTGTTGCTTTGTCTATGACACTCAAACTGGCAGATCGAATGCAGTAAACAAGACAGATGCAATAACCGTGATGCAAGAATTGCAAGATAGAAATGCTCTTGTTTCAAAGGTTGGCTCTCTTTATGTGGGAAGAAACACCCTAAGGTCTCACTCTTTGGTTATTTCTCTTGAATGAGCAGGAAGTGTAGTTCAGGTCAGACGGACTTTGTTTAAAGGTGGCGTGAGCTGCTGTCCTCCAAACAAACAATAATTGCATAACTGAAATCAGACTGTTATGAGCACAGATGCTTGATGGGTTATTAGTGGTGGTTGTGAAGCAAAGCATTCATATTACTATTCCTCATGCTACCTTTTCCAGGCAAAATTTTATGTAATTCATGCCACTAAATCGTGATTTAATGAGGAAAGGTATGGTATGCAAATGGTCGCAAATTTTGCATGCAAGCACCACTTTCTTCACATAAGGTGTTAAAAAGTTTGTGGTCAATAAGATTTTTTAAATAATTTTTAGGGGCTCAAGCGCTTAGCGCTGAAACCCTATTGTAATTGTTAGAATGGTCACGCATCAGCAATCTCCACTTAAAACTAATCATGAAGACCAAACTGTAGCTCGTAGAGACTTAAAACTTGGAAGGATGGTAGTCCTCACACCACCTACAACGTCACCAAGACTCACCCCAATCGGCCTGACAGGGGCGCTACAGTGATCAAAAGTATAAATTGCTAAAAACTCCTAAACCGTCAGTCGCAGACTCAAGTGTCTTATGTCGTTAGAGTCCTTGGCTCACCCTGGACAAAACGCACTCCTCAGATTCGATCGTAAGCCTGGCAAAATTTTGGGGTATTTGGCATTTTTTGAAAAACCTACTTTTGCGAACTAGTTCACCCGATTAGAACCAAACCAGTGGAAAAAGATTCTCTGGAGAGTGAAAATCAATGATTATCAAAAAAAAGTTTAACTTTCTGTGATTCACCGTCACAAAGGGGTCCCAAAACGTTCAAAAGGGGCAGGCCTAATTTTAGTAAAATGCCTATAACTCCCGAACGGAATGAGATATCTCACAGGAAAAAAAAAAAAAATGTAGAGCTTGGCCACTTGGTGGCGCTATAAGAGGATAAAAATTGCTATATCTGCGCAACCATTTGTCCACATTATCAACATGAAAATTGGTGTGCACGGTCTTGGTCCGAAGTGCCACAAGTGTCTACAAGGACATTTGCCCATCTCAAAAAACATCACCACCATTGGCCACAAATTTTGAGCACCTGTTAGACAAGGTTAACAGAAGGCCGATTGGAACGATTGGAGCCTGTTCGACTCACGACCACAAGGGTCTGAGAGAAATTTGAAAGAAATCAGCCACTGGGTGGCGATGTCACATTTTTCAACGGTGTAAACGATTGTACATTGCGCGATATTCGTATCATAAGATAGAACTCCTCATTCCAGACAACTTTGCCTCTAGAACCACTGCTGTCAATCAAATCGTTTATGTGACTAGTCGGCTGCCTCGCCCTAATTATCATCGTCACCCCGTCCATAATCCCGACGGGAGTGGGCGTGTGGGAGAGGAGGGGCGCTGAAACAGCCAGGGCTGGCGGTGTTTGATGAGGCACACCTGAGGTGAATGAAGCCTCATCACCGCCGCTGTTGAAATGCCGAGCGCGCCTCGCCTCGGGAGACCGGTCTCTTCTCCATGCATGCACGCTGGTGTCCTCGTGGGTCTAGGAAGGGTGCGTCGAGGGAACTAGTGCCGCCGAAGTAAGAAGGCTGCGGGCCAGGATGCTGGGCCGTCTAATCTCCAGGAAGCGCCATGGCCAAGGTGGATGAAGCCGCTAAAAGAAGCCGCCGCCCCTCGTGCCGCGGACCTCAGCGGAGAGCACTTGTGGCAGCCGGACTCCGCCCCTTACCTGGACCCTTCCTCCTTGAACACTGCCCCTCTTTCACCTAACCCCCAGCACGACGAGGACACCAGTTCCCATGTTTATTTTGTGCATTTTAATTTCCCCCTTTTTGGACGCTTTTATTTTATTGTTTAATAAAAGCCTCTCCGAGGCCTGACGTCATGCCCACTGTGTATGTCGTTTGCTCATCCCGCCACAGTTTATTAAATGACTGAAAAGATGTTTAAAAAAAAAAAAAAAAAAAAATCTACTTTTGCAAACTAGTCCTAGGTTTTCCGCTCAGTCTGGAAAAAAAACACCACAACAAAAAAACACTGGACTCTCTAAGCCAATAATTATCAAAAAAAAAATAATAATAATAATTAATTTGTCCAAATTTCTATAAAGCCTAAAGGAAAATTCAAAACTTCACGAAACCTGGTGAGCACATGCAGCAGGTGATTCTAAACAAACATGCACATTTTTAAGGGGATCGGACCACAGCTGGCACTACAACAGTAATAAATGTTAAAAAAACATCATATTTCTATGGTAAATTACCTGGATTTGCCATAAATGCTTTTTAATCATTGATTTAGATGTGTGCAGCCTTGCTAAATAATATGTAATATCTTTTGTCCTTGTTTGCTTGAATGCCTTAAGCGCTTAAACTCTGGTAATTGCTACTTACAGCTATATTTTTAATTAAGTTGATCAAAAGTGTCAGCAAAGACATTCAGAAATGTTACAAGAGCTTTTTTTGATAAAAGCAGTTTTTTTTTTACTTTCTATCACATGATAGATTTTCTATTAAAAAAAAGTACCAGTTTCCACAGAAATATTAATAACCACGATGCATCAAAGTTTCTTTAGCACCAAATCAGCATACTCGAATGATTTCTGAAGGATCGTGTGACACTGAAGACTGGAGTAATGGCTGCTGAAAATTCAGCTTTGCCATCACGAAAATAAATTAGATTTTTAACTGTATTCCAATAACAAACAGTTAATTTAAACAGGCCAAATAAATGCAGCCTTAGTAAGCATAAGATACTTTTTTTCAACTTTTGATCGATAGTGTACCTACTGTATCTAGTCATATAATGAATATTTTCCTCTCATATAATAAGGCATCTAAACTAAAATGATTTGCAGCAGCAGCGGTAGAAAATTCACAGTACGTTTTTGCTTACATTTGGATTTCTGTGATACTGCAGGCACACATGATGGTAAGAGTAAGGCAGGTGGTGGGGTTTGCTGAGTAGGTGCACCCGAGTTCAATAGGACAGCCGGCCTTATGGTTATGTCAGTGCACCTGCTTCCTCTGCACACTCAGGCTCAGTAAAAGTCCACAGCTGGACTGCACAACATTTCTGGCTTTACTTTGAATAATGGATGAGAACACAGAATAGAGGAGAATGAACCCAAATCCTCAACAGGTCTTCCTTGTTCTCAGACGTTCTATAAAATTGACAGTATTGGGTTTTTGAAAGCTCTGTCATGTAATAAGATGTTAAATCAACTTTAATTCAGGAAGAGTTTGGAGTGGCTATGTGAATGATTTCATCTGGGTCTTGTTATGTGTTAAAAGTAGAAAAGCAGCCCAATTTCTGTCAGATTAAGCCTCAGTTGCCTTTTTGAGAATTGACTGTTGCGCCACTTTTGGATAACTGCCTCGGATGGCTCAGAGAGTGATTCTGTACCTGTGGGATCTAAGTGAAATTGAGTGGTTCTCTACATGAATCATGTTCCATGGTCAAACACATATAGAAAGAGTGTGAATGATAGAACTTTGATGCTTTGGAAGAAACTATTCTTTAGAATTTGGTTAGGAATTATGTAATGCAAGTGTTTTGTGGTATAGTCCACTGTCCATTGTGTTTAAGAGTTTTGTTTTGTGATTTCAGAAACTGAAATGGCTACACTTCACAGGAAGTACCAAAACCGCCATCTGAATCAGAATGACAAGGAATGTACTGAATTGCAATTCAAGGAAATTCAACACAAATAGTGCATCTGGGGAAATTAGTGTTCTACAAACTTCTAACCATTTCAAACACCTATTTATATTATTCTATCATTCTCTCTGTCTGTAAAGCCCATAAATATTCTACATTTTCAAATTGGGCTTTTTCAAGTTAACAGTTACCTAAACATTGAATTTCTTTGAATTACAGTTCATTTTAATTCTATTTACTAAATTACAAGGGGATGAAAATACGAAGGTTGCTCATTCCATCCATGCAAAGTGTGAACTTTAAGTCAATACCACTGTGCGCTTAAAGGGATATTTCACACAAAAAATAAAAATGCTGTCATCACTTCTCACCCTCATGTCATTCCAAAACCCGTATGACTTTGGAACACAAAATAAGATATTCTGAAAAATGCTGATAACCACAGAAGAAAGAAAGTAATACAGAGGGGTGAATAAACAATGACAGAATTTTCATTTTGGGTGAACTATCTCTTTAAACAAGGGATTCAGGGGATGTGCCTGTAAGTCTAGTGCGAAATAAATAACCATCCACTTTACACACATTTCACACAAGTTTTTTCCCGCATATAACTGCCATATACAACAAAGCAGCAGCCTCGGAAGAGCCTCCGAGATGCTTCATAAAGTACAGTACATTAAAACCACAGAAACTGCAGGTGCGTTATTCTACGAAAATAATGAAGTGTGATGAACAAGCGTAGCAGGTTACCAAAATACTAGCAGGTGCACAGCATGAGTCATGGGCTCTTTTATAAACATTGTTAAGAACGTTGAAAAATTCAGAGCAATTTGGAGAGCAATTATCGTGATATTCAAGAACAGCTATCCCAAATTTCCTGGAGCTTTGTTGGGTTGTTTCATGTGGAACACTATGCAGATATCTAGCAAACAAATAACATACTCACACCATATACAGCTGGAATCTCCACCTGCTAAACAGAAACAATACAGTAAAACAGTATTAAAGTAGTGATGTGCAAAACTACACGTCTTTCAGGCAAGATGTCTTTGAAAATAAGTCGGCTAATCAGCACTGTATAATTAAAGGCATAGTTCATCCAAAAATGAAATTCTTTCATTAATTACTCACCCTCATTTCGTTACAAACCCGTAAGACCTTCGTTCATCTTTGGAACACAAATTAAGAGATTTTTGATGAAATCTGAGAGACAAATTGGCATTCTGCTTCTGCGTCAGCAGCAACACATGCATGCTTTGTGACACTCTAATGAGCGCATGTTGAAGACTGACAGGGAAGAGAAGAAATTGTTGAATAAAGTTATTTACTGATTTTTAACAATTTTAACTATGTCCTTACTACCTTTCTGGGCCTATGCAGGGTCAGAAAGCTCTCAGATTTCATCAAAAATATCTTAAAGGAGAAGTCCACTTCCAGAACAACAATTCACAGATAATGTACTTACCCCCTTGTCATCCAAGATGTTTTTTGAGGAAAACCTTTCAGGGTTTTTCTCCATGTAATGGACTGATATGGTGCCCCGAGTTTGAACTTCAAAAATGCAGTTTAAATGCGGCTTCAAATGATCCCAAATGCGGTTGTAAACGACCCCAGCTGAGGAAGAAGGGTCTTATCTAGCGAAACGATTGGTTATTTTAATAAAAATAATACAATTTATATACTTTTTAATGTCAAACGCTCGTCTTGTCTTGCTCTTCCCTACCCTTTTTCCAGTTCATGTCAGTTAGGGTATGTCGAAAAACTTCCATCTCATGTTCTCCCTCAACTTCAAAATCGTCCTATATCGCTGTTTTACCTTTTTTGTTAAGGGTGTTTGATCTTCTTTGCATGTTCACTTTGCAAAGACTGGGTTGGAACTTCTGCAGCGATGCAGGATGACTTTGAAATTATTTTTGAAGTTAAAGGAGAAAATACAATCTGAGGTACTTCTTACAGGTTTGTAATGACATGAGGGTGAGTAATTAATGACAGAATTTTCATTTTTAGGTGAACTATTCCTTTAAGCTGGTTTTAGATTCACCTGATTAAGCCTAAGAAATGGGGACACTGACATAATACAGATTATTATGTTCAAAAACAGTTGGGACAATTCTAGAATAGAATTCAGACAAACATTTTTTAGACAATTAGACTCTTCAAAAAAAAAAAAAAAAAAAAAGACAGAATAAAGTCACAGATTTATAACAACATGAGGATAAGTACTTTTTCATTTTTGGGTGATCTAGGGCCAAATATGCAAGAAAATTACAGCCTCCCTGAGCAATTCACCATTCTCAGAGCTTGTTTATCCCTCATAATCACAAAAAGCTGTGGTATCAGCATGTCCTCAAGCCAGTTCCTAAAATCACTACATAATCATTATTTGATCAATTAGATCCAAAGCCTTCAGGTGAACCTCAGGCCCAGTGATGCTGATTTCCGAACAAATGAACACTCTTGCATGCAAGTGTTGTAGACATGTGATGTGTTCTCAGTGTGCCTATTACCCTATGCTAAATTCTCAATACTTGCAGCTAGTGCCTACCTTCTCTCCTGAGCGGGAAGGGTAAATATAAAGACACCTAAATTATGCAAGGCGCGCATGAAAATGTCAGGGCTAAATTCAGTATTTCTTCCATTGTCTCCCTGGCATTTCAATGTTTTATGCATTTTATAATTAGGTAGAAGCTCCAGAGGGAATGGAGAGCAATAAGACCGCGCATTGCTATAGCTGTCTGGGGTGTCACTACTCAGACCCTGGGTTTATTTGAAAGGCAAATTTCAAATGTGAAGCCAGTCAAGGTATTTCAGAATAAAAGGTTGACCATACCTGCGTCCATCTGCTGTTGCTGCTGAAATGTGGCAAACAGCATGTAATTGTTTTGTGTAATGCGGCTAGCTGATCCAACTGTGGCAACGACAGCGTGTGATTGATGGATAGGTGACCTCGACTCCAATTTAGCAAACTGATTTTATGGAACAAACCAAATTTAGTCTTGACATGCAATGGCTGAAATCACATAAACACTTTTATCACCCACAATATTTGTGCAAAGAGCCTAATTATCAAGCACAAAGCATGTTTTGGAAGTTGCGGTCAAAAATGAGCAAAGCGTTCTATGAATGAACAAATTTTAGATAAAGCTGCACTCTGAATTTGACAAATAGCATGGCATTTACCTCTCTCAGGGAGCAGTTAAAACTAGACCTGAGTAAAAATGCATGCCGTGATGAATGTGTTCTGTGTACAAATGCCGTTCATCATGTACTGCTCATATTTGCTTGCTCTGTTGATTTAATTTATGATGTTTTGTCTCATTTTGCCTACTTGGTTTGGCATTTGCCATGTTTGACACCTTCTATTTACAGTAAAATGTGGGTGTGTTCCTAGTTTTATTTCATTCTGCTGCTCTTCCAGTACATTGTACTTTTAAATGCTTACCTATTAAATGTTAATATACAGTTGAAGTCAAAAGTTTACACACACCTTGCAAAATACCAAAATAAGACCAAAATAAGAAGGATAATACAAAATGCATGTTTTTTATTTAGTACTGACCTGAGTAATACATCACATAAAAAACATTTACATATAGTCCACAAGAGAAAATAATAGGTGAATTTATAAAAATGACCCAGTTCAAAAGTTTACACACACTTCATTCTTAATACTGTGTTGTTACCTGAATGATCCACAGCTGTTTTGTTTTTGTTTTTTAAGTGGTTTTTTAAGAGTCCCTCGTTTGTCCTGAACGGTTAAACTGTCTGCTGTTTTTCAGAAAAATTCTTTAGTTCCAACAAATTCTTTGGTTTTTCAGCATTTTTGTGTATTTGAACCCTCTCCAATAATGACTGTATGATTTTGAGATCCATTTTTTCACACTGAGGACAACTGAGGGCTCATTTGCAACTATTACAGAAGGCTCAAACGCTCACTGATGCTTCAGAAGAAAACACGATGCATTAAGAGCCAGGGGGTGAAAACTTTTGCATTTGAAGATCAGGGTAAATTTAACTTATTTTGTCTTCTGGGAAACATGTAGGTATCTTCTGTAGCTTCTGAAGGGCTGTACTAAATGAACAAAATTATGATATTTAGCTAAAATAAGAAAAATGTACACATCTTCATTCTGCTCAAAAGTTTTCAACCCTGGCTCTTAATGCATTGTTTTTTCCTTCTGAAGCATTAGTGAGTGTTTGAACCTTCTGTAATAGTTGCATATGAGTCCCTCAGTTGCCCTCAGGGTGAAAAGATGGATCTCAAAATCATACAGTCATTTTTGGAAAGGGTTCAAATACACAAAAATGCTGAAAAACCAAAGAATTTGTGGGGCCTGAAGGATTTTTTTCTGAAGAACAGCAGGCAGTTTAACTGTTCAGGATAAACAAGTTACTCAAAAAAAAAAAAAAAAAATGCTGTGGATCATTCAGGTAAAAACACAGTATTAAGAATCAAATGTATGTAAACTTTTGAACGGGGTAATTTTTATAAAAATAAACTATAATTTTCTCTTGTGGACTATATGTAAATGCCTTTTATGTGAAATATCTTATTCAGGTCAGTACTAAATAAAAAATAGCATGCATTTTGTATGATCCCTCTTAGTTTGGTAACATAATTAACATTTTGCAGATTCTGCAAGGTGTATGTAAACTTTTGACATCGGCTGTATGTATTATAAAAATAACAAAATAAAAATGAATTCAGAATTAAGAGACTCTCCCGCAATTTGAATCAAAGTAATCATAGCATGGCCAATTTATTGACAACAATATTTAGTAGTAATAGTAATTTTAGTACTAAATATGATAAAAACAATACATTTTCCCTTACAGAAACAGCAAGTCGGTCACGTTATTATAGGACTAAGAGGAAAATGAAACGAAAAAAAAGACAATGGGATAAACTGCTGGAAAGAACAAAGAAATAAAAATGATGAAAGATATAAAACATACGAAAAAGAGACGCAATAGCACAGAATTAGATATATATCAAGATGAGGCCAAGAGAGGATTGCTGAGCATAAAACAAAGGAGATGAGAGAAAAGTAGAAGAGTAGAAGAAGTAGAAGAGTAGAAGAAATATATTTTGCTTGAGGAATGGGGATAATTACATTTTGTATATTAGAACTACACGAATGAGTGAGGAAATAAGATGTTCTTTTACGAAGCAATAGCGGGGGGGGACATGGGGAAATCATCTCTGGGTGACCTGATGGCCATTCCTAGTTTAATGAAGGCTATGCTGGGTAAATGGAACTTATTACTGTACATACCACAAGGGCCTAGATACACTCTATATGGTTATTGGCTGTTTTGAGACCTGTTTTAGGTTTCACACTGTCTGTTTGTCTTTAATTGCCTTTTAAAAACACTACCAATAGTCCCGTGCTGCAGAAAGAATTGAGCGCAAGGTAGTTCATACATCATTAGGAATCCAAACCTGCATTTAGTCTGTCAGAAAATTCATTTCCATCATGCATTTGAAGAAGGATTATAAAGGAATGTGAGGGAATGGAACTAATCATTTGATATTATATGCATCGGTGCATGAAGGCATCGTCTCTCTCAAAGCCAGTGTCTACCTGCGCTTTACATAATCTACATGAACTCATTAATACAAGAGTCCGTCGTGGCTCTTGGTTTTTTGACATGCGTGTCAAACATACTTTAAAGGTTGTGTTTTTTCCCAATGCTGCTGTAAATAATTGGTTATGACTCACAGACCAAATGCTCATCTGCTCCACAACAGGAAGCTAAAGCAAACATGTCGTATTTTAAATTTCATTTAATGCGTTACTTGAAAATTTTTTGTAATTATTATTTGAAATTTACTAGCAATTTCTAAGTGAAGAATTTTTTCACTCAGAAAACCACATTTTTTCAGTGTACAACAATTGTCAAAAAAAAAAAACTTCTTGTTTAGGATCCTAAATTGAACACACAAAAGAAAATTGTTATATTAATGTTCATCATCAAAGCCTTACCTTTGTGTTCTCTTCCCGTGTGTTCAGGTCAAAGGGATTGGCAGAAGAATGCTGGCGCCAGGTGCCCAGGGGCAGGATGGCGTTGTGTTGGCAGAGAGCTGCGGTTGTTAGATGGTTCCTCTTGATGCTCCTGTGGCACTGGGCACCTCTGGGCCCACTGAGCTGGTTTCTGGCTCTGGCTGAGCGTCTGGACCAGAAGACCTCACCGTTCTCTTCTATCTCTGGCCGGAGCAGCGGCCAGCTGGACTGGCTCCTGTCTGATAAAGGGCCCTTCCATCGCTGTCCAGAATACACAGAATTCAAAGAACGCTTCCAACAAGGCTTCTCCACACGCTACAAAATCTACAGGTTTGTGATGTGATGATTATATTATTAGCTGAAAATGCTGGATATTCAAAATAGACTTGTGAACAAAACCCATGCGAGATTCAGATAAAATGTGTGAAAACCGATATTAAATTAACTCCAATTCAATCAAAAGCTATTTTTCATCTGCTCAGCAACAGGAAACTAATGGAAACGTGGTGTATATTGCATTCTGTTCAAACGGTACACTGGTTTGAATTACGCACACGGTATTAATTTTTAAGTGGCTAAGCAATGTAGAGCGTGATTGTGAATTAAAAAGAGATTCCTGTTAACTGCATACACTTCTGACTAAAGGTTACAGAACTATTAATAACACAATTAATTCTTTAACTGGGAAAATATACCAACTATAAATAGCTGTTAATAGAAGCCAGAGATGTTGAAGATGAACACAAAGAGGAGAAAATACTGTATTAGGCAGAGAAAGATCTCTGTTCACGATGCGTGAAATATTGGAATAAAAAAAAAAAAATACTGAATTGGGGGTTGGGGTTTATATGAATGTATCTTTGAAGGGAACTGAAAAGTTTAGATGGTATTTTCTTTTCATTTTACCTTTATGTAATGCATATTAAAGCGCAGCGTTGCTCTATTTACAGCATTCACCAAGGAAACGCTATATTGCTGCTGTTCCATAAGCGCCACCTGCTGTCTGAGAGTGAATTTGAGTTCTAATGCAGCCTGTCTGCTGTGTTTGTTTCATGCGGATATGTTTTATGTAGAATAATTTCACAAAGTTAAGGTCAGACCATTTTGATTTTGCTTTAAATTTAGAAATTATACAATCTAATTTACTGTACATCAAAAACTGCTCATACTATGATTGGAGCTGTTTGGATCAAGATTAAAATGCAGTGGTTTCATGCAATCTAATAAAGGCACAGTCAGGGAAACCCTGCTAAGCTGTGAAACTGACAGAATCCTAAAAAAAAAGGTTGAAACTATTTAAAGCCATTTAGCTCCACTATTTTCATATTTGTGTGCTTTTTAGGAGTTCTTTAGTCTTTTTCACTAACGTAACTTCTGTACTGTTTTTAAACATTGGAATCTCTTATGCTCACTCAGGTTGCATTTATTTGATGAAATAGTAAACATAGTAAAAAGTCGTATGTAACAGTAGTATTATGAAATATAGTAACAGTATCATAATATAGTAACAGTAATATTATAAAATATTATTATGATTGAAAGAAGCTGTTTTGTCAGAAATAAGATGCCATTTTCTTTGGACAAAGAATTAGTTGCAGTGGAAAGTGCATAAATCATGAACAATTTCTATCTTCCATGTATTGTTTTCTATTACTTCTCTGCATGTGGGGAGAGAAAAGCATATAAACCAGTGAAATAGTTTTAGATATAGAAGCCAGTTTTCACCACTGAATAAAAAAGAAAAAAAGGTTACTGCAACTTTTTATCTCACAATTCTGACTTTTTTTCTCAGAATTGTGTGATATAAACTCGCAATTCTCACTTTTTTTTTTTTTTTTTTTTTTTAGAATTGTAAGATACAAGTTATAATGTCAGAATTGCAAGATATGACTCAGAATTCAAAATTCTGATGTGTGACTTGCAGTTGCGAGTTATAAAGTCCAATTCTGAGGGGAGAAAAAAAAAAGACTGATATGCTCTCAGAATTGCAAGTTTGTATCTCACAGTTCTGACTCAATAACTCGCAATTGTGTGTTAGGTCAGAATTGTGAGATACAAATTCGCAATTCTGAGAAAAAGGTCACAATTCTGAGTATTAAATCACAACTGCAAGAAAAAAGTCAGAATTGTGAGATAAAAAGTCGCAATTACCTTTTTTATTTTTTATTCAGTGGCATAAACAAGCTTCCATATGTACGTGAAAACTTTATAAAACTAGAAAAACTTTGTGAATGAAAGGTGTGTGGATTTTTCTGCAAAATAGTGTGAGCACACGTCAGTCATGTGACAGATGAAATAAACCACAGTGAGAAGTCCTGACAACAACACAGCAGCAGAAAATGAAAAAATACTGACGTCTCACTTGTGATGAAGCATGGATCTGTTTAATCTAATGCAGCCCATGGCATTGATATCGTTGGTGAATGGACAGGTGCAGTCACGTGACAGAAAAAGGCCATAGCGCATACAGTGAAGATTTCATATTCTCTAACACCACCTGCAGTTAATAAAAAAAAAAAAAAAAAAAGACCGGCACAATGTTTACAGTGTAAACATTTACATTAACACTGACCCATAAATGACGATGCCCTTGGAAGGGATCCCCTTCCTAAAATATAAAGACAGTAATATATTTATTTACATGCATACTGTGGAAAAAAATGAAATAACATACACATTATAATTATCTGGAAGAAAAACATACACTAATGTTCAAGAGGTTGTGGTGAGTGATATTTATTACTAATGCTTTAGTAATATAATATTTTTTTTACTCAACAAGAATGCATCAAATTGTTAAAAAGTAACAGTTAAGTCATTTATAATGTTACAAAAAATATAAATAATACTATAAATGCTACAGTAAATAATACTGTTCTTTTAACCTTTATATTCATCAAAGGAAAAAAAAAAAAGTGACACTAAAGACAGGAGTAATGACTGCTGAAAAATCCGCTTTGGCATCACAAATTTAAAATATATTAATTATATTAAAATATAATAAAAACACATGATACGATACTATATATATATATATATATATATTAGGGGTGTAATGGTACAAACGGTTCAATACGATTTTGGTACAACAAAAAAACAAAAAAACAAATCTACTATGCTAAGTTTCTTTTCATTTATTTTAAACAGACAGTAGTTCAAATTACAATTTTTTCCACCTACATGTGAAAATACTAAATATTATATCAAATTAATGTCATATATAGGCTATAAAATCTGCAGTACATATATACATACAAGGAATAAATACTTGAAATTAATTTAATTTAGTTAACTGATAGACAAGGGAAAAAAACTGTGACACGTAACGTAGCCTATATTTGCTGAGTTTCCGTTCCAGTTTTGTGACAGAAAAGAAACTCAAATGGCAGAAAGCGACATTCTATTCGTTTTTTGTTTAAGGAGGAAAGTTAAAGTAATCGCACCGACGCACACCAACACAAAACATATCAGTTCCAGGCTTTCAGCATTGCTAACTTGACACCGCAGTTGGTACTTTATCAAAATAAAACAAGTGAACCAAACATCAGCGCACCCGCCGTTAGAATGCGACTAAAGTACAAAGTCTGTAATTTACATAATAAATAATAGTTTAGCATTTGGATGCATCGCAAATATGGAAATATTATGGAATATTTGGATTTGTGCTGAATGAGAGAGGTAGGATACAAGAGCACAAAGCTCCATTTCGCAGACAGTTGAATGCGCAAGCCTTTAAAGTAATCTCCTGTGTCAGTAAGAGACGTGTTCGGAATCAGCACATGGTCACTGTCTAGTGGGCTTTGTTTTCAAGTGCGCAACTCCTGGCATTCGCTGTTCTTCTGCCGGCGGTTATCAAACAGAGTTGCATTACTGCGGGCGCCCCCTTCTGGATTGAGGGTGAATTGCCTGTATTCATTGTAAGGCCCCATGCACCGAACGGAGGTGACCATACGGTACGAATACATGTAGCGTTACACCCCTAATATATATATATATATATATATATATATATATATATATATATATATATATATATATAGTGTCAACATTTTTTTTCATTCATGTTTTTATGTATATATTTAGTCAGTTAGTTAGTTAGGTTGCTAGCTATTTATCAGTTACACTATTTTCCACAGTTCGAAAATCCCCTGCATTACACTACACTATCTAGTGTGGTCTTATTTTCTAAGTTCCCCTGGATTCAAACCTGTGACCTTGGAGTTGACATCGTCATGCACAGCAGCGCTAATCATTATTCTGAAAAGTGCAACACGGCGGTGATTATTCAGCTGTAGATCGGTTTTAATTACATGCACCCGGCATGCCGCTCTCACATCTTCCTTTCAGTACATTGCATTTTGAATATCGATCGCCACACATTCATTTCACTCCATGTCAAAGACACACGTACAACGGGAAAGGAAGGTGTGTTCAGTGCATTACTGTGGCTGACCTCAGATCCGCCAGGGGAGTTTGGCCTTTTTGCCCGCTTCTTTTGTCCCCCGCTGGCGCGTACCCGACTCTGTCCAACTCTCTCCGCTCGCCGAATTCGGAACGCAGCATGCCTACAGCAGCTGGGCAGAGAAAGGCCCATGGAACTGTGATGGACTCAGTGAGGGGGAGACAAGCCTCTGCCAGCTCTGTTTGAAAGGCTGTCCTGCAAGCCAAAGAGTCTGTGTGGGTGTTTGGGTGTAGGCGAGTCTTCTGTATGTGCCTCACAGTTCAGAAGCATTGTGTAAACAGCATCACTGACCTCGCGCTGAAAAGACGGGACTGCAGCTGGTCACTGCATTCGCCCCTTTGATATGATAACAGATCGGGATTTCCAAAAAGAGAAACTGGGTTGCACATCATGAGAGGAGAACACCAGCAGGCACTGTACCTTTTACTGCTTCCTTGGGCACAGCTCCCCTCTGGGGGTTAACATTGCACCAAAGGATCCCCGGCAGAGCGAATTCTATGGTCTTTAGTCATACTGCCAGCTCCGATGGGGATTTTTCTGTTGTGAATGGAGAGATATGTGCGCTTGCATTAGTTTTCTTTGTTCCGAAGCTTTAGCAGCAGTTGACATTTACATTCAGAAGTTATTCGATATAGAAGCATCTGTGAGCTCAATAAAAATAAACACCCGATCAAAAAACAGATATGTTTAAAAGAGATAATTTACGTAAGAAGATGTCCTTGAACATGCTTGATGTTTCATCCCACACAATGCACTTCCAAAAACAGACAATAACAAATCAATATATGAAAGGTGTATTTTTTTTTTTTTTTTGCTTATCTTCCACTAGCCAATAAGGCACTTGTTTTGAATTTACAGTAATAGAAAAATAAGCTTTTCATTTTCAATCATTATAGAAATGCTTTATTACTCATTAAGCATGGTTAATTTATGGTAATACTTGACAATTATGTTCATTACCATTTGTTCATTCATTATGTATCGTGAACTAATAATGAAAAATACAGCATTTATTAGTCTAGGTTCATTTCGATTTCTACATATATTAATGCATTTTGTATAAATTTAAATTACTTGTATAAATTAGCATGAGCTCATGGGTTATGAAAGAACATGAATGACTAATAAGGAATATATGTTTAGAAATTAACATTAATTTAGATTAATGAATGATGTAAAGTTCATATTACCCAATGCACTACTTAATGTTAACAAACTGAACCTATTGTTCAACGTTACCTAATTTATTCTACAAGCATTATTGCCCGGTATGTGGATATTCATGAGATGGTAATGCAAATGAGTCTACATTATTTTTCTAAATCATTCATATACTTTTTTTTTTTTATTATTAATTATGTATGCATGTATGTATGTATATAAGTATGTATGTATATATGTATATACAGTTGAGGTCAAAAGTTTACTTACACCTTGCAGAAACTGCAAAATGTTAATTATTTTACCAAAATAAGAGGAAACATACAAAATGCATGTTATTTTTTATTTAGTACTGACATAAAGAAATTTCACATAAAAGATTCCATAGTTTCCATATACAGTAGTCAACATTTAAAGTTGATCAAAACCTTTCATCAAAGTTGTCCTAAAACCAAAACAGTACCTGTTCTTGTCTTAGGACAACTTTGATGAACTTTTTTTGATCCACTTCAAATGTTGACTACTATAGACCACAAAAGAAAATAGTTGAATTTATAAAAATGACCCCATTCAAAAGTGTAAACACGCTTGATTCTTAATATTGTGTTGTTACCCGTGTTGTTGTTTTTTTTTTTGTGATAGTTGTTCATGAGTCCCGTGTTTGTCCTGAACGATTAAACTGCCTGCTTTTTTTCAGAAAAAATCTTTCAGGTCTCACAAATTCTTTGGTTTGTCAGCATTTTTGTGTATTTGAACCCTTTCCAACAATGACTGGATGATTTTGAGATCAATCTTTTCACACTGAGGACAACTGAGGGACTCATGCAACTATTACAGATGGTTCAAACACTCCAGAAGGAAAAGCAATGCATTAAGACCCAGGGTTGAAAACTTTTGAACAGTATGAAGATGTGTACATTTTTCTTATTTTGCCTTTTTTTCCATTTAGTACTGCCCTTCAAACACTACAGAAGATATTTACATGTTTCCCAGAAGACAAAATAAGTTACATTTACCCTGCTCTTCAAATTCAAAATGCATTGTGTTTCCCACTGGAGCATCAGTTAGTGTTTGAATCTTCTGTAATAGTTGCATATGAGTCCCTCAGTTGTCTTTAGTGTGAAAAGATGGATCTCAAAATCATTCAGTCACTGTTGGAAAGGGTTCAAATACACAAAAATGCTGAAAAAACAAATAATTTGTTGGACCTGAAGGATTTTTCTGAAGAACAGCAGACAATTTAACTGTTCAGTACAAACAAACGACTCATGAACAACTACAAAAAAAACAAAAAAACAACAACAACTGTGGATCATTCAGGTAACAACACAGTATTAAGAATCAAGCGTATGTAAACTTTTGAAACAGGGTCATTTTTATAAATTCAACTATTATTTTCTCTTGTGGACTATATGTAAACATCTTTCATGAGAAATATCGGTAACGCTTTAGATTACAACCCGCAAAGAACTACGTAAGTAAACTGAATTTACGGTGTATGTTTCTGTAATTATAGTGTATCTATAAAGAACGTACATGTAGGTATAAGGGAACAATATGTTATATTTGGGTAATAAGGGGATAACAAACCAGATATTCAACCTGCAAAGAACTACATAAGTATACTGAATTTACGGTGTACGTTTCTGTAATTATAGTGTACCTATTAAAGAACGTACATGTAGGTATAAGAGAACAATAGGCTATGTTACGTTTTGGTAATAGAGAGTAACAACCAGATATACAACCTGCACAGAACTGCGTAAGTAAACTAAAGTTACGGTGAATGTTTCGTATTTATATTGTACCTACGCGTAAGTATGAGGGCACAATAGGTTACGTTTGGGTAATAAGGGGGTAGCAAACAGATATCCTACAAATAATTTATAATGGATTAATTTTTAAAAACTTAACAGGTACCTATTCTATTAAATCGTACGTTTGGTGTATCTATACGTAAGCTTTTTAAAATTACTGGGAAATTATACTCTTGTTCCATGTAATTACAGGGTAATTGTGCCATCTGCGGGTTGTAAATTAAAGTGGCGATTGTTCCCCCCTTGTTCAAGGAAGTTACAGGGTAGGTACAATACATAAACACACAATCTGAAAATATATCTAAAAATATTTTTTTATAGTCGCTAATCCCACTTCTACCTCTAAACCTAACGTTAACTATGACTGAACAGTAATAAAAATATAAAAAACAGGAAAGTGCAATCACAATCATTTATTTATTGCAAAAATGTCAACAGCCATACAAAAAAGTAATCCAAATAACAATGCGTTTGCAGCCGCAGTCCTCTCTGGCAGAATACAGTAGGTTTGAGGTGCAGTAGGATGAGAGCAGAATTTAAATTGTTAATCGCTGAAAATATTATCCAGATTATTGTCTTGATCCACTCCTCGAAGGCGCCCGCGCGTCATTCCAACACATCTCACCAGAAACACGGCATGTCGTAATCTGTGACGAATGCAGGCGAGAGCCAATGAACGTCCGATTTTCCTGTCGCAAAATGCACTTTAACACGGGTTTATGGCTGTTGCTGCTGGACTCGCTACTAGAGATGGAGATGAAGATCGACGGACAAAGCCTTGAATTTGATTCTGGTCCTCGCAAATCGTATGGATTCTGAAGATCTGGGTTACAGCACACAAATAAAATTGTTTAATTTGTAATGCGTGTTCGGTGTATTTTATGGTTCAATTGTTAGTCACAGCATGTTAGAGAAAACGCCTTTGTGTTCCACCACAAACGAAGTTAATATTACATGAATGATTAAACGATTGCAGAAATATTATTTGTTTTAAGGGTTTAACGTGTAGTCATGATGACATTATGTAGACCTATTCTTGGAAACGAGCTGGCAACAGAAATAACACAGAACAGAATGAAATGTTATAATTTCATATTAAGTAAACGTTAAATGTTTAGATGATGTAAATATGTCAGTATTGTACATTTAGTGTCTGTAAAAATGTAAATAAATGTACATTTTGTAGAACCACATTTTACGTCGCGTTGTTATATGTATTGAACCTACCCTGTAACTTCGTTGAACAAGAGGGGAACAATCGCCACTTTAATTTACAACCCGCAGATGGCACAATTACCCTGTAACTACATGGAACAAGAGTATAGTTTCCCAGTAATTTTAAAAAGCTTACGTATAGATACACCAAACGTACGATTTAATAGAATAGGTATCTGTTAAGTTTTTAAAAATTAATCCATTATAAATTATTTGTAGGATATCTATTTGCTACCCCCTTATTACCCAAACGTAACCTATTGTTCCCTCATACTTACACGTAGGTACAATATAAATACGAAACATTCACCGTAACTTTAGTTTACTTACGCAGTTCTGTGCAGGTTGTATATCTGGTTGTTACTCTCTATTACCAAAATGTAACATAGCCTATTGTTCTCTTATACCTACATGTACGTTCTTTAATAGGTACACTATAATTACAGAAACGTACACCGTAAATTCAGTATACTTATGTAGTTCTTTGCAGGTTGAATATCTGGTTTGTTATCCCCTTATTACCCAAATATAACATATTGTTCCCTTATACCTACATGTACGTTCTTTATAGATACACTATAATTACAGAAACATACACCGTAAATTCAGTTTACTTACGTAGTTCTTTGCGGGTTGTAATCTAAAGCGTTACCGAAATATCTTATTCAGGTCAGTACTAAATAAAAAAATAACCTGTTATTTTGGTAAAGCAATTAACATCTTGCAGACTCTGCAAGGTGTATGTAAACTTTTGACCTCAACTGTATATGAGTCTACATTCTTTTTATTTATTTATAATGTTTCAGTATTATTTATTTATCTGTAAAACCTTTTCTGACAAGGGAAAAACATCAAATGTACCTTTAAAGGATTTTGAGTAAGGAATACTACTATAAGAAACGTATTTATGATTATGGAAGAACCATGACGTGCTATCCTACCCATGTGGAGACTTGGGATGATGTAGTAGCTCCCATTCGTGCTATTATCTGTAGACAATCACCCCGTTGGTGCTGCACATGGTGACGGCAGTGACGGCCAGCAGGGAGCTGCTCCGTAGGGATTTAGTAACCTGGTAGCAGCTGGTTTCCAAAGGCAACGAGTATCTACAAAGGAAATCAAACACAAAGTCAGATAGTTAGAATGTAATTTAATGTTTTCATGGGAAACACAAGAGATGAATTATGTCATGCAGGTGACGCCGGTCCACAAAGTAGAATTAATAAGCCAAATGGATGGAAAGCTCGGAGATGCTTGTGTGGAATTATAATGGGGGGAAAAAGCCATACAGGGGTTTGAAAAAAATCGCTTTTGTGTTCTGTTGACTTGATGCAATTTACTACTTCAGTCACTCAGCAAAGGATATTTCAGAAGCATTTGATAAACATTGCCCGAGCTTCCGCAGATTGAGTCCAATTTCACTCTTTATATTGATGTTTGCCGGTGCAAAGTTTTGCTGAGCAGTTTCATTTAGTTTTTTTTTTTTGCATTGTGTAGTTCTGTTTTTTTTGCTGAAAGCATGATTTTGTCATTTACTTATTTGCTTAACTTTGGCGACTAATCCTTCTTTAAAAATCTATAGTTAAAGCTGCTTTCGCAATACAATGCAGCCCCTGGTGGGAGGGTTTCCTAAGCTTATTTTCTAGATGATGCCCTCAAAAAAAAGCAGCATGTGCCAGTGTTTTAGTTCACTAAACAGAAGCCTTTGAAGTTTTGCATGAAACAGAGGGATTATAGAGAAAATTTTTAAAAAGAGAGCAAAGACAGAATGGGACATTTAGACAGATTGTGACATTTTAAGCTTTTGGCTGAATAGGTGGACAAACTGTTTAGAGTGATTCAATCGCCATCTGTTGAAAATGTCTTTTCATTTCAGGTTTATTTTCGGAACTCAAAAATAATTGAGACAGGCTTTGGATATACTTGTGTAAAGCCTGTTTCTGATTTGTTTTACGTCAATGATTTTTCACCAAGCGTAAATGCATTCTGGACCTATTGTGCTTTAAGACAATGTTTTGAAATAGACAGTATATTAGTTGCTGTAAAGTCTGTGAGCTATAATTAACTTCAAATTGGTTCCACAGAACACTGAAAAAGTGAAAACATGCTGTTATTACTTCAAGCAGCTATTTTTTACCTTACGTGACCCTAAATTACTTTAGCCAGGCTGATTTAGCCATATTAAATAATGTTTCTGATTTGAATAAAACCACACGAAGCATATTTTAGATTACCTGACAAAACATTTTTATCAGGGAAGGAAAAATAAAAACAGAAAACTATATAAATCTGCAATGCGATTTATGTGAAGTGAACAAGAGTGAAACATTGGACATTTCTGTACAGGGTTCAGTAAATGTCTCAGTGTCTGCAGTTGAGAAGGGAGGCAATATATCATACTTACAGTACTTTAGTTGACAAGAAGTTCCTATTTTATTTTATAGATACAAAAGTCCAGATGCACTGGGAACAAATATTTCTCAAAAGCCCTGAGAGCCTGATAGTCTGTCACTCCAATCAAATTCATGTCAGTTCTGATCTGATTTCATACTGAAGTAAAGTGTGAAGGTCATTAGAGTGAACATGATGTCTATGGAATTGAATGTCCAGCCACTGCAGGCAAAGAAGTACACACATCTTAAATGGGTATGGCCTTCTGTGAGCAACCCAGAAATGGTTGTTCTTTAGCGCTGCTGCACAAACACCCTTTTGGAACCTTTTCAGAGTGTAATTAATCTAGAAATACAGCTTCTGTCATTGACTCACCAATGTTGTACTAAACCCATATGACTTTATTTGTTCCATAGAGCAATAGATGAACCTTTAGTGGAATATCCTGAAAACTCTTCTCATATAATCAAAGTGAATGAGGACTTGGGCTATAAATCTCCAATATTTCAAAGACACCATAAAACTATCATAAAAGTGATCCACACTGCTCTATATTCCAAGTCTTCTGCAGTCATTAGATAGCTTTGTCTGAGAAATTCTAGTCTTTATTCACTGAGAATCTGGACATCCGTTCTCACTACCCTGTTCATAAGAAAAAGGCTGGGTCGTTGATCGATCATTTGATCACACTAGAAGATCATCAGTGAGTAAGAATGAAAATGTCAGTCTGTTCCTCACAAAAAGCAATTGTATGACTTCACATGAGTTGGAATATAAAGCATGAGCCATACCAGTTGTTAAATTATGCTTTTTTTTTTTTTTTTTGTGGAGCTTGACAGTCCCAAGAATGATTCACTTTCATTATACGGAAAAGAATCATCATGATATTCTCCAGACAGACTTCATGCTCCATGAGGAAATAAAAAAACTCTTTTAGAACAAGATGAGAATGAGCAAAAATTATGAAATTTTCATTTTGCAATGAACCAGCCATCATACTCTCCTGGCAATTCTTAACTATTTTAAGTTTTGGTGTTTGAATTTTGTCATCTCATTTATTCATTTTTGTTTGATCTGCTTAAAAGGATAGTTCATCGCAAAATGAAAATTACCCCATGATTCACTCACACTCATGCCATCCTAGGTGTATATGACTTTCTTCTTCCAGACAAATACAGTCAGAGTTATATTAAAAAATCTCCTGGCTCTTCTAAGCTTTATAAGGGCAGTGAATGTCTGTTGAAATTCAATAGTCCGATAGAAGTCCAATAAAGCGCATCCATCCATGTGGAGTGGCATTCCAGCAGATGACGTAAGACATAGGCATACCGTAAATATGCTAGTCTTGCTTTGTTTACAGAAGCAAAGGAAGCAAAGTTTCCTTGGTTTAGCAAATGAAAAACAGTCTCCACTCGGCTTATATCAAACTCCTCCAACATTTTTCTTTACAAATCCTTATTTTGTACTTCTAATTTGTTTATTCACAGCCCCCCCCCCCCCAAAGCTGCATGGAGTACTTTTAATGATAGATGGATGCACTTTATTGGACTTCTACTGGACTATTGAATATCAACAGTCATTCGCTGGCATTATAAAGTTTGGAAGAGACATGACATTTTTTAATATAACTCAAATTGTCTCCATCTTAGAAAAGAAAGTCTTATACAAATTTGCTTTTTTGGTTGAACTATCACTTTAAGCCCCACTAAGGGTTAGGCTTTTGTGTAGTTTCTTCTAAAAACATTTTCGAATAAGTTTTCCAACTAATTTATTAATTTGGCACCAATTTGCCAAAACAAATTTAGTTACTCATGAGATCTGTTTGGAACTTCACCCATCTTCAACTTCCTCCCTTAAACCACCATTCCCAAAAAACAAACCTTCACAACTGTCATCACATAGCAATTTGAATAACTTTCAATATGTTCTAATGACATTTAAATATATCAAAATAAGTTCTTCCTCAATATTTCATCAGCTGGCGTTTTTAATTTCTATTAAAATCGGAGGACCTAAAGGCAGGCGCCAAGCTAGAAAAATCTAATTAGAGCATTTAGCATGGTGCTCCTGGTGAGTAATCAAGATTCAAGCTAATTTCAATGTAAAATCAGAGCATCTGCTACTTGACTCTGAAAACAAAAAGCCATCGGTGCACAACACAATTCTTCATCCCATTAACATCATTGCTCAATTTACAACAAAAAGGCAAAAAAACGAGTTTAAAACAGCGCACTAATGGCTACTTGACAAGTAATATATATTTTGTTCTAGAAAATAATTTAAGGTTCTCCTGGAGGAAATGTTTAACTGTCTCAAATTAGCGAGGAAGTATTGTGAGGCACTTATTATTGTGCTGAGCACAAACACGGCTGCAGAATGCACCGCCAGCACAGGTTCACAGGGGAAAAGAAAGAGACTCTAATTGCTATTCAGATTTCCCCTCCTTCATTCACCAAACTCTGCATAGCACTAACCACCATCCACAAGGAATTCTAAAGCAGTAACAATGACTTTGCTATTCAGTCCACTATTGAGCAGAGGACAGAGCGTTCATTATATGCATCCGATAAAGGCGTGTGTCTGTTTTAATGAGTGAAAAGTTTGAGAGGTGAAGACCTATTTTCATAGAGCGCACCTGCCGTCCTTCGCTTGATTGGCAGGCTCATACAAACGGGCCAGAAGACCCAGTTTCAATCCAGCAGAGCGAGGTGTTGCAGATCAGCAGTTCTCTATATCAGGCGTATGTGTGTGTGCTATACAGATGCAGCCTGCAAGTTAAAACCCGATGCAGAAACCAGCTGAAAAGACTAAAGTTGCCACTGACAGCTACGATAGAAACAACGAATACAAGAAGTTAAATTACCACAAGCCTATGCAAGGATACCCAGGTGCGATGCCCCCCTAGTTAAGGGAGTATTAAAAAGTCGAGTG
This sequence comes from Cirrhinus mrigala, assembly GCA_036247105.1. NCBI lineage: Eukaryota > Metazoa > Chordata > Actinopteri > Cypriniformes > Cyprinidae > Cirrhinus > Cirrhinus mrigala. Next base: position 24,267,752 of record CM070008.1, on the reverse strand, counting down.
TTTTGGGTGATAGTGTCCCACTCCCCAGCAGAGTTCCAGGTGCTATCAGCTGGTGCTAAAACCCTTTAATTAAGACCATCTATCATCATTAGCTTATGGTTGGACAGCCACTGCTTTCGTTAATTAACTCTTAGAGATTCTCACGAACCGTATTAAGCCCAATAGGCCATTCCTTTGGGTAGCGTCTTTACAGAAGCGCAAGCTTTGTTCAATGTACATAACCCCAGGAAAACAGTGACGGATTGTTAGTGGTTTTATGAAATGCATATATGGTAGATACACAGAGCGTTTTGAAAGATGTATGTCCAGGAATGATGTCAGAATTACAAAAGCTGTCAAAAATGTAAGCTCTATTGTGTTTATGTACTCGCATTTGCCCCGCATTACAATGAGATGCATCAATATTCAGCACCATGCAATATTTATGCACGCTTAGCCTTATTTTCTGCTGATATCAGCATTTTCTTTTGCTCTCGCACCTTGCGCACACATATAGACGCGCGGTTTTCTGTTGTACCGATGACCGCTGAAACATAATGGGTTTTAAAATCCACTATGTGCATTAAAGCACTTACACTGTTTGTTTTGTCTCGCAGGGAGTTTAGTCACTGGAAAGTGAACAGCTTGGTGACAGAGAAGAGAGACTTCTTCAAAGCCCCGCTACCTTTGGCGCCAGAGTTTTTACGCAACCTCAGGCTTCTGGGGAGAAGGCCGAGCCTTCAGCAGATCCATGAAAATCTGATCAAGAAATATGGCACTCATTTCTTGGTATCGGCCACATTGGGAGGTAAGCCAATATTTCATGAGCTCTATGTTAAAGGTGAATTTTTTTGTCTGGTATGTCTGGTCATCATTTCTTTGAAGTCTTTCACATTTTTAATAATCTTTTTTTTGCCTTCACTGGCTCATTTAAAATGGTCCTGCAGTGTGACAAATTAATCTTATGTAATGCATTAATACTTTTTTGTTCTTTTCTTTTTCATTTTTTTTTTCCTAAGCACAAATGTTCCATGTACTTTCTTATGATTGCGTAAAAGCTGCAGGCATAGTAAGTTACTGTAATAAATTTTGATAAATAAGGAAACTTTGTTTAAAAATATTTAATCAGCTGCCCATATACAATGCATCTCATTGTCTACAGCAATATAATACATTTACATGCATTATAGTGCCTATGTAGAAGCAGTGTTGCAAACGTTACTGTGGAAATGTAATAAATTACAGATTACAAATGACCCTATTTAAAATGTAATAAGTAGTTCATTAGAGTAGTAGTAAACACTGATTACTGTCAGACTTTCAAAAACTGTCATATCTTGAAATAAAGGAGAAGTCCACTTCCAGAACAAAAATTTACAGATAATGTACTCACCCCCTTGTCATCCAAGATGTTCATGTCTTTCTTTCTTCAGTCGTAAAGAAGTTAGGTTTTTTGAGGAAAACATTTTCTCCATATAATGGACTGCTATGGTGCCCCGAGTTTGAACTTCCAAAATACAGTTTAAATGCGGCTTCAAACGATCCCAAATGCGGCTGTAAACAATCCCAGCTGAGAAAGAAGGGTCTTATCCAGTGAAGCAATCGGTTATTTTCATTAAAATAATACAATTTGAATACTTTTTAATCTCAAATGCTCGTCCTGTTTTGCTCTGCCTAAACTCTGTATATTCTGGTTCAAGACAGTTAGGGCATGTCGAAAAACTCCAATCATATTTTCTCCCTAAAATTCAAAATCATTTCAAAATCAATCTACATCACTGCAGAAGTACCGACCCAGTCTTTGCAAAGTGAACATGCAAAGATCAAACACCTTAACAAAAAAGGCAAAACAGCAATATAGGATGATTTTGAAGTTGAGGGAGAACATGAGATGTTATGTTTAGTAAATAGTAAATATTAATACTAGAAAATAACAGTACACAAATATGGTGGTTCGGTACATACCTCAGTTTTAACGTCAGTTTGGTATGATTTCAGTACAGCCTGGGGAAAAACTAAACTTTTTTTTTTTTTAAATAAATGTTTTATTAACAAGGTTTGGGAGGAGCGCGTCAGATACCTAGCCTAATTAACACAACAGGAGTCCAGTCAAGTTAATCAACGCTGTAGATTCAAATACAGCTGACTTACTTCTATCCTTTTGATGGTTTATCAGCATCCCTCCACCACCCCATCTCCTCACTCCGAGTTCTCACTACACCTGGGGGGGTTCTCTGGGTTCAGGCCATTTTCGAGCTCGGAGCCCTTCCCCAGACAGCATAATTATATGTAAGCGTGAACTCATGAAACAGTGTTTTACTGAACAAGTTGCTCTTTCTTGAAACACTTTCAGTTATAATTAAAATTCTCTTAGATAAAAATCTACCTCAGCTTATGCTTTAAACTATAGGGAGCCCTTTTACATTGTAAGGTTACAACAACTTATCCCAAACTTAAATTTAATTATTTATTTTTTTTCAACACTAAAAAAAAAAAAAAAAAAAAAATGTATGCAAACATGTAAATTGCACAGAATGCAGTTTTTAAAGGGGTCATCAGATGGCCATTTTCCACAAGTTGATATGATTCTTTAGGGTCTTAATGAAAAGTCTATAATATACTTTGATTAAAATTCTCAATGGTTTTGTAAAACAACACCACTTTTACCTTGTCAAAATGAGCTCTGCAAAAATCATCTCATTCTAAAGGGTTGTTCCTTTAAATGTCAATGAGCTCTGCTCGCCCCGCCCCTCTCTTCTTTCTGTGGAATGACGAGTCTGTTTACTTTAGCCACATTTAGCTGCGTTTAGCCGCTAAACTTCCTAACTACCACGTTATAAGGAAAGGCGATCGCAAAGATTCATAAAAAAAACCCTTATACACACCTTTGCTGTAAGTGAAGCTGGATCACGAATGATTCGCACGAACACAGACAGATATATGTAGATCGGATATGTACATAAATGACAACCACTATGTTCATTATTACATCCAGCAACACAGCACCTCAATCGCTCAATCTAACTTACATCCCTGCTTCGGCATCGAAATAAGGAAGGTTACTGGACTGTGACAGCTGGTCTGAGGTAAGAGCTCATGTCAATCAACTATCGTGTGAGCAGCCTCTGTCGGTGTGACGGCACACAGTTCGATTTGAAAAAGGGGATAATATTTTTACAGATTAATTAAAAACCACTGCATGGATTTTTATCATTATGAGGTAGATTTGTACATACACTGCCAACACACATTAATGTTCAAACAACATGAAAAAGTGAACTTAGCATCTGATGACCCCTTTAAATGAACTTAAATTATAAACTTTCTATTTGTTAAAATATATTCAATTACACAGTGGCTGTCATAACATGTTTCATAACAGATTCATTTAAACATACATTAAATAATTAAGACTGACAGGTAAAGTAAAATATAATTTTATTATATAGTATTTACTGTAATATTTCACGAAATGCTCTTCTCTAGACTTCATTGCTGTAGTCTAGAGAACTAATATGCTGTGAACACTGATGACTTGCGTGAGGTAAATGAAACGCTACGTGACAGAACACGTTTCTGCAGTGAAAGGGGCCATTCACATATCGCGTCTTTTGCGCGCTCAAAACGGAAGCGACGTGGTCGCGACGCCCACGTGGTGCGATGTGCTCGGTTTTTCCAGGCATGTCTGCGCCGCATCAAGATAAAAATATCTCAACTTTTCAGAATGTCACAAGCGCACCGTGGGTCATGTGACAAGAACCAATCAATTAGCTTCATCCTTTCCTGTAACAACACTGAAAGCTCAGCCAAGATGGAGAAAAAGCTGATCGTAGCTGTCCAGGAATAGCCATTTTTAAATAAATTTAGTAGCAGAGCTACAGCAAGCGATTTTTACTGTTGGAAATCCATTTGTCCTTTGCTGAAACTGCCGCATCTTCATTGAGAGCGCAGGTCGTGGTTGCTTAGCAACGGCAGACGCCACAGGAGCGCAAGCTACAGAGCGCTTTGGAAAAAGGAGAAAGTGGCGCGCCTAGCGTTTTCCACACGTTTTTAGGCGCGGCGTGTTTTTTTAATTGTTTTCTATTGGCAGTGAGCGTTATGTGCGCTGTTTATGCGCCCCGGGCGCCTCGCGTTTTAAACGCTTGCTGTACCTTGCGTTTTTGCTGGAGCGTTCTGAATGCCTGAAGTTAAAAAAAAAGCAACTCTACACAGAAAAGCGCCCGACATCATCACATTTTCTTCTATTGTCCAGTCAAATGAATGGAGAGGCGGGCCTTACGTTGTGGTGAGGAAAGTTTACCGTTACAGTTTACTTAACAACAAAAACCAATGATTTTAGAGCGCTGGCACTATAATCCTTTGATTAGACTGACAGGACTGCTGATTTGGTGGTTGCCTAGCAACATAAAAAACTGCAATGCACTGCTCTTTTTAAGGTGACTTTTAAAAAAGAGCAGTGTGTTGCGTTTTTTTTATGCTGTTAGGCAACCACCAAATCAGCCATCCTGTCAATCTAATCAAAGGATTATAGCGCAAGTGCTCTAAAATCTTTGGGTTTTAGCTTTTAAGTAAATTGTCATATTAGCAAAAACCTTAAAAAATACAGCTCCGGCTAACCGGCGATATACACCAAAAGTTCCTCCTCCATCACTGCAGTCTCCGGACTTTTTAAGCAACAGTAAAACTTTCGTCACCACAACGGAAGGTCCACCTCTCCATTCATACGATTGGACAATGGAAAAAAACACGATGACGTTGGGCGTTTTTCTGCTCAGAGTTGCTTTTTATTCAACTTCAGGCGCTCAGAGCGCTCCGGCAAAAACGCGAGGTGCCACTGGCAATATAAAACAATTAAAAAAGGCGCCTTTCACCGCAAAAACACGTTCTGTCTGATTCACCAAAAAAAGGCAGTGCGGTTCGCCTCGCATTTTCATACTTAAAAAACGTGTTCATTGTGATCTGGCTGCACATGTCTGCGGCATCACAGCTCGGACATGGCCACCGGAGCTAATTGTGGCCACTTTAGTCAGTGTTTGTGTTTATACCAGAACGTTTCTGAACTGTCCCAGAAGCGGCTCTCTGAGGCGTTTATACAGCAATCTATCATGCCACTTTAAAGACTGTCAAAACGGCATTTATTGTTTGAATTTCCTGGGGAAAAAATGCTGTACCGGTTCGATACACACGTGTACCCATGCCGAACATTTACGGTACAAATCCGTGTACTGTTACACCCCTACTAGAAATATTCAGATGTAACCCCCTTTGTAATTAATAACATTTTCATAAGTAACTGTAATTTAATTACATTTTTGTAATTCAATTTCGCAACGCCATTTAACTAGTTGCTCCCCAAAACTGTGTAAAAGCTGCACCTTTAAATAATATTAAAACACAGTATATCCCATTCTGTGTCACGTTTAAATGTATTGTACTCTTTAAACTTATGAACATGAATATGTATTATAGCAGCAATTTGCAAGAACGTACTAAGGTACTGTATACTAAAAGTCATGATAATATATTAGGAATTATAGGCTTTATGTAGGCCTAATAATAGCATTGTAGGCTTAACAGAAAATTTCCAGCATTTTTTTGTTTTTAAATAAAATTAAATAAAATAAGACATAGATTTACTATCCATACACTGAGTCTGACATCCTTGGCATAAGTTCAGCCATTATCAGACAGTATTTTTCTCTTCTCCCTCTGGCACCCACATAATAAGTAGGGCAGCACGTCCCAGTAGTGGATTCAAATCTTTCAATGTGTCTCCAGCAAAATGTTGCACATAACCGACAGTAATTATGATGTCATTTATTGGTGGATGTATGAAGTGAATCTGCAGAACTTCAGAGACAGGGGAGACGAATGAAGTGGTAAAGCTACAATGAACGTTGGTAATTAACGACTCAAAGCAAAGGAAATGGGGGGACCGTGCTATTGCGTGCATACTAATCAGACTGAAACGAATAACACCACTCAAGCTCCACACGTACAGGTACAGCAAATGCTCCTTAACCCAGACAAGAATATTTATCTGGATTTCAGGCTTAGACTTAGATCAAAAAATAGCATTTACTATAAAAAAAAAATCTAAAATTGATCTTCAGAAGAAATCTGTGGTTATAACAACCTCCCTTTGGGATAAACCCTCTTTCGTGTGTGCCCTTTTCCTTCCTTCAAAATCGTTATTGCTTCTCGGCCTTAACTTCTATGATTCATATTTAACAAATCCTTGAAAAACTCAGCTTCATCTCACAGTCCATGGTAAACAACTGTGTGAAGACTTGATATATTTCATCTCATGGTTTGGTTTGCATGCATCTTTCCTAAGGAGAGGAGTCACTCACGATCTTCTTGGACAAACAGAAGCTGAGCAAAAAGTCAGAGGGCAACGGAAACAGCTCCGTGGTCTCCTTAGAAATCTTGCACCAGTTGGCGGCATCATACTTCACAGATAGAGAAAGCACCCTGCGAAGACTTCACCACCTGCAGATCGCTACATCTGCCATCAAGGTAACAGATGACACGGCTTCTTCCTTTCTGATCCAACCTAGACTCATTGAAAAACAAATGTGTTCGTGGGCATATTTCTGCAAAATGATATGTTGTTTCTTGCCAAAATGTTCAGTTGGTGGCACAGAAAGTGCATTCAGTTTTCTTCAAAGCACATGAGAGTGAATCTGCCAATATTTTATTATTTTGGTTGTTGTATATATCAGAATTTTGGAAATAAAATGTCTGAGGGGCTAGCAAGTTACTGATCTATCACACTTGAAAATAACATACCACCTACAAGCAAATGTGATATAAAAATGGATTTACCATACCATTTTAGCTTGCTTCTTTAAGTATTTAAGCTGTTTAATGGATTTTTGTGACTCGTGTTTCACAAGACTCAAACCTAACTGCTCCACATCGCAAATGCAATGCTGTACCAGGTGCGCTAATGAGCAAGTTTACATAAAAAAAATCTATATACAGTTGAAGTCAAAAGTTTACATACACCTTGCAGAGTCTGCAAAATGTTAATTATTTTAACAAAATAAGAGAGATCATACAAAATGCATGTTATTTTTTATTTAGTACTGACCTGAATAAGATATTTCACAAAAAGATATTTACATATAGTCCACGAGAGAAAAAATAGTTACATTTTTAAAAATGACCCCAAAAGTTTACATACATTTGATTCTTAATACTGTGTTGTTACCTGAATGATCAACAGCTGTTTCTTTGTTGAAGGTTCAAACGCTCACTGATGCTCCAGAAGGAAAGACAATGCATTAGGAGCCGGGGGTGAAAACTTTTTGAATTTGAAGATCAGGGTAAATTTCACTTGTTTTGTCTCCTGGGAAACATGCATTGCATACATTGCATATGAGTCCCTCAGTTGTCGTCAGTGTGCAAAGATGGATCTCAAAATCATGCAGTCAGTGTTGGAAAGGGTTCAAATACACAAGAACCCCAGAATTTGTGGGACCTGAAGGATTTTTTTTGAAGAACAGGACAAACAAGGGACTCATGAACAACTATTACAAAAAAAACAAACAAACAAACAAACAAACAAAAAAAAAAACAGCTGTGAATCATTCAGGTAACAACATAGTATTAAGAATCATGTGTATGTAAACTTTTGAACGGGGTCATTTTTATAAATTCAGCTAGAATATGTAATTGTCATTTATGTGAAATATCTTATTCAGGTCAGTACTAAATAAAAAATAGCATGCATTTTGTATAATCCCTCTTATTTTGGTAAAATAATTAACATTTTGCAGATTCTGCAAGGTGTACGTAAACTTTTGACTTCAGCTGTATATGGGGCTGGTTATGTGTTGCAAACAAGTCTTTATTTTTCGATAATCTGCCCATGTAATATGTGACCCTGGACCACAAAACCAGTCATAAGTGTAAATTTCTCGAAATTGAGATTTATACATCATCTGAAAGCTGAATAAATAAGCTTTCCTTTGATGTTTGTTAGGAAAGGACAATATTTGGCTGAGATACAACTGTTTGAATATCTGGAATCTGATAATGCAAAAAATCACCTTTAAAGTTGTCCAAATAAAGTTCATAGCAATGCATATTACTAATCAAAAATTAAGTTTTGATATATTTATGGTGGGATTTTTACAGAATGGAACATGATCTTTACTTAATATCCTAATGATTTTTGGCATAAAAGAAAAGACGATAAATTTGACCCATCTGTTGTATTTTTGGCTATTTCTGGTTTTGTGGTCCAGGGTCACGTATGTGTAAATGCAAAAATAAAAGTTGTTGGTGTTTTACTGCCATTAGCGGTCATTTCAACTGGAATATGCAATGCTTTGTATGTATAAGTAGTTTTTTTTGTTTGTGCACAAACATAAAGGTGCAGGAATGTTTTTTTCTAATGAGCCTTTTGGTTTGATCTAGCTACTATTTGAAAGGGATAATTAACGTGATTTAACGTTAATATATAAACCTGTGTATTTTAAATGTTTTCCAGTTTTCGGTTGTTTCTCTATGCATGCTGTTTACCGTTTATCAGTGTGACTGGTACGTACTTTTACTCTTCTAGGCATCTGAGATGTATGTTTGTTGCCATGGTAAATCTTCAGCAATTAAGGCCGCAATGCCATTTTCATGATGTGTCAAGTGGCTCTCGGTCTTACTCACAGCTGCTGAGTGGGTGTAGAAACGCTGGTGACTGCAACATCATGATTCCTTCAGAGGGAGCTCTGCATGAAATTATGCTGCTGAACTGAGACAAATATCATTGACTTTCAATCAAGATATGCACCTGCTTGCATACAATTACAGTCTTATATAGGAAATATTTCCGTTGGGGTAGGCCATGCTTTCTCAAACTCTCTCAAAGCATATTTCTCACTTGCTAAAAGATGATGATACATTTTATATTAATGTACAGCCTTCTTAGAGTAGGCAAGAAAAAAAAATGATGACAAAATGATCTTTCGCTAATTTGTTTATAAGTTTTTGCTTAGTATTTATGAACTACTAATTACATAAACAAATTTTGACCGCAATCGATCCAAAGCACACAACGTCGCAAAAGCTGATCATGCAATATTCCTGATGCACTACACTCCGATTGTCTTTTCTTAGTCGCACTAATGCTGGCTAGTCAGAATGAAATATGCCATTTTCAAGCTCTGTCAAAGCCAAACTTTCAACACACCACATTTATTCCTGTGACAAGGAGTTTCAGCTTCAAAAATGTGTGTGAAATGAAAGCAAGATGACACAGGAACAGGAACGGTGGCTCTGTTGGAAGATAATGACTTTCTCTTTGAGCTGCAATGTGCTTTTCATTAGCCTGAGCTGTTCCTACACAACATCGGCGGAGAAGTTCAATTGAACATGTACGATTTCATTTCAATATGACCACGGACATAGAGAGTCATCTGCATTTATATGCAACAAATACACACTTGATGTGAAGCTCTTCGGAACGGGAGTACAAAATACATCACGCTATTCAAATTAGCATAGATGTAGTATTTTGTAAACATGTTATAAAATATCCTGTTTGCGCATGAGAAAAGTGTCCATGGTAACAATAAAGGGCACTTTGTGGCGGACAGAGCTCATCAAATCATATCGGTGAAACTGTTTTGGTTCACACCTCTGAAGTGCTTTCAGAGAGCCCTCTAGCATCGCTTTAGGGAGCAGTCTGTCCTGCCAGGTGTGTTTGTCAGGGGAGAGCTAATGAGACGTTACGGGGCTATAGGGCCCACCTTTGACTGCGTTCTTCCTGCACCCTGTGTGCAAATCAGCCTGATGAATTGGGCACCACAGCAGAAGTGGGTTATAGCGGGCTCATCAATAATGCCATAAAGGATGATCAATTACACCCTCCGCTCAGAAACGAAGAGCTAAAGCACAACAGGAAGCAGCTTCGAGGGGACGTCACTTTGGCTTTGTGTAATCAGATACCACTTAAGACCAAAAATAGCCTGAGATCCCAAGGCAGGTTTAGCAGTGATCAGATTTTACAAGAACAAACAGTCTTGAGATTAGCTGGTCTTCACGGATCGACAAGGTTGGCTGTTGGCTTAACGGCAACATTTACACTGCTTTGGAGATTCAATATCGCCATTTCATAAAGTTTACCGTTCAGTCCAGATCTACAACTAGACGTGAAGGACTCCCGCCCCTCTCTGTAATATAACCATTTGTCATAATGACATACTATTAACAGTCACCTCTGTGTAGGACACGGATCTCAGAGTTACCGCCAAGGCTACGTCCGAGTACATGAGACGCATATAATTGTAAAGACCATGTTAAAAGTCTAGGTACATGTCATTAAAGGTGACACTTTTTTAAACACGTAAGGACGTCTAACTTGCCCAAAGGGTACTTGAGTGAAAATCAAAGTACCATGTACCATGCAGAATTGGCAATTTTTTTGTCAAAATACCAGAACTGAGTCATGGTTGGTTCTGTTCACCTTTCTAGCGTGTGTGGTCTTCTATGCGCCAATACTAGAATACTCTGACAGTGTTTCCTGTACTACTATACAGCAGTACCACAACAGTAAACAACCCATCTACAGCACAAAACACACATCGAGACCAGTGTAATCCAAACAATAAAAAAACAATTGACTATTAAGCACTGGCACAGAGCTACGACGGTGTTTTAGCGGAACATTACAAAAAATATATATGTATAAGATTACAAGATCAAAGTCGTAATATTATGAGAATAAAGTAGAAATTACTATAAAGTTGAAATATTACAAAAATAAAGTCGAAATATTATGAGAATAAGGTAAAAACATTACGAGAATAAAGTCGAAATTACAAGAATAAAGTTGAAATATTACGAGAATAAAGTCAAAATATTACGAGAATAAAGTCGAAATTATGAGAATAATGTTGAAATATTACAAGAATAAAGTCAAAATATTGCGAGAATAAAGTTGAAATATTACGAAAATAAAGTTGAAATACTACGAGAGTTAAGTCTAAATATTTCAAGAATAAAGTCGAAATATTACGGAAAAAAAAATCAAAACATTATGAGAATAAAGTCGAAATATTACGAGAATAAAGTTGAAATCCTACCAGCATAAAGTTGAAATATTTTGAGAATAAAGTCGAAATTAATCAAGAATAAAGTTGAACTGTTTTGAGAATTTAAATCGTTGAAATTAAAGTTATTATATTTTGAGAGTATAGCCTATATTGCACATGCAAAGCCCCGGACTGAGAGCACCGGGAGAAGTTGCCAGGCCACCGGCATTTATTTGAATATTGTTGCATCCAAGCGGCTGCATCATTTTACTGGGATGAGGAAGAGTCAATTTTAAGGACATGCAGAAACAGCTTAATATCAAGAATATGATATTTATTAACAGACTGAACAGGAGCAAGTTTTATTCAGCTCAAACACCCAATAGACATTCCTTTGGGGGGTGCCAGCTCTCTTATTTAACCCTTTTTAATTCACTACAAATATATTTGGGATTATTAGCAGAAATCATACCTTGTGTCATACTCACAGGGACAGTATAGCTGTACTTGGAAATAATATTTAATGTCTTCGATTGCATTCGATATTTGTAATATAAAACGAAGTCTCAGCTTTCAAAGTCAGTTTTATAGCAAAATACAAGCAATGTGTCTTACAATAACGTATTTTTCAAGCTCTTTAATGTTGCGTGACAGATCGTTGTATTCATGTGAATCAATTCAATAAATTACACTGTTTTCTTTTGTGAAAATTCCACCACCTACTTTGCAAAAACATATGTGGTGTCCAACCTTTTATTCCTCACATGAAGCCTATTGAATTAAAAACAATAAAATGATCTAAAGGTTGAGGTTGGCTTGTTATATATAACATACGTTATATTGTTGTTTTTTCTGAGGTATATAACGTTAAGTGACTATTCACAAGCTTTTTTATTCATGGATTACTACAGTAAATGATTAGAAATAATATTTATTCCTTTATTCTTTATTTGCAGCGTGTCAGCCACCCATCACAATAATTTCATGCTTTGTTGCTTTTAATATAACACAGCTCAGCTTCTGACAATTTTATCTCGAAATACAAATTATAAATGTGTTTTTCCTCTTTATTTCAAGTTTATAGGAAGATGGAAAAAGGCATGGAAAAAAGAGTATAGCCTAATTTAATGATACGAATCTCATTATTGTAATCAGAAAGATGATTGATTTACATGCCGCTTAAACTGAAGCAAATACAGCGATCTGTCATGCCACATTAAAGAGTGTGAAAAACACATTATTTTAAGACATATTGTTTGTATTTCGCTATAAAACTCACAGATTTTGAAAGCTGAGTCTTTAGAATGTCTCTCGGTGCTCTCAATCCAGGCCGGGCTATGCTCTCAAAATATTATAACTTTATTATAACTTTAATTTCTACGATTTAAACTCTTGAAACATTTCAACTTTATTCTCAAAATATTTAGTCTTTATTCTTGTAGTATTTCGACTTTATTCTCATAATATTTTGACTTTATTCTTTTAGTATTTCGACTTTATTCACGTAACATTTTGACTTTATTTTTGTAATTTTGACTAGATTTTTTTAAACATGGTACTAAAACGCCGTCATACAGTGCAACCAGTCCGATTACAGGAAAAAAAAAAAATCTCTTGCAAGCAGATTTTTTAGTGGATCAAAAACATCAAGAATGTCCAGTGCACAAATGACTCTTATGAGTCGATTCTTTTTAGTGAATCAAAAACATAAGTTTACTGTACGATTAAAAAACAGCATGATCAGTTTACTACAATTACCAAACAAATAACTCATAGTGAATAAAAATCATGCAATGTGATCATTTTAGCAGCATTCCTAAATAAATGACTTTTATGAGCTGGTTAATTATTTCTTAATGAATCAAAAACATACAGCACTACGACTGCCAAACAAATGACTCTTACAAGCTACGTCTTTTTAGTAAATCAAAAACATATGGCACAACCAGATTACTACAATTACCAACCAAATGACTCTTATTGAGCTAGTTTTTTTATTTATATATTTTTAGTGAATTCAATAAGACCAGTTTACTATAATTAACAAACAACTGACTCTTACTGATACAGTTTTTACTGAATCAAAAACAGACAGTGCAACCAGTTTACTACAATTACTAAAACACGGTTAAAACACGGTTAATGTCCACTGTTTGACCATGTAAAAACTATGGTACCTAAATATTGTGATAATTCACTACAGTTATATATGTAATGTGGACATAACAAACATGGCACTGACCGCCACAGTACTTTTTGTGAGGGTGAATCCCATATCATTTTCCCCCTGTCTGAGCGTAGAATGTAAATGAGCACCAATATTTAAGGGTGGGAGCTCAGAACCCTGCACCATTTCTGTCAAGAGCCGCCTCTAGATAGCTGGCACTGGTCAAGCGACCTGCCAGTGCCATATAATCAACATCAGCTGTCAAATTCAATGAAGCTCAGAATCTGCACTTCAAATCCTGTCACATGTCATGAACCCCTAAACTGCTTTCAGAGCGCATCTGCAGTCTTTAGCCAACTGTGCCTTCCACAGTGGAGGCAGAGGCATTTTTGACAAATGAGTTAACTTGATATGCATTCCTCTAGCATCTCAGTTGACAAAGAATGGGCTGCACTCTGTGGTCTGTGGGAGTTTTCGGAGCCTGTGGATGATGTGAGATGTTACAGAAATGGAGAGGAGAGTACTGTACCGCAGGCATTCATTTCCTTTGTTATGCCCTTAAGAAAAGCATGCAGAGGAAGCTGTGGAAACACAGCTCCAGTAAATATAAGATCAACAACAAAACATGACACTCTCTGAGGAGGCAGGGTGGAAAATGAGGGATTTCGGTGTTATCCGGTTATTTTGTCAGGTATGATACCACTCCTTAAATGGATGTCAATATTAAGCACCGCTGATAAAACACACACACACACAATTGGGAAGGAAAAACAGCAGGGTGACAGGTAAACAAGAGATTTGGTTAGGCTTAGCACGGAACTTCTACTTGTTTATTCATTCATATGTGTAACCTACATACAGTAAAACAGTGTGTGTACACTGTTTTATATATATGTGGGTGTCTATCTATCTTTCTATCTATCTGTCTGTCTGTCTGTCTGTATTGCTATTAATTCTGCTGTTTTTGCTGTACTCCGAATTACATAAATACAGCATTAGTGAGCAAAAAACACTTCTTTCTAAACTGTGGTTAATTTGATAAAATGTCATATCAGCCATAATATATACACTCTAATAAGTGCTGGGTTAAAAACAACCAAATTTGGGTTATTTGGCAACCCAGCGCTGGGTAAATATTGGACAGAACACATGCTGGGTCATTTTGACCCAGCTGGTTGGGTTAAATGTTTTCACCAAACATGCTGGGTTATTTTATTTAACAAAAATATTTATTAAGCAAGAACACATGGACAAAATACAAGACAAATTGTATTTATTTGGACGAATACGACATAGTTTAAAATATTACATACATTTAAACTCATTTAACAAGCATTTTAAACATAAAAAATGTAAAATTTAAAAGTAGCATTTTAATTTTAGTGTATTTAACCGTTTTCTGTAATGGCTTTTTACAGAAATAGCGCTAATTCTCATGCCGGTGTGTCGCTTAAATCTGAGCCAGTAAAGGGCTGCTGTTCGCCGGGGTAACTGTGAACTTCAGACCGCGGCCTTGCGTTTCACTTGCTGAAAGATGCCGCGACCTGGAGAGGGTGCTCGCTGCATAGCCAAATGGGAGGAGCTGGAGCTCTAGCTCCCCCTTGCTGGAGGTAATGGGTGGAGATGGACACCTAACCACACCCTAACCCTACCCCTTACCCTATCCTAAACATAACTCCACCCATTAGTTCACACAGAGGTGGAGCTGGACATCCAGAGAGGGGGAGCTGAAGCTCATTTGGCTCTGCAGTAAGTACTACCTGGGCGACTTAAGGTCATTGCACATTGAGTCCGACATTTTTGAATGCTCTTTTTTTCGTTTTTTGTATTCGTCATCCTTAACTATCAAAATGCCTGCTATGGATGTGAAAATGCAGAAAATCGAACCTGATCCGAACTTTTTTATGACAGACGAAAGTTTTGGAG
The DNA here is from genome assembly GCA_036247105.1 of Cirrhinus mrigala. Classification (NCBI taxonomy): domain Eukaryota; kingdom Metazoa; phylum Chordata; class Actinopteri; order Cypriniformes; family Cyprinidae; genus Cirrhinus; species Cirrhinus mrigala. The sequence goes on along the minus strand of CM070008.1, from coordinate 24,252,644 downwards.
GCAGTGTAAATGTGATTGGCACAACGTTTGGTCGTATTTATTTTTTAACGTGTGAAAATTTCGAACGGAAATTTCAGACTCAGTGTGCAATGACTTTGACTCCAAAACCTGCCCATAAACAAACAGTACTGACTTTAGAGAACATATTTTAACATCAAATTAAATTAAACTACTATAACGAATAAAATCCATTTCTTTTATGCAAGGCAAAAGTCGTTTGCGAAGTGACCACTGCTGACGCAGCCGACTGACATCTCATCCTTATGTTGCGTTGAGTAAAGTAATGCGATTTACAGCACAGTAAAAACAAAATGTATACAAACCTTTATTTCGCTGAAGAAATGCACCAAATCGGCAGCGTTGAGAACTGCTCACTCCTGTAGAGGACTCAAAAAGCCAGCGCTCCTACTCAGCAGCTGGGTTGTTTTGTCAGAAACAATGTTAAAAATGGCCCAGCAACTTAGTTACAGAAAAACTACCCAGCACCTGGGTAAATAAATATAAAAAATAACCCAATAAAATGATCCAACGGGCTGAACTCAGCATTTGGGTTAAAAAAAAAGAACCCAGCATTTTTTAGAGTGTAGTTTTCTCTCTATGTATATTTTACTGTAGGCTCAGTACTGCTATCAATGCAACAACATGAGCTGTTCATGCTTCAGAAAATCACTGGAATGATTTCCTCGTGAAGAATGCGGGTTTTGTGAAGACTGTTATACGGATTAGTGTCTGGTTTTATGCGTGAGGTAAACAGCCTGGAGTCCTATTGGGATCAGAGCAATTGAGCTGCAGTAAGCAATCATAAATGACAAGTGATCTAATGAGATGCTGCAGTGGGACGGGGTGCGGAGGAGGACGTGTGTGCGACACTTCAGAAAAGAGACAGTAGTTCATAAATTAATGATAAAGTGGATGTATGTGCACATATTATGATAAATGCAGATGCTCTCTCTCTAAAACTGCCGTATCATACAGACTTCATGTAATCTCCATGTTTCAAGTGTTGTACCTAAAGATTTTTTTAACAAGATATATATTTATGTGAAAATAAATAGTGAAATAAAGAAAGTTTATGTGAAATTATGTTCGACATTAATCAATGCTACTGGCTTCAATGCGGCATATATAAGCTTGGCAACATATCAGCAACACGGAAATAATTCGACTGAAGAATATTTAAAATCCAACAGAGAAAAAAACACTCAGGATAAATAGAAGTTACTCATTTGAGGGGAAAACGAGAAATGAAATAGGCTATCCAAAGTAATGATTATGGCGTTATGAGGACATGGTCCCAAATCATTTGCATTTTTCTGTTGGATTAGTGTTGGATTAGCTACAGCATTTCATTTTGAGACAAAGACCTGACAATGATGTGTAAAATCATAAATTTTATGACAGCTGCTGTCAAAATGCAGGTGGCACCAAGCGTCCAAAAGCAGTGGGGCAAAATTTGATAGAAAAAAAGCTGTTTGTGCTGGTGAAATATTTGCAAGATATTTCAGGTGTATCATTTTACAGGCTTTAAACATGGACAACATTTTGAGAAGTAAATACATGCTTTTATTTTTAACAGCATTTTAAGTGTTATTAGCTATAAAGGACATCTTCAGAACACAGTTATGGAATTCACAGCCAAGGTACCTTGGAAACAAAATTAATTCTGCAGAATTAGAAAAAAAACTAGGCTGCTAATAAAAAAATGAATGCACTACCAATGCATTTCCAACCAAAGCTACTAGCTTTTTATTGACAAAAATCATCTAGTCATATAGGGTATATAGTACACACAAAAAATAATAAAGATCACTTTCAGTGTTAAATAGCTTAGCTTATGATATAATATCTTGTAACACTCCCGAATATACATTGGCGTCAATGTTTCATGCTTTGTATTAAGCACAATTCAGAAAGCTTTACAGAAATTTGTGAAGAGCAGTAAATTATAATTTAACAAGGTAACAGCAAACGCTTTTTTCACACAATTTGAAATCATGAATATGTTGTTATGACATTTTGCAACATTCACTGCTTTTGTGAGCTGTCAGGGGTTTACGAACAAGTGGTTCTTTTGAACAGCTTCTTTTCAACAAATTGATTGAAACAAACACGTTGAAGACAGTGTTGAAGTGATTAGTGAGTTGAAATTACCCTAGTCAAACTCATTCGCTAAATCAAACATTATCACAGTCATGTTAAAATGAAAAGTAACCAAAAAAGATTAATAGATGAGAGAGAGAGAGAGAGAGAGAGAGAGAGAGAGAGATTTATGCATGTATAGTAGATACAGTATACAGTGTGTTTTTGTGTGTCTAAATTATTTAAATATATTGACAAAATGTAAAGCTAAAAGAGTAAAAATGTAAACAAACCTAATAAAAATGAAAAAAAAAAAAGAATAATAACAAAAGTCTGAGAAAGTCAGCATGTTCTGAATCTCAATATAGCCACATGTTCTGTTACATTTAACTTAACCATTAAACCATAATGGTTTAACCATTAAGCCCTATAATTATAATTCATTTTTTTGTGGTAATAAAAACAGACGCAAGTGAACAATAGCCTTTAAAGTGAAAGTAAAGCATTCAGTTAAGTTTACATGATTTCCAAAAAATATATAACAATCATGACTGCTTCATTTCCACTTAACAGTTACTTAAAATACATATATAATAGCGATGAGGCAATAATTTTTAGTTCAAATAAAGTATCAAATGGACAAAATTACTGTATATAGTTTTATTGGGGACAATTTTAAAGGGGTCATCGGGATGTCCATTTTCCACAAGTTGATATGATTCTTTAGGGTCTTAATGAAAAGTCTCTAATATACTTTGATTAAAAATTCTCAGTGGTTTTGTAAAACAACACCCTTTTTACCTTGCCAAAATCAGCTCTGCAAAAATCATCTCATTCTAAGGGGTTGTTCCTTTAAATGCAAATGAGCTCTGCTCGCCCTGCCCCTCTCTTCTCTCTGTGGAAAGACGGTCTTGTTTACATTAGCCGTAAAACTTCTTAACTACCACGTTATAAGGAAAGGCGATCGCAAAGATTCATAAAAAATGCTTATACTCACTTCTGCTGTAAGTGAAGCTGGATCATGAATAATTTGCACGGTAGATGGATATATGTAGATCGGGAGGCGCTTTCCCTTCACGAACAAACATAATCCACTGCATCTTCAGCGGCTCAGATGTCGGGAGTAAATGACGACCACTATGTTCATTATTACATCCAGCAACACAACACCTCAATCACTCAATCGGAGATATTCTTGTCTAACTTACATCCCTGCTCTGGCATCAAAACATGGAAAGTTACTGGACTGTGACAGCTGGTCTGAGGTGAGAGCTCATGTCAATCAACTATTGCGGAGCGGCCTCTGTTGGTGTGACGGCACACCGACAGGCATCTGAGAACGGCTCGATTTGAAAAAGGGGATATTATTTTTTCAGATTAATTAAAAACCACTGCATGGATTTTTATCATTATAGGGTAGATTTGTACATACACTGCCAACACACATTAATGTTCAAACAACATGAAAAAGTGAACTTAGCATCCGATGACCCCTTTAAAATACATAATGTATTATAAACAATAGAGCTAACTTACATTACTCATTACAACAAAGGCCTGCAGAGGGCGCCAACGGTCTGGCGATTGTTTTTACACATTACTGTGCGATCTAATCATTGTTTAATATTGACTCAGCATTTAATTTACTTGTCCTCTTAATCTTTAATATTTGGCCATTTCTTTAGGACAGATATGCTATAGATACTCTAATCTCTTGAATATGTGGACATCAAAACGTGTAAACGTTTGAGGGTTTGAGCTTTTATTTTGAAATTGCGATGAACAGTTTGCATGAGAATGATGAGAATGATATTGATGTATTCTTTTGAGTTTGCGTAGGTTTATAAATGATTTACCTTACAAATCTGATGAAATGGCGCACGTTGCGTTTCCAGATGAACGCTATAATAAACCCAAACTCACAACAAAATGCAAAGATGGAGTTTGAGACTCCATACATGTAAATGATAACTGTTCGTGTGGAACGGCATTTACTGTAAACGGAGCCGCTGTGAGAAGCACGTATGTAGCCTACACACATCTAAATAATTAAAGCACATATATTAACCTGCATCGCATATATTTATTTAACTGAATCACAGCGTTTCGGAATTCACAATTATGTTTAAATTATGATTTGTAAATGGGTTTAATATATCACACAGCTTTGGAAAACAGTATCGCCTTTAATGGATTCTCGTCCGTGAAATGCGCCACTTCCGGTATTTTGCCGGTTAGTCGCCGCGGGCAAAATGAAATCAAGGATGTTTTAAAATCGAATACTCGAACAGAATCGATGATTCGCGACAGCCCTATTCTTTCTTTGATAGTCATTGATTTGTTAATTGTTGACACTACCTAGTGCTTAATGTATTTTCCACCAATTTACAAGTGCTTCAACTCATTAATTAATTGATTATTGATTTGTCAAGACACACTAATGGAATCCCCATTAGGTCCATCTATTTTGTTTTACAAATACAGCCACTCAATAAAAAAAAAAAAAAAAGTCCTGGAACATGAACATCACTCCAGTATCCCAAGTCCCAGCTGAAATGCCAGGTCATACACACATTATTTTTGAATCATAAAAGTCTCCTTATATTTAACACTAGGGTCTGTTAACAAAACTACGCCACTGCACACGGCTCACTGCTCTCTAGATTTGAAATTAATAATGCATTGGGACCTAACAGTAGAGTCAATTTACTATTTCTATGGAGCTTTGCAAAGTGAGCATTTTTGGAGAGCTCTGACATGCTGAAATGGGCTTTGGTGACATTTAGATATTGACTCTAGCTTATTGCACAGGCGTGCTGGTTTGTTTTAGACAACGGCATATGCTCAGCACTCTACCGCTTCTGAAGAGGAACAAACAGGTGCATGATTTCAACGATAATAAGGCATTAAAATATCTCCTTGTTTCCTAGGTAACGGAGACCAGAACGGGGCCTCTTGGATGCAGCAACTACGACAGCCTGGATTCCGTCAGCTCCGTCTTAGTGCACAGCCCAGAAAATAAAATCCACCTAAAAGGTATGACAGCTGATGTGGTCTTCAGAAGAAAAACATTCCACCTATGTTGGGTCTTACTTGTATCAACTGCACTGGTGATGTACAGTGAGAAGGATTTTTGTTGCTGTTTTTACAGATGGGTAGATATATTTAACTGAGGCTGTTTCAAGTCACCTAAATGCTAAACCTCCAGTGCAGTGAAGAAAATCACTGCAGACACGCACAGAATCAGTAAATTCATTACTATTCTCATGGATCCTAATTCAGAATGAACTGAATAAATAAAATGGAAAATTTAAAATGTAAAATAAAGCATAAAACACATAAAGTGACGTTAACATAACATAATATTAATCATAATAAATGAATAATAATTAAATAATCATTCTAATAAATTAATAAAATATTATTTTTTTAAAAGGGAGAAAAAATGCCAATAGGTTTTCAGCGTTTTGTTCATCACTTAGGAGAACTACATATCCACAAGCAAAAATCTAATTTTGCCTTGTTTTTGAAGTTATTTTGGTGCGATAACCACTACTAATTTGTTTGAGACTGACAGAAATTCTCATCTTAAAGTTATATCATCTTACAGAGACAGCCATGCCACATTATTACTATTATTATTATTATTATTTTCTTACATACAAGACCATTGTTGTGCCATAATCTATTTTTGATAATCTTAATGATACTGGATGATTTAAACAATACACAAAAACAAAGCAAACCAAGTAACACTGTACAATAAGGTCCAATTAGTTAACATTTGTTAATGCATTAACTAACACTAACTAACAATGGTATAATAAATACCATTATTGTTATTATTATTAAACAATTATCTTTATAAACATTAGTTAAGAAGAATACAGTTGTCAAGGGTGCGCATTAGTTCAGACAACATGGCTGATAATGCAAAATTACCATTTTAGATTGACTAACTGTAATACTGTATAATATTTCCATTTGAACTGAATGCATAAATCTATGCTACGCTCTGCCTGTTTCAGCGCAAACCGCAATATTTCATTCTCTGACGCACTTCACCCAGCAGCGCTTAAATTGCTAAAATAAAAGCTTGCTGGTTTTAGGTTGAAAATGTTGAAAATTCATTAAAAAAATAAGAGTAAATATTATCATTATATTTTAAAGTGTACTATAAAAATAATTGTATTTTAATTTAATACTCTTTTTTTAAATATAATAGTAACAAACTTTATTTACTATTTTACTTATCATTATTACTTATCATATATATATTAAGTGCAATAATACTGTTTTTACTATTATTAATTATTTTATTTTTTCTAGTTATATGTGACAGTGGACCACAAAACCAGTCATAAGGGTTATTTTAAAAAAAAATTTGGGATTTATACATCATCTAAAAGCTGAATAAATAAGCTTTCCATTGATGTATGCTTGTTAGAATAGGACAATATTTGAAAATCTGGAATCTGAGGGTGCAAAAAAAAAAAAAAAATACTGAGAAAACCTCCTTTAAAGTTGTCCAGATGAAGTTCTTAGCAATGCATATTGCTACTCACAAATTACTCATATATATTTATGGTAGAAAATTAACAAAATATCTTCATGGAACATGATCTTTACTTAATACTTTTTATGCCAGATTTTTGGCATAAAAGAAAAATGTATAATTTTGACTCATACAATGTATTGTTGGCTATTGCTGCAAATATATTTTAACCAAGATTAATAAATGCTTTAGAATTATTTTTCATTGTTATTTCACGTTAACTAATCTAGTTTGCTCGTGTTAACAAATGGAACCTTGGTGTAAAGTGCTACCTTAAACCCTAAAGGGTAGATTTATATGTCAGTTAAACTTCCTGTGGGTGGTTCCTGGCCAGAATAAGTTGCAATGAGGACCAATCAAACGTCTGGCTACAGCAGGCCTGTTTGCAGAAACACGTCACTTGCTAATACTCATACTGTCTTCACGTTTTCAACAAGCAAGTGGAGAGTTATCAGAAGACAGGCATTTAGAGTTGCATTAATTCACCTCACACTCTCGTGACAGCAGTGTCACCACAAGTCAGAGGTGGTCGGAGACACAAAAAGAGGAGAGAAAGAAACAGAACTGAAAGGAGCAAAAAGGAAGGTTTTAAGCCTGTAGCCGTTGCTAATTATACACGTGGCCTGCGCCAATTTCCCTTGCCTTCTTGACATTGACATTTAAATTGTCAACCCACTTAATACTGCCATCTCCTGAAGCAAGATTCCTGCTGCCCAGATTCGTGTAACTACTTTAATGAGCTAGCCATAGGGTTCGGCACCAAAGCTTATCTTTTGCTGAGTACTTGGGGAAGGAAATGTAGTGGGGGAACAGCTGGAGTGAGAGGCGTTTGGCCTATATTTGTGCATGTTTGTATGGGTTCACTTTCTGCATTCTTTCATTCACTTCTTGGGGCTTCCCTGGATATTTTTCAAAGCGCCATGTACTTTTAGAGAGCACAATTTAGACCTTTTGAAATTAGGACATCAAGTTGTCAATACCATAGAGGACTGAAATAATCCACAGGAAAAATTCACGTTCCTCACATTCGCTTTAAAAGGAGAGAGACTGTGGAGGAGGGGGCACAAGAGCAGCTATTTAGCTGTCTCCGGTATGAAAGCCATCCAAGTCAGTCTCTTTTGTGAGGCTCCCCACACTGTTGGCTCTCTACCCAGCAGAAGCCAAAGCTTAAGACGAAGACTGCATCTAATTACGTCTCTTGTTTTTCACAATCCGACGAATAAATACTCAGGAACACATAAATATTCACACTGCGAAGGGAATTCAAAAAGGCTGAATATGAAGGCAAACGACATTGATTCTTTCTTGAAGGATGTCAGACCTGGTAAAGCTGTGAAGAGCGTTTTCTCAGATAATATAATTAGCAGGTGTTCAGCACCCACAGCTGGGCTGTGAAATCTGAATCTTTCACTTACGTGGTGGAATGGCTGGTGGATTCATGTATTCAGCATTGAATGCTTTCATAAGTAATTCATAGGTGAGTATTGATGAGGAGGCCTTAGGAGATCACATCTAAAAAAAATTAACAGAGGGATTCTGCTCTCCAAAATGTCTGCACAGATTTTTTTTTTTTTTACATGTTATTATCAAGGATGTTTGATAACTTTATTAGAAATTGCAACCATTATTATTTAAAACTTTTTTTGGTAAGAAATGAATACATTAGGCAAGGATTTATCAATTTAAATTGATCAAAAATGCAAGTAAAGACATTTACATTTTTAGAAAAACAAATTCTTAAAATACTGTTCATGAAATAATTCTAAAAAAAAAAAAAAAGCATCATGTTTCTACAAAATTATTAAGCAGCAAAACAGGTGGCTGTTGAAAATTAAGCTTTGCTATCACAGAAATTATATTTTTATATGGAAATGATATTTATATTAAAATGGAAAACAGCTATTTTAAATTGTAATAATATTGCAAAGTATTTCTGTTTTTACAGTATTTTAATCACATAAATGCAGCCTTGGTGAGCACTATAGTGTTAAATAAACACAGAAAAATCCTACCAATCTTTTTCATGGTACATACTATAAGGTAGATATAATTATAAAAAAAAGACAAAAGCATATATATAATTTTTTTATTTATTTTATTTTATTTTTTTTTTCCCTGTTTACAACAATTTCCAGCTTGTTACCGCTTTATTCCAATTGCTTAAACAATCAATAATTTGTTTCCCGGGCAAATGTCAATTGTCCCATTGCTTGCTATCAAAATATCTAATCAGGCAGGAGAATTCCGCAGTAGCCACATTGATTCCCTGTCTGCAGCGTGCCTGCAGTTCATGACAGAGGTTTACGGCCGAATGACCTTGCCACGGAGATTGTTGGTCTTTATTCATCCCATTACCCCATTACTGCGCTGACATAGCAGACCTCACCGTCCCAAATAGGACTCCCATCACTGATGCCGTTAGAGCAGTCAGGCTGCCTGCCTCTCTGACCCACTTTAAATGCTGTCTGTTTCCCAACTCAGCCTGTCCTGTATTGCTGAGCCAAATCAGGGCTGTGAAACAATAGTAATATGTCTTTATTGCAGCACTGTTTTGACAGTCTGGGGAAGCAGAGGATTTGAAAGGTTTTCAAACAGGTAAAAATAAAGGAAAAACCCTGAATGTGATAATGCCCACATACTGTATCATGTTCACAACTAGTCTATGCATGAGGTTTACGACTTAAAGTCAAGTCTTAATTAAAATGCACTTAAAATTACACTGCAGATTGAACTTTGAAATGATGATTTGTGAGAGAGTCTGGTATTAGATGCACCTCCATGTACCTGTGACCCTAATGACAGACCTTGTCGACTAATAGTCCAGGTTACTGTTAGACAGTAAATTAGTCGCATTAAAAAAACCTACACAAATTATATATATATATATATATATATATACACACAGTTGAGGTCAAAAGTTTACATCCCCCTTTCAGATGCAAAATGTTTGTTATTTTACCGAAATAAGAGGGATCATACAAAATGCATGTTATTGTTAATTTAGTACCAGACCAGAATAAGGTATTTCACATAAAATATGTTTAAATATAGCCCACAAGAGAAAATAATATTTATTAATATAATAAACATATAAGTTCAAAAGTTTACATCCCCTTGATTCTTAAAACTGTGTTCTTACCTGTGAATGATTTTTTTTTTTTTTTTTTTTTTAGTGATAGTTATTCATGAGTCTCTTTTTCATCCTGAACAGTTAAACTGCCTGCTGTTCTTCAGAAAAATCCTTCAGGTCACGTAAATTCTTTCAGCATTTTTTGTGTATTTTACCCTTTCCAACAATGACTGTATGATTTTGAGATCTGTCTTTTCACACTGAGGACAACTGAGGGATTCATATGCAGCTATTACAGAAGGTTCAAATGTTCACCGATGCTTCAGAAAGAAAAACAGTATATTAAGAGCCAGGGGGTGAAATTTTTTTATCAGAATGGAGATGTGTTCATTTTTCTTATTTTGCCTAAATATCAGGTAAGAACATAGTATTAAGAATCAAGTGTATGTAAACTTTTAAACTGGGACATTTTTATAACTTCAACTATTATTTTCTCTTGTGGACCATATGTAAACATCTTTTGTGTGAAATATCTTATTCAGGTTAGTACTAAATAAACAATAACATGCATTTGGTGTGAACCCTCTTGTTTTGGTAAAATAATTAACATTTTGCAGATTCTGGAATGGGGATGTAATATACACAGATGAGCCATTACATTATGGCCACCTATGTAATAACCAGTAGGACCTCCTTTGGCCCACAAAACAACGGCCATGCGGCAAGGCATTGATTCGACAAGGTGATGATAGGTCTCTGGTACCATAATGTCAACAGCAGGTTCTCCAGTTCCCGTACATTGCGAGGTGGTGGTCATGTAGCGCAAACCCACTTTTCGCATGGGTTCATGTCAGGTGAATTTGAAGGCCAATGCATTAGAAATTAAGCATCATGTTCCTCAAACCATTCCTTCACGATTCTGGCAGTGTGGCATGGTGCATTATCGTGTTGGTAATGGCCTTCACCGGCAGGGAACACAGTTGCCATGAATGGGTGCACTTGGTCCACAATGATGTTCAGATCCCTGACAGCTGCAGGGATTGTATTATTGGTATAATGGGGCCTAAAGTGTCCCAAAAAAACACTGAAAACAGCCTGTGTCAAAAATTCCTGCACAAATAGCATATATAATAACCTGTAACAGATACAGGTGGAGCTGGGGAAGGTGAAGGGTTTCAGATGAACTCTGAAAGCATGCTACGAAATGCTCTAGTGAATGCTAACCACACATTTAAATATAAAGCAGCAAGCTCATTGGCAGCGTATGCAACATGAACCAATCAGCTTGTGCCAAGTGGTTTAAGAGAGAAAAATAAAGTGAAAAATAGAAGTGAATAGAACTACTGCAAATTTACCATGCAAAAAGGCCACTTTCCCTTGTCATTTCAGAGACCCACCTCATGCCACTGCGTAACTCTATTGTTCTAAATGGAGACTTAAAATAGAAAACATATTACTTTGAGAGTTAAGTGGGTAGAGAGACAGACAGAGTGCGGAGAGAGGAGAGGATAGCCAGAGGACAGATGATGGGTGGGTTCATAATGGTGTCATATGACTCAGGAATTGATTTTTTTCAAGCATCCATGCGGGAACGCCAGACCTATTGGTGATTTGAGATGTTGCCCAAACATATGAAACTTTAGCACATCCAAACACCATTCTAAACTTGTTTACCAATCTCGCAGCAGAAAAACAGTGCCATGTAGCTTACAAAAAAATCTCTTATCTGGTCTTGGAATCAAATTTCCTAGTCTAACATGGCAGTAAACAGATTTTTCTCTCTCTTCCCACACACGCAGGTCTACAGGATGTGCTTCCTGAGTTCTTGCGGAATCGTTTTGTGGAGGCGGCCCTCAGTTACGTGGCGTGTAATTCAGAGGGCGAGCTACTGTGCCGCAACAATGACTGCTGGTGCCGCTGCTCCGCGAAGTTTCCTGATTGTAACTGCCCCTTCGCAGACATCAAAGCCATGGAGGAGAGTCTGCGCAAGAGCAAAGAGTCGTGGATCAACCTCAACAATGAGTTTATGGACTCAGGTAGGTTAATCCGATGGCTAGGAGAGTGTTAAAATCTGCTGGATAATCTCTAGGGTTATGACTCCTTTCCACACACACTAGATTGAATGGGAAAGTGGAACTTCTCAGGTTTAGAAAATGACAGGTGAATCTCACTGGTGTATCTCGATGGTGACAAATGATTGATATACTGTCATATTCCCCCAGCAGCTCTTTCTTGCAGGGTTTCGGAGTTCACTTCAGTGTAAACAGATGCACTTTGTGCATAAACATACTATCAAAAGCACATCAGAACTGAAAAAGCACAGACTTAACTTTGATGCGCAACCGCTGCGCCACAACTCCAGCAAAGTGTCTTTTAATTACACCTACATTGATAATGCAGTAGAAATGGGCAGCGGCGTAATGGTTAAGGATCTGTACTGCAAACACAAGGGCTGGAGGTACAATCCCAGGTGTCCGAGCAAATGGGAGCGTTAATGAGAAAACAATCCCACTCTATTACCATTGTGTCCATAGGCAAAGCACTTAACCCCAAGGTGCACCTTAGGGATTGTCTGTGCAATTAGTATACTGTATGCCGCTTTGAATGAAAAGCATCTGTTAAATGTTAAGTCCGAGACAAAATAACAACAACCCCTACAGAGTAAATATATTAAAAAGTCAGTGTTAATATTCACTTCTTAAAGTAACTATCAGAAAAGCAGTCAGTGGGTTCCATTAAAAACAAACAAAAAACAGCAGAATTGGACACTAAAATCCATTTTTATTATTTAGCCACGCATTCACCACTAAAAGCCATTTATTCAACTCAACTGGTTGAAATGTCATTTAAATGTATTTTATATATGTAAAATACATAATTCAAAAGTTTTGGAAAAGTTTATAGCAATTAATATTTAATATTTAACAGAAATTAATAGTCAGCGAAGTCAACACATTTAATAATTAAATTGTTAAATATTATAATGTTACACAATATTTAGATTTCAAATAAATTATGTTCTTTTGATTAAAGAATCCTGAAAATTTTCCACAAAAATATTAGGCAGCACAGCTATTTTTAACTTAGATAATAATAAGAAATGTTTCTTAGGCCAAATCAGCATATGGGTCATTCTATAATTGTGGGTACAGCTCATGTCCGTGAAGCATTTTTTTATATATTTTAATCAATATAAAGTCCTAAAGCTTAATTGTCTAGTATACAATTATATTTTTCCCAATCATACTACTATATGTTGAAAAAGTCATATCTTTTGTTCAAAAATGATGTTCATATCACAACCCTGGTATTCAGCTGTCCAAATTTGTGAAATTGCTCATTCTACTCTGCATTTAAGCATGAAAATTACCTCAATATAAATTAATTTCATAGTTTTGCCTTCAGTTAAATTAGGTTATTAAGACATTTGGGTTTGCGCTTCAAAAATAATAAGTGGTTATTGTGATTTAACTTGTTTTATTTGTGTCCGAAAAACCATTGTCAACTAAGTTTCCCACTAAAAAAAAACCCTCAAAAAGGAATGGTTTGTCCCATTCTCGCATAATTTGCACAGTATGATGATATTTCCTCTAGAAGCACATGGATGAAACACTAGAAGTTCTGTTCTCTCTCTTTCCCCTAATATTGGTTAAACTAGCAAACCTGTGTCAAGAGTGGATTAATTGAATGTCAACAGTGTTACACAAGTATTATTGCTGCAAATTTTAACAAGACTTATATTTAGTTTATGAAAATATATTTCTAAACATACCATATGCTCAGTAGTTCTAGGCCTCCATGTTGAGTATAGGCCCAAAACACTAAAAATGTCAACTAAGTTACCTGTCAACTGTGTTACCCAGTAAAGGTAACACGGTGGACAGTAGCAAACATAGATGGTATTTTATGCACATATTCCTACAGATTACCTTTATTTATATAGCACTTTATACAGTATAGATTATTTCAAAGCAGCTATGTAAGGTCATGTTTGGGTTTATGGGAAAAAGAAAAACTTTTTTTTTCCACATTGTTAAATTCTAAATGTCCCCCTAATTATAGAATGACCCATATGACGATGATTTCTAGAGGATCATGATTAATGGCTGCTGAATATTCAGCATTGCTCTTATGGGATAAATTACATTTAAAAAATAAAATTGTAATAATATTTTACAATATTGCTGTACTGTATCTTTCAAAAACTGTGAAATGTGTGCTTGTGTTATATTTCTAGTTTGTGTTATTGGTCAATTTGTTTCTGAAAACCCTGAAAAGACCTGCAAGGGCCTACAAGTCAATAACCAATGTAGGCTGCTTTGATAAATGGGACCCACGTTTGGGGTTTAATTCTGAGTTCTTTAAAGTTCACTGACTGTGATACATTTGCACCTTGGAGTAGAAACCTAAACCGACGAGAGAGAAGGTTTGTCTGTTTTATTGCTCTTGTTGCGAGAAAACCAGATTGATAAAATCTTTGGATTGAAAAATGGTGGGGTGTGTGTGAGAAAGAAAGGGGAGCAAACCCAAGGCAAAGAGGGCTGAAGAGAAAGAAGCCTGGAAAGATGGCACCTCAGGTTTTTCTCCTAGCTGAGCTTTTCCACATTCAAAGAATGATTCAATCAGGGAGATAAACCCTAGCTGGCTCTAAAAGCTTCTCCTGCTCAGTGATGGAGCATTAATGAAAGCAGCTCAAATCCCTTTAACTGTGGCGCTGCACTCATAAGAACGCATATCTCCTTTCAGCAGGTGAAGTGCTGGGCTTGGGAAAAGGGCTCTTTGACCATAGCATAGCTATAGCGTAAGGGTTTTATTTATGCAGCCTCACAAGAACCTGCCCCTTTTGTCAAGAGGCCAGACAGCAGAGAGAGAACATTCGTTCAGATTTAGAATGGAAAACTGATTTCATGCAGGATTCTGATAAACAATATTGAAAAATATCTGGGAAAAAAAAAAATGCACCAAGACAAAAGCATAAACCAGTTTAACTAAGGTCAGGTGCCATGATATCAAGTTTGCACATATAGCGCCTCAAAAAAGTATTTAGACACTTAAATCATACTTAAAATGTATGAATTTTATTACACTGGATAACAAAATATCGAACCATGTGGTATCTAAAAACAAGTTACAAGGTCTGCACTGTAAATAAGAGACCTTTTAAAAATGTTTATTAAATTCATAGAGGAAGAAAAAAAAAAATCACAGATGGTTTGGCTGAAAGCTATGGAAGCTTATTTCCACCACTGAACAAAAATATAAACAATTTTGACTTTTTCTCTCTGAATTTGAACTTTTTTCCTCTGAATTCTGACTTTACATCTCACAATTCAAAAAAAAAAAATAAAAATCATAATAATTGTGATTTCTATTTGCAATTGCGTTTATATCTTAAATCCAAACTTTTTATCCCAGATATAAACTAGTTAACGAGAAAAAATAAGTCTAAATTTTGAGAAATAGAATATGTAATGTAATTAATTACCTTTTGCATTTTTTTTTACCATGATATATATTTCTCAAAAGCAAATGCCACTTTTTATATTTATATAATGCATTTTAAAGGTGATTTAAGTGTCTAGATACTTTGCATATAATCTATTATGCTCATTGTATATTATTTATTATTAGTTATACATACATGTCTGTGTATTTTGCCATGTCAGTCAGATATCTATATACAATACCAGTCAAAAGTTTTTAAACAGTAAGATTTTTAATGCATTTTGAAGGATTTCTGAAGGATCATGTGATACTGAAGACTGGAGAAATGATGCTAAAAACTAAGCTTTACTCACAAATTACATTTTACATTTTAAAATATATTCAAATAGAAACGTTATTTTAAATTTTAAATTTTACTGTTTTTGCTGTACTTTGGATCAAATGAAAGCAGGCTTGGTAACCAGAAGATACTTTTTTAAAAAACATTAAAAATCTTACTGTTCAAAAACATTTGACTGGTAGTGTACAATACATATGCATTCATATTCAGTGAGGAAAAATATAATCCAATCAGCTTCTTAGACAGGTCAGTGACATGGAATAAAGAGCAAAACCAGTACTGAAAAAGCAAAACAAAACAATAACCTCCTTTGGCCTTATAGCCTCCTACACTGTGCATCTCAAAAAGGGCAGATAAACACAATCACACCCACACACCAAGACAAACAGAGATACTTCAGGGATGTGAACTCATCTTCCCTCACAATCTGCGCCTCAGCGCACTTAGCTCAACTTTGTTCGAAAGTACCACGCAATGACCTTTCCTCAACCGATATTTCTGAAATTACTGTAGTACCGCCCCTGTTGCCGCAAAATAATCCCCACTCACGACCCGAGGTCATTTTGTACATATACTACTTCAATATATACTTCCGCTTCAATATCTGACCACTATTTTAAGATAAATGTGATTCTGTCACACTAATATATCAATTTGAGTCTGGCGTACACATCAGTGTTTCCCCTGCCATTATATTAGGGGGGCGGCCCGCCCCCCTTGAAGGTGAAGTTAAATTTTATTTTATATAAAGCGCCAAATCACAACAAAAGTCATTTAAGGTTACCTTTCCTATAGAACAGGTCTATACCTTGTTCTTTTATTAAACAAACTAAATAGTCTTATGTTATTCATCTTATTTACACGACGGCATGTCAATTCTGTCTCTACATGAACGCGCGTCTACGGACGGGATCGCGGAGTCCGTTCATAAAAAAGGAATTTACTCTATAGCGCGGAATGCCACGGAATTCGTCAATTTTTGGATGAATAAATCAAAACTGGGTCTGTCACTTAATTCGAACCGCGATACAGACTAATGTCTGTAGATTTTAAAACACAAAAAGACGGTTTAGATAGGAATTCTGCATGTTCCGCTTGGCTCTGTATGTATGAATGGCGGAAACACAGTTTGTTTACTACACAAATACTAAAGCGCAAGTGAGGCTCGCGGTGATTTTCGGCCTCTGCGTCTCATTATATGACGACATAAACACATGAACTTCATCTCCAGAGCTGCTGTGAGAGTCATTTCATGTGAATTTTACCGATTCGTAAGAGAAAACTAGCATCATATCATACTGTATACACAGAAACTTCACGGCAACCTGTCAAAATAAAAGTACGGTTTAACGTGTAACAGAAATATATTACTCTTGTATCACTTTTGTGCAGTATAATGTACATCTTTATATGTTTAAATTTCTGGCCAATTTAAATAAAACAAATGATAAAAATAAATATTACAACCAGATTAACCACTTAACTGTAGAAAAAAAATCTACAATTATTATTAAAACTTTTTTAACAGACAAAAAAACAGACACAAATTTTCTTCCATGTATTAATTTTAACAGTAAACCTCTGTTTGTTTGCTAAAAAATTAAAGGGTTTAATTTTCATTTGATTAAAAATAAATAAATGTTTAATGTCTTTATTTGATTATCAGAAAAATTAAAACAAAAATTTCTGAAAAGAAAGAAAGAAAGAAAAAGAAAGAAAGAAAGAAAGAGAAAGAAAGAAAGAAAGAAAGAAAAAGATTGTAGGGCCATATTGTTCAAAATGTTGAAATCGAGAGTTTTGGACTCTTTTTTTTATTTTTTTTATTTATTTTTTTTTTCACTGAAATAAATGTTTTTGTTATTATACAGAGAGTAAAGTACTGAAAAGCTGTGAGCCTAGGGGAAACACTGCACATCAAAACATGCTAAATCAAACCTTTGCTCTGGTAAATATATAAAGGCTTTTAATTTATAATTAAATGTGTATTTCAATAAATATTGATGGATTATCATTTTTACGTCACATACTTTTGAGAACTAATCATAATTCGGGTGCACATTCCATAAAATTAGGCTGACCAGATGAGCATTTATAGTGGAACATTTATGATGCATGTTTAAAAAGAATCCATTCTGACACGTTAGGAATCCAGAATCGATTCCAAAGGACGGAATTGACTCCATCAAAGGGAATCAACTCCTATTGATAGCCTTTTCAGTTCAATAGAGCTAATCATTGGGTGCTTCTCAAACGGAAGGACACATCCTGAGGATGCGACTTTCCTAGTCTCGTCCTTCTGAGGCTTCAAGGTTAGAGTCTTTCTCAGCAATGGATGCTAGCATGAGATGGTCTAGTAAGCGTGCATGACTACATAATAAAAGTTTCCACCCCCGCAGTCACGGAACAAAAATACTATTTAAATTGTAATTTTGAAGAATACTTTATATTTGATGTTTTTATATTTACTGACTTTTTATTAATGCATTACAGTTAATGTCATCCATCTGTGTTCTCCCAGTGGTTAACATTACTCAAAGTTTATCATTATGTGATTAATTTACAACAAAACAAAACATGATGCTTTCACCTCAAAAATCAATTTTGTCTTGCATAACGTAATAAAATTGAACAAGCTGAGTGTTAATTCATTTTCAGCCAATTCATTTTTTGTGAACTGCAATGTGTGATTGAAGAACACTTGATGCATCCTTCAAAACAGTCTGACACAAAATGAAGACTGCCTACTTAAGAATACTTCAAATGGAGGCATCCTTCAACAGAGCTTTATGACATGGTAGCCTATGTAGCATTACATGGATTCGTCCTTCTGTCTGAGACGCATCCATTAATTCACCCCTCGGTCATTTACTGATGGTGAGATTTATTTCCACAAACAGGTTCTTTCAGATCGCATGCAGCTGTTCTTAAAAGTTGTTGCATTATGACATTGTCAGGTAAAAATGTGAATGCATATGGCTGATTATTATCTTTCTATTATCTTCACTTAGTGAAGTTAATGAGGTTTGCTGTCATTATCATTTTCTTTTCTGCATGTCGAACAGCATCCGACAGACAAATATTGATTAGCCTGTGACTTGGACTTTTTTTTTTCCAGAATCAAATAGCCATAGGCACAGCTATTTTTCTATATTTCTATACTTTAATGGTATTTTCAAGTAAGTTATGAAGAAATGTCATGTGTACATTTTGTTTTCTATGCTAAGCTAACACTACACACTTACACTACCAGTCAAAAGATTTTTAATGTTTTTTAAAGAATTCTCCTCTGCTCCAAGCCTGCATTTATATGATCCAAAATGCAGCAAAATCAGTAATATTGTGAAATATTTGTACTATTTAAAATAACTCCTTTTTAATATATTTTAAAATGTAATGTATTCCTGTGATCAAAGCTATATTTTCAGGATCATTACTCCAGTCTTCAGTGTCACATGATCCTTCAGAAATCATCCTAATATGCTGATTTAAGAAACATTTATTATTATTATTATTCAGGATTCTTTGATGAATAGAAAGATCCAAAGATCAGCATTTATCTGAAATAAAAAAGCTTTTGTAACATTATACACTATACCTTTTTAAAAGCTTGAAGTCAATATAATGTTTTTTTTTTTTTTTTAATACTTTAATACTTTTATTTAGCAAGGATGCTTTAAATTGATCAAATGTGATGATAAAGACATTTCTAATGTTACAAAAGATTTCAAAAGATTTCTATTCATGAAAGAAGCCTGAAAAACTTCTGCTCAGCTGTTTTCAACATAATAATAATAATAATAATAATAATAATCAGCAAATCAGAATATTAGAATGATCTCTGAAGGATCATGTGTGTGGAGTAATGATGCTAAAATTCATCTTTGAAATCACAGGAATAAATTACATTTTAAAATATATAATAAAATACAAAGCAGTTATTTTAAATAGTAAAAATATTTAAACATTTAGCTGTTTTTGCTGTACTTTTGATCGAATAAATGCAGGCTTGGTAAGCAGATAAGACTTCTTTATAAACGTTAAAAATCTCACTGTTCAAAAACTTTTGACTGGTACCTTTTATGAGGTGCAATTCATAGTTTTCAGTCACATGACTGGCTCAAAGCCCTGGTGTGCAAGAAATCCATAGAACTGCAGCACAAGCCTGTCAGTTTTCTATCTGTTTCCAGTCCACAACTATTTAGATCACCTGTAAAAAGAATAAAACAAAGATATGTGAACAAAATGCAAGCCAATTGCAATCCATATAAAGCACTCGCTGCATATTTCAATCTCTAAAAACAGCTGGACATTATAACACATTTAATGTGAAAACACTTAAAACAGTAATATTAAAAGGTCAAATTCAGTACACACCTTACTGATGACTTTATACAGGCAACCAGATGAGCCCCGAATAAGAATTCAAAGTGTTTTCTATGGGGAAACATTTAATGTGAGACTTTGGGCACTGCATTTATATTCTGGGTTCATCTGCTTGCCTGTACAAAGTATGCGTCATTAGTAAGCTGCATTCTGAATTTGGCCTTTAAATATCACTGTCTTACTACATTACTACTTAATGCAAACCTCGTAAAAATACCTGGTGGCCAGTGGAGGAAAGCCTTGCTTTGCCTCCATGTGGGCGTTCCTGAAAGGTTGTGACGTCACATGGAAACTACACTGTAAAAAATGACCATTAATTTAACGGTAAAAGACTGTAAAAATGCTACAGTAGAAAACTGTTAAATGTGTAATTATTTCCCCTACTATATACGGTGAAAAACCGTATTGGACATTGCATGTAATTTTACGGTAGTATACTGTTTTTGGAAGTGGAAAAAGACCGTATAATTTACAGTGAATAACCGTAAACGGTAACCATTTTTTTGTTGAAATAACTATGCTTCTTCTTAGTTTTTTCTTAACAGTTTTGTACATCAGGGTTGTATGTTACATCTAATGTTGTTAAATGAATGTTTATTGCATTATTTCAGTTTCATGTGTGTTACCATGATGGTGTTCAGTGTTTGTGTGAATGACACTGTGCACCTTCTATATATGTTAGTATTTAAAAGCTGCTTGTGATGGGCTTTGGCTCATCATGTGACTTTGTCATCACCACCTGCTTTTGGTGGTTATCAGTGTATTAAAAAGATAGATAAACAAACAAACAAACAAAAAAAAAAACAGATTTCAGTACTTCAGTAGGTGGTATATTAACATTATATCAGTTAATGAAAGTACAGTATTTAAGTGTAAAATCTAAGTTAAAACCATAAAACCAAAAACATTGCTATTGTATTTTTACATTAAAGTTCTGGCTACCACAGCTGCCGTTTCTTTACCGTAATTTTTTTTTTTTCAGTGTATGAATGAACACTATGAACATATTTTGGGTGCTTTTGTAAGAGAATTCACATTTTGTTTACAAAAAGGTACAGAGTGAAAAAAAATTATATTGATTTGGGGCATATGTGAGAAGAAGTACGCAATGTTTGCAGGATGGAGAGAGAATCACGAACGAGCAGTTTGTAGCAAATCAGACAAGAGCCAGTGAAGTGAATGGGAGCTTGTGAGTGGATTTCACTTGTCCTTTGGGAGTCAAATCCACTCAAATTGAAGCGATATTAGATAATACTTCAGTTTTAAGTCGCCATGCAAGATTCTCTGATGGTGAGGTATATTTGAGTGAAACTTCTCGAATGAGGAAAAAAAACGTAGGATGCGACTTGATTTAGTTAATTGGGAATTTGTTGGATCGTTGTTGTCTGATTTGGATTGTTTTATTTTATAAATATATATACACACAAAAATTTCAGTATTATTTTAGTAGTAGTTAGACATTCACATAAGCAACAGGTTAAACCTGACCATGTTTACAACAGTAAATTCAGTATTTACAAATCAAGAGGTCTGGCAGTATGAAACTCCTGTGTTCCTCAACCTTCAATTCACAGCTTGATCAGCTGAACTCTTCCATTATGCTAATTAGAAACTGGCTTGAAGTTCCACAGTGTTATTTGATACATGGTACCACCAACCATCAAACCTGGCAACACTTTGATCCTCATCAGGGTCTGCCAATAGAAATTTTCACTAGGGTTTTGTCAATTTATGAGCTCAATTAGTTGCTAAAGCTCCCAGCATCTGTACTAAGATAAGGTGCTTTTGCAGTTTGAATGTGACAGACAGCAATAAACAACAAATGAAGGTCTTTTTTAGTGAATTGATTTTTTGGTTCAATAAATGGCACCCACTTACCATCCACTAAGGGTTGTATAAAGAGGATTACACTCAGCACACATATTCTGATACATCATTCGATCTCACAAAGACTCGACATTTAAACAGGCTTCGTGCATTTCCTACAGGGCCTTCCTTAAGAGAAAATGAAAATTTGCTTCAAACTGTTTGATTAATGACTGTATGTATTACGTGTCAAATGTAGCACACTTAATAAACACATCTCCCATTTGGCATTTGATTAACTTAGTTCAGGTTGTAAATGGCTTCACCATGCTTCTCATTACCTCAGAAACTGAGTAAAGCAAAGGTAGATTAGCATGGCACATGTGGTCGATGCTGTTTTTAGGATTAAAGAACGGCGTGTGCCGAGTTCTCCGGCATGTGCAAGATTTTAGGAGTCCATTCACTTCGGGTTAAATCAGCTAGCAGAACGAATGGATTCACCCAGCAACAGCGCTGGTTAGTCTAAGAAGGGATTATACAAAACTGTACTACTGTCATAAACATGATACTTCTCCCCACCAAATCCCACAAGTGCTTCACTTTCGCTAAAGAAGCCAATAAACAACTCAGCGTAGGTCGACCTATCGCAGAGTCGCAAACGCCGAAAATGCCAGTTCCTTATTTAATATTTGCATGTTGCTTGGGGGAATAATTGCGGCGGATTTAGAAAATGAATTATGCATAGCATGTCCTTCTCTTATGTTTTGCTTTTGCCATTAACTAAGTACGTTTAACAGTTCAGATTCTAATGGGATGTTTAAGATGTCAAGCCATTTTTTTTTTTTTTTTTTTTTTTAGCAGAACAGCAGGTTGATTATTTTTATCATCAAAATGTCACTTCAGTGTTTCAGTTTTTACCTAAAAAAATCAGTTTAATCTGACTTGAAAAATCCATAACCATTTTGGAAAATAATATTTATTTATTTATTATTTATGAGATGCTACTATGCACATCTAATTTTTCTGAGCCGGAAAGCTTTCTGACACTAGTTTTTGCGCTAGGTTTTGATTTATACTCTTCAGTGGGGTTAAAAAACTTTTATCACGAATATATGGTAAATATGGAAGCTTGTTTCTGCCATGGGAAAAAAATAAATAATTAAATAAAAAAGGTAACTGTGCCTTTTTATCTTACAATTCCGACTCTTTCTCTCGCAGTTCTGAGTTTTTATATTAAAGAAATCAGACTTTTTTCAGAACTGTGAAGTATAAATGCATATTTCTGAGAAAATAGGTCAGAATTGCAAGATGAAAAGAAAAGCCTGGACTGTGAAATAAAAAGTCCCATTTACCTTTTTTAATTTTTTAATTTTTCCGTGGTGGAAAAAAAAAAAAAAAAGTGAGATGTGAACTCAGAGAAAGAAAAGTCATAATTGCAAGATATAAACTCAGAATTGTGAGAAAGAAAAGTCTGAATTGTGAGATAAAAGTCGTATTTTGTTTTTTTATTTTATTTTTTATTCTGTGGTGGAAAAAAAAAATCAGAATTCAGAGAAAAAAAGTCAGAATTACAAGCTGTAAACTCAGAATTATGAGATATGAACTTAGAATTGCAAAAAAAGAAAATTCTGAATTGTAAGCTACAAAGTCGCTTTTACCTTTTTTATTTTTTTTATTCTAAACTCAGAATTACAAGATTTGAACTTAGAATTGCAAAAAAAAAAAAAAAAAAAAGTCTGAATTGTGGGCTAAAAAGTTGCTTTTACCTTTTTTGTTTTTAATTTTTTTATTCTGTATTGGAAAAAATTGCCAGATTTAAACAGAGGATACAAGTGAGAATTGCAAGCTATAAGCTCAGAATTATGAGATATTAACTCAAAATTGTCTGAATTGTGAGATAAAAAGTTGCAATTACCTTTTTTATTTTTTATTCTGTGGTGAAAAAACATGCAAGATTTAAACTCAGAATTCAGAGGAAAAAAGTCAGAAATGCAAGAAAGAAAAGTCTGAATTGAGAGATAAAAAGTCACATTTATCTTTTTTATTTTTTATTCTGTGGTGGGAAAAAAATGGCAAGATCTAAACTCAGAATTCAGAGAAAAAAGTCAGAATTACAAGCTGAGATATGAACTTAGAATCACAAGGAAAAAAGGTCTGAATTGTGAGATAAGAAGTCGCATTTACATTTTTTGTGTTTTTATTCTGTGGTGGAAAAAAAATTGCGAGATGTAAACTCAGAATTCAGAGAAAAATATCAGAATTGCAAGTTATAAACTCAGAGTTATGTGATATGAACTCAAAACTGTGAAAAAGAAAAGTCTGAATTGTGACATAAAAAGTCACATTTACTTTTTTATTTTTTATTCTGTGGTGGAAAAAAATTACGAGATGTAAACTCAGAATTCAGAGAAAAATATCAGAATTGCAAGCTATAAACTCAGAATTATGAGACAAGAACTCAGAAGTCTGAATTGTGCAAAAAAAGTCACATTTATCTTTTTAGTTTTTATTCTGTGGTGGAAAAAATTGAGATGTAAACTCAGAATTCAGAGAAAAACATCAAAATTCCAAGCTATAAACTCAGAATTATGAGATATGAACTCAGAATTGCGAAAAAAGTTGCAATTACCTTTTTAATTCTTTTTTCTTCCATGGTGGAAACAAGCTTCTACAGATAACACACTTGTCTTGTGATATTCCTAATGCTTAGAGTTCTTCTGTGATTACATTCATACATTCACTATTCACTATTCACATTCACTATGGGTTTTTTGCACTGCTCAGAGCTGCAGTTTAACTAACACATCACTGTTTGTCACACACACACAGACACTTTTCCTTGTTTCCCCTTATAGCACAGACACTCAATGAGAGGCTTTAGGGAACAGTCGCTCTTGTGCATCTCAGAAAAGTCCAGAAACTTTTGCAAAGGCTTTCTAGAAACTCCAGGAAGTTGCTGTCAGGAAGTTGTTGTTGAGCAAGGGAAGAGAATGGACAGTGTAGAGCACAGTCAGGCAGATGATTTCTAGAGAAAGGCATTGTTTGAAGCTCCTGTCAGGAGCTCTACTGACCTTCCGTCTGACGGTGGTTCCCACTGGGCCCAGACTGACAGATAGGCCCTGGCTTAGGGACATCATCTTCAGCAATGTCCAATGTTGGACGCTGCAGATGTTTCCAAAGGCCTCTATGGGTGTGCGGTCAGTTCCTGGTTGTGTAGGACAGCTCCGTAACACACTGACAACATCTCAACACCCACTCACACTTACACAGTGTAAGCACACTCACACACACTCAGGGTTTGACAGGCTAATACCATAGGAAAACCTTTTGAAGCTACTCAAAGAAGTATTTTTTTTTCATGTACTGTACAAACTGGTGCTATTAAAGAACCAACAAGGGCTTCGTTTTTTCCTCTCTTTTCCGTAACACTTTTTCCCCCCTAAAATAGCCTGACGAGTGCATTTTTTTCATACGAAAGCAGGTATGTATTTATTTATGTATTTATTTTAGCTAGTAGGCTTAAACCAAGCCAAAAGTGTCATTCAGCTAATTGTTTTATTATGTCTCCCACATTTAAATTTATTAAAACATAAGTAAAATATCAATAAATAAATAAATAAATAAATAAGTTCCTTTGCGTTCATTTTTCTCTCATACACATTTATTTATTTAGCTAGTTATTTAGTTGTATTATTATGTATTGTTATATAGCTAGTTGGTTAAACCTGCTACACAAAAGCTAAAGTCAAGCCAAAGTGTCATACAGCTAGTTGTTTCATAATTTCTCTAACTTCTAAATATATATATTAAAATGTAAGTGAAAATGTAAAATTAAAATGAATGAAAATTAAAGTACAAATATATAACTGTGGCAGTGTTATTTTAGCATTAGTGAAATCGGTATCTTTTTGTATTTTACATTTTATTTTTAGGTTTAATTTAATGTACATTTAAAGTTTCAAGGAATTTTTTTTTCTGTAATGTCTAATTAATTGATATAATGCAGCTTACACAATTAAAAAAAAGTTTATTTTAAAGGTCCTATGAAATGTGTTTCATTATTATTAATAATTCATTAATTAATTAATGTATTTATTTATTTATTTATTTATTCATTGTTTTTTTTTTTTTTTTTTTTTCTGTGTTTGCCATTCATTTTCTGGATTACATTTTAATGGTATAAATGCTATTTAATGGTTTAAATGTAATATTATTTTATTTATTTATTTCAGAATTACTGTGTATTTACATTCTTCTGGTAAATAAATTCAGATAAATACATTTCCTGGCAAATATTCCATAAATAATGTTTTAATAATAATTTTATTATTATTAGTAGTAGTAGTAGTAGTAGTATCATTACATTTTACAGTAATGTAGTGTCAAAATTTTTTTTTTTTTTTCTCTATTGTGGTGTACATCCAACAAGATTATGTTTTCATTTTGATGTTGAGATCAAAAAGATAAATTAATAAAATACACAAATGAATTATTCAAAATAGAATCAATAATATGCATTTAGAAAATAGGGTGAATTTTTATTTCATGCTGACTTTATTGATTATTTGTTATTTGTAACATGTTAATATAGCTAAAATATTTAATTTTGCCATTTATGACATTTATAAACAAACCAATTCAACATAGAAATGTCAAGATAGTCAAGATTTCAGGCCCTCGTGTGCTTTTGAAAAAAACTAATCCATTACAGTAATGAAACGAATGTGCTGGTAGGTTTACACTTGAAATATAGTAAACAAACCTACTCGCATTTAGATAAACAAACAGGTACAAACTACTATGAAGAAGCTTTATCACACAGTGACACTCGGAGTGACTGCTGAGAAACCTTGTTCTGCACAACTGCATATATTTTCTGCCTTGATAAGCAGCTGTCATTAAATCTGGCAGGTGGCCCAGGCAAAATGAGGATAGATTTGTGCGGTGCGGCGTGTGCAAAATGAGTTTTCGGCTCGGAGAAAAAATACTGTCATTGTCATCAGCGACGGTATTAGAAGTGTCACTTTCTGACTGCCTGCCACTTAGGCCTGTAGGTAGTCCGAGCACTTCCCGGCTCTCCTTCTCCTGACAAATGTGAGAGACAATGGCAGTTCATCTTGTACGCGGCCTGATCTATGTGCTCGTGTAAAGGGAAAAGGATCAAATCCACATGGGGTAATTCGAGTAGGGTGAGATGGGCTTCAATTCAGGTCACATTTCTTGCTGAGATCACCCACTGAGCACCTCTAAATAATGTCATTTGGAGAGACCACACTCCCACAAGCTCACACACACACAAAGCTATAAAAAGACATTACTATTCTGTGGCACTATTCACCACACAGTTTAGACAACAGTCCATGGAACTGATACAAAGATTGTGACCAGGAGGACTGCTGTCATAGATTGGATTATCTTGAAATAAACGGAGGACAGAAATGAATCTTATCTTTGAAGAAATCCAATTTTCTGCTCTAAACATCTGCTCTTCTAGGATCCATAAGCACTAGGTCCTGCAATATCTTAATACAGAGAGACAATGATTTTTCTGATAAAGTAGCAGATCGTATTTTCTCATCCATAACGCTGTAGTAATTTCATTCTGACTAAATTGTCTGTATTAAAAATAGCAAAAAAAAGTTTTAAGTTTGCTTCAAGATTTCAATATGTACAAAGGATATTAGACTTGCTACAGTATAGGATGTACTCAGTACAAAATGTGAATTTTATATTGGGAAAAAAGGGGGAAATGGTTCCTATATCATTAGCATAGCAAATAGAATATCATTAATTAACATATAGTCATCTACATAAAGTTTGCAACAATTCAAAATTTTCTAAATGCATGCATTTAAAGCCAGAAGTTCTATACTGACATTTAAAAAAGTGTACAGTCAAGGCAGTAGAATGGAAAACAGACTTTTAAAAGTTGATCTTTTTTAACCTCAGCACTGTATTTTTAGAACGACATTCGCAAGACTGCAAAAGACATGAGTGCAAAGTGCAAAAGTTCACAGGTAGCACAAGAGGCCATTCATACGGAATACGTTTTTGCAACGGAAGACGGTAGCTTTTATTTGACAACTGGAACAACTGTGCAAAAAACAGAGGGACTTTAGAATTGGCTACAGAGTTTGCTCTCAAATTTAAAGAGAGTTAATAATCCAGTGAATTAAAGGTATCAAGCTGAATATATAGGACCCTATGAAATCCGTTTTATTTTTTTCCCAAATCCCATTATTTGATTATTATTATTATTATTTTTTTTTTTTTCATTTTCATTTTTCTGGAGTCTGTTTTAATGGCTAAATAACAAAAAAATAAATAAATCAGAAAGCATGTCTAATTAATTGAAATCGTGAAGCTTACACAATAAAAAGAAAAAAAAAGTTTAACAAAAATTTCAGGCCCTATGAAATATGTTTTATTATTTTTTTCTCAAATTCAGTTTTATTTTACCAAATTCTATTTTCCATTAATTTTCTGAATTCCATTTTAACCCTTTAACTGTCACCATCCACTCTGTGGGATGCCTAAGTTTACTTCATATTACATATAAATCCTAATCTAATTATGACAAACATCGTTGGAAATGTCTAAGACTCCTAAATAGATATTTTACCATATTTTTGTGTTACAAATTATGTAGGAAAAGTAATTGATTAATATATGTCAAGAGTGCAACTTAAAAAATCTACATCATAACGTGAGTTCTGACCTTTGTCACAAAAGACTTTTTTCATTTCCTTTTTCCATTTTACGCTTTAGAAATCATAAGAAATTATATACCAGTTCAAAACTTAAAGTGCCCCTATTATGGATTATAAAAGGTTCATATTTTGGTTTTGGGAGTCCCAACAACAAGCTGACATGCATGCAAGGTCAAAAAACACTTTTATTGTCTTATAATATGCATTTATTTTTACCTTATTTGCTCAATGACTCCCAAACGGTTCGTTAAAACAAATCATTTGTCCAAACCACTCCTTTGTGTGACACTAATCTGCGGTGATTGGTCCGATGACCCAGTCTTTTGTAATTGGTTTAACGTTACTACATGCAGCCAATTTCAAACACGGTTACTCTAGCCCACAACTCGGTAGTAAACAACAACAACCAAACAGCCATAGTATATGCGTCAACCCAACGCAGAAACGTATTGATAAAGCACTGCAGCTTGTACACCAACGTATTGTTCTATTCTTTATCAGAACTTCAAGTAATAACAACGACAAACATTCACTATTCATCGACACATTTCTAGACAATAGCGAGTGAACAGATAAAGCTGTCAGCCGGTTAGCCAGAGACCTACGAGCTGCGCGGAGCGAACACAACACACACACAACTAAATACGTATTTTGCATGATACAGAGTAACGTTACATGAGAGCAACAAGTTTTAAAGGATTACTCCACTTTCAGAATAAAAATGTAAGTCTGGATAGTGCATTCTTATGTCTGTGTTCAAAAATGGGAGTGACAGTTAAAGGGTTAATGGTTTCATTAAATTTTAATAATCAAAAGCATCTTTATAATTGACTGATTTTATTTTTTTTTTAAATATTTATTTATTTATTTATTTATTTATCTGAAATACTGTGTATTTACATTTTTCTGGTAAAAGAAATTCTTGTAAATATTATTTTAAAAAAATGTTTTAATAATAATTTTATTTATAGTAGTAATACTATCATTACATTAAGTAATATATTTTTGTCACAGTTTCTTCAAGTTAAACCAAACCTAATTTTAGCCTAATACGCTGTAAAGACCTGTATGTGTGTATACTGTATGATATGACAATAGTTTTTCTCAAAAGAAACAGTAAAATGCTCATGAAGTGACTCAGCAGTTCTAGAGATTGTTTATGTGTTCATGTACTCATAAAATGAGACGGCAGAGGCTGAAAACATTGTAAGCATCACGTGCGCTTCAGTATGTGTGTAGTAAACGAAACTTTGCGCCATTTATTCACACAGAAACACACAGAATATGCAGGATTCGTATATTAAATAGTATTTTGCGGCCTAATATTCACAGACACTAGTCTATATTGCAATTTGATTCAAGTGTACTGACTTACTTTTGATTTACTCAACCCAAATTTGGCAAAGTCTGTGACATTCCGCGTTATACAGTAAATTCCATTTTTATGACTGGATTCTTGCGATTCTGTCCATGTGGCCCTACAGACAGAAAGCAAAGAGCATTTTAGGTTAAAATTATATACATAGAGAGAGAGAGAGACAAAGAGAGAGAGAAACATATTCAACGTTGAAATCAAACTGCTCGCATTTTTGTGTAGTAGGCTATTGTGCAGTAAACATAAGACCATACGCTACACCGGGGGTCCTCATCTCTGGACCTCGAGATCCACTTTCCTGCAGAGATTAGCTTCAACCTGGATTAAACACAACTAAACACAACCTGCAGATTTGTAGTAATCCTGAAAACCTTGTTCAGGTGAGTTTGATTAGGGCTTGAGCTAAACTGGAGCAGGACAGTGGATCTTGAGGTCCAGAGTTGAGGACCCCTTCGCTAGCCCATGGTTCACCAATCACTGGTATTATAGTCGCACCGGTGTGAAAATTTGATAATGTGACAAGTCTAAATGTTCTCATAATAGCACGTATTGCACCTGTGATAGCTTCCCATATTCAAATCTTGATGCTAATTATGTTTCAAAAGCATGTGCAGCTGTTTTGAAAGCATTTCAACCCTGCAAAGCTAACAACAGTAGCTGTGTTGTAAGAATCAGTCATGTCCAAATTAATTGCTCTAATTAGCATAAAGTTGGTTGAGACAGTCATCAGAGAGGCACAATCAATAACTTCATTCATCACTGGAGGATAGGCCTTGATGCATGTTACATAAATTCATCAAAATCAAAAGGCACTCCAGCAGTAGTGGGAAAAGATTGAGTGGTTAATGGTGGGTGAGAAGTATAGGCTTTCCTGCATGTCAGAGATACTCAGTCAGCGGCTACTTATCATGTCCACATTTCTTTTGTTCTGTGGAAAGGAAGCTTTACAATCAAGGTTTGCAGATCTTTACAGTCCTTTTAAGTAATTTCTCTGGCATCAGTCCATCTAAATGAACTTTCCAATTATGGTAAAGTATGAAAGGGTTAAAGTCTGCCTGGTTAGCAATTTCTTCCATATTTGACAGCCGTTTAAAATTAGCAGTAAAGCGGGATGCACAGTACTATATATCAGTCCGATATTGATTATCAGATGATATTAGAGAGTTTTATTCAGTATCATTATTGGATATTTCTGAAAATATTAAATATTTAATTTATGCATGTTTGTCTTATCTTTGTCATTTATCACTGAGTTAAAGTTCTCAAGTAGCACTATATGACTGTTATTTTTTTTTCTTACTGTACATAATACATACACATTATTATTATTATTATTATTATGCAAATATGGTTATATATATTAAAAGAAATATAATAAGTATTATTATAATATTTTTGACTACATCAAAATATGATGATTGAAATTGAAGTTATACATACACATACTTCCGATAAATGGATGATAATTATGGGTTATATATATATATATATATATATATATATATATACCATAATTATCATCCATTTAACGGACCACAGCATATTTTTAACCTTTATGAAGACATGTTTTTTTTAATTATATAGAACTGCTCCTAATAATTTAAAAACAATATACTTTTTTGATAAAACTATATGACTGTTACACTTTTTTTCTTATTGTACACTATAATAATAGTTATTATTATTATTTTATTATGCAAATATGTTTTTATAGATTAAAACTTATAATAATTATTAATAATTATAAGTATTACTATACTGGTGTTAAGTATATCAAAATATGATGATTGGAACTGATGTTAATATATAATTGGTTAATATATAATTCATTTTAATATAGTGTGATGCCTAAATTCATGCACTGCATTTCAAATTATTATTTTTGGTTATTTCTGTTTTATTTTTATACAAAAAGACACACACACACACACAAAATAGCACAAATATTATATATATATATATATATATATATATATATATATATATATATATATATATATAGCATTATATGACTTAATTTTTTTCTTACTGTATATTATATTAAAATAACAATAATAATTATTATTATGCAAATGTGGTTATATTAATGTACTAGAAAACATTTAACAGTCATATTACAAAATAAAAAATAAAATAGCGGAAATAGTTTTATATATCTCATATATAACCCATAATTATCATCCATTTATCAGACCACTGATTTTTAACCTTTATGAAGACAAGTTTTTCTAATCATATAAAATCAATTGTGCCCTTTTCTGTTAACTGCATAGAACTGCTCCTTATAATTAAAATGTGTGTGTGTGTGTGTGTCATAATATGCATAGTTATGTGATAATATGTATAACTTGGCCGAAAATAGAATATACAGATGCTACAAAAAACAGCCTCAACATTTTGAATTTCAACAAGTTTTTGCCTCAAGACCCTGATTCATTTCCGACCCTGCTGTGTATTATCAGTGAGAAAGAGCCTGCTGTTGTGGATCACTATATGCATCCTTCAGCAGAGTTTGTGGTCCTCTAGGCGAAATCTGTGAACCCAATAAAACTGTAATTGTATGGGTCAGATATTGGCCTTTCCAATATCCAACAATTGTGACAGCAAGCAAAACCAGTGGATATAGGGTGATCACAAGTCACTCTGAACCCAGTAAATACAATAAATCTGGTCAGGAAG
Organism: Cirrhinus mrigala; assembly: GCA_036247105.1. NCBI lineage: Eukaryota > Metazoa > Chordata > Actinopteri > Cypriniformes > Cyprinidae > Cirrhinus > Cirrhinus mrigala. The sequence continues at coordinate 24,220,202 of CM070008.1, read as the reverse complement.
AAAATAAATAGTGGCTGCCTGCTATTTTCAGCATACTTATCATGTGACGCTAGTCTTTGTGTAAAGCATCCAGTCTGGACAGGTTTTCATTGACAAGCAAATACTCAAACTCCCACACAGAGGATGTTTTTCTACCTTTTTAGAGGAGCTTGCAAAATACAAATGTCAACCCTGAAAAATAAAAGTAGGATATGTGAACGTCGCAGTATGACAGTATGGTGTCACCTTGGCGCAATGACATGTGGAACAGTGAGATTAGGGCAGAGTTTAACCGCTTACTGCATGTCAGATTGTCTTTAATGTGAAAAGTTCCACACGCGACCTTACACACAAAAGAAGCGTAACAGGGTTTACACACGTAAGTGTTTAAAGAAAAAAGAAAAGAGTAGTCTAGTTCACAAAGTCTAAAAAAAACGTAAGCAAGCAAAAAAAAGAAAAAGGCAGGCCGACACTATTTAAGTTGCTAAAGGCTACAAATGCATTCTTCAGAAGGAAAGCCTGAAAAGTCTCCTCACTCCCCTCACTGTGATTGCTAAGATTTATGGTTTGCCACAAACTCTATACTGGCATTGAGATATTTCATGTAATTGCTAGTACATCGGTATAGAAGAGAGCAGTGGTGGTATTCCCCTGCTCTATACAGCTCTGTTGAATTATATATTTGCTTGGATCAATAAAAACCAGTAATATTAGCATTCACACATGTAGCTAGTGGTGCCGGGAATTCAAGGTCATTTGGTTTTTTTCAGATCTCATAAAGGAAGAAAAGCAAGACAGACCAATTAGAAGTCATATCCACACTGTGATGATGATCATGATGATGAGTTTAAGCAGACATACATCACTTTCCCGGGGACTCTGAGCAGTCCATTCACTGCCATCACTATAAATGAGAGATGCGATTCAGTGTGACATAGCAATGGCAGGAGTTAAATATAGTGGAGGACAGGCTAATTGTCACGACGTTGTCATATAAGAGCTGCATCTCAGTAGCTGCAAGATTTGATGTCAAAAGCCCTTTAGACTAAATGTACGTTTTTTTCCAAAAATGTTTTTTTAAGTTAATAAATCTAGCTGATATTATTCTTATTTTATTTTATTGCATTGCATTTTATTGTATTCTATGGATTATTATAATATTTTATAATATTACTGGTGTTAACTACATCAAAATTTGATGATTGATTATTATTATTATTATTATTATTATTATTATGCAAATATGGTTCTATAGATTAAAAATAAATTTAATAATTATTTATAATTATAAGTATTATTATAATATTGTATAATTGTACTGGTGTTAACTACATTAAAATATTATTATTATTATTATTATTATTAATGCAAATGTGGTTATATAGATTAAAATAAATATAATAATTATTCATAATTATATGAATTATTATAATATTTTATTTATAATATTACTAGTGTTAACTACATCAAAATAGCATTATTATTATTAATATTATTATGCAAATATAGTTATATAGATTAAAATATATATAACAATTATTTATAATTATAAGTATTCTAATAGTATTTTATAATATTACTGGTGTTGACTACATGAAAATATAATGATTTATTATTATTATAATGATTGTTATTATTATTATTTTATTATTATGCTAATATGGTTATATAGATTAAAATAAATATAATAATTATTTATCAATTTAAGTATTATAATAATATTTTATATTACTGGTGTTAACTACATCAAAAGATGATTGGTTCTTCTTTTTCTTCTTATTATTATTGATGCAAATATGGTTATATAGATTAAAATAAATAGAACAATTATTAATAATCATATGTATGGTTATCATATTTTGTAATATTACTGGTGTTAACTACATCAAAATATCATGATTTATTATTATTTTGTTTTAATAATAATAATAATTATTATTATTATCATTATTATTATTATTATTATTAAAATATATTCATATAGATTAAAATAAATATAATAATTATTAATAATTAGAAGTATTATAATATTTAATGATTTACTAGTGTTAACTACATCAAAATAAGATGATTGGTTATGCATATTATTATAATATTTTATATTATTTCTGGTCAAAATATATTGCATCAAAATAGTAAATAATAATAATAATAAAACAGTTAAATCATTATATTTTTTACTGTATTTTTACTGTACTATATTTTTTACTGTAGTTAATGTCAGTTTATATTACAAATAAATTACATTTTGATATTGCCATATTTTGATAATTTAAAAAAAAATATTATTATAATTATAGTTTGGTTTTTAAAATGTCAAAAAGCATGCTTAGTATGTATTATTGGGTGGCAATCATACCTCCTCCTAAGATACATTCATTATTTAATGTTGTTCGTCAGGGGGTCATCATGCCAACATTTTTCCCTTTTCTTTTGTCTTCTTTTCTCTTTTGATCTGAATTGTTTCAGTAAGTAGAAGAAACAGTTTGACAGCGTTCATTCAGCTGCAATAGCAGTGCAACAAAGCAGAGCAAATAAGTTATGTCTTTGACATCAAATGCTTGACTCAAAGACTTGCAACCACATCGTAACCTCAGGGGCCCTAAAAAAAAAAACAAAAAAAAACACAGCCATAAAATATTTTCCTTTTTCAGAGATATAAACACAATATAATGACTCTAATTGGGTTCTGTTGTTTATATGCTTCAATTCATTGTTTTGCGTATGAAACGGAAGCAAAATTTAACCACACACCTGTTCAATTCACAAAGCCATCTGGACATGTTTGCATTATTTCTAGTGTGTCTCTACAATCAAAATGTGGCTCATGTATGAAAAATTACACATGCTAACAATATGTAAATCCAAAACATGCATATTTAGCACATAATGAGCCATGCACACAGTTTTGTTTTTCAGTCCTAAGTCCTGTGTGGCAGTTCATATCTCAGCAATTATTTGTCAGAAAAACTGTAGACAAACAGTGAAAGCGAGGATTTTCTTGTGTAAAGATGCCAGCTGACTGAGTAGATCCATCGGAGTGCTGTTCCTGGAAAGCATCGGGGTCACTAAACTGCTTCCTCTCAAACATGTGATGTAACCCCTGCTGTCAGAACCCTAATGTGGGCAGGACATGTGAGGTCTTATACAATGTAGACCTGCATTCAGCCCTGAGCCTCAAAAAGCACCACGTAAAAAAATAAAAAAAAATATAGACAGCTAAAGCCTTAATCGAAAAAATAACATACTATAGCATATATGCCTTCCATCTGAAAACCAACAGACATTTGATCTCCAATACAGTTAAACTGTATATTTGTGCAACGTTATCTTTTTTAATATATGGCACTGACTTTGAATCACTCTCCTCAGGTGATAAGTTATTTGAAAATAGTGGCTCTTCCCATTTTAATTCATCTCTCTGCGTGAGGAAAACTTCAAACAGTTACTTCAAATAAGTTGCAGACCACCTAAAGCTTTTGTTTTTTTTAATCCTACTGACCTTGCATGAAAGCTGAGAATAATATTTTATAATGGAATTCAGAGGCGTATTGAGAGCGGAGAGAGAGTTTATAACTCTCTGATGATGGAAGACTGAGTGAGACCTGCTTTGCTCACATACAGCAGAGGAGAGGAGACTTTGGTTTCTTCAGAACCTGTCTTTTTTTTCCCATCACTTTTAACCTTTCATTTTTGAGCACCAATAATTCACAATAAGCTCATTTTCAAAAAAAATACAAACAAGAATATAGTACAAATAACTGACAAAATTGGGCTGGAATACCAAACATCCTTATTCATTTATTTATTATTATTATTTATTAATTTATACATTAATTTTTCAACAAAATGTCAGTAAGGAGTTTATTAATGTTGAGAAATTTTACTTAAGATGCTCTTAGACTAAATTTTGACCATCTTTAGGACAAGATGAAACTAGTGTAAAAGCCTGATTTCTGTGATTTTGTAATAAAACATAAAGGGAATCCTAAGTAGTAAGACTTGTGTGGCTTAATATAACATACAGTTGAAGTCAAAAGTTTATATACACCTTGTAGAATCTGCAAAATGTTAATTATTTTACCAAAATAAGAAGGATCATACAAAATGCATGTTATGTTTTATTTAGTACTGACGTGAATAAGATATTTCACATAAAAGATGGATACATATAGCCCACAAGAGAAAATAATAGTTGAATTTATAAAAATTACCCTGTTCGAAAGTTTACATACACTTGATTCTTAATACTGTCTTGGAACCTGAATGATCCACAGCTGTGTTTTTTTTTGGTTTGGTTGTTTTTTTTTTATCAGTTATAGTTGTTCATGAGTCCCTTGTTTGTCCTGAACAATTAAACTTCCTGCTGTTCTTCAGAAAAATCCTTCAGGTCCCAAAAATTCTTTGGTTTTTTAGCATTTCTTTGTATTTAAAACCTTTCCTACAATGACTGTATGATTTTAAGATCCATCATTTCACAATGAGGACAACTGAGAGACTCATATTTGGCTAATAAAGAAGGTTCAAACACTCACTGATGCTTCAGAAGGAAAAACGATGCATTTAGAGCCGGGGGGTGAAAACTTTTGAACAGAATGAGGATGTGAATATTTTTCTTATTTTCAGTCAGTCCTGCCCTTCAGAAGTTACAGAAGACATTAACATGTTCCCCAGAAGACAAAATAAGTTAGATTTACCCTGATCTTCAAATTCAAACATTTTTCATCCCCTGGCTTTTTTTTAGTTATTTTTCCTTCTGAAGCATCAGTGAGCGTTTAAACCTTCTGTAATAGTTTCATACTATTCAATAGTCCCTCAGTTGTCCTCAGTGTGAAAAGATGGATCTCAAAATCATACAGTCATTGTTGGAAAGGGTTCAAATACACAAAAATGCTGAAAAACCAAAGAATTTGTGGAACCTGAAGGATTTTTCTGAAGAACAGCAGGCAGTTTAACTGTTCAGGACAAACAAGGGACTCATGAACAACTATCACTAAACAAAAAAAAAACAGCTGTGGATCATTTAGGTAACATCACTATTAAAAATCAAGTGTATGTAAACTTTTGAATAAGGTCATTTTTATAAATTTAACTTTTTTTCTCTTGTGGACTATATGTAGAAGTCTTTTACGCGAAATATTTTATTCATGTCAGTACTAAATAAAAAATAACATGTATTTTGGTAAAATAATTAACATTTTGCAGATTCTGCAAGGTGTATGTAAACTTTTGACTTCAACTGTAAATTATATCTCTTACTGAAATATGTGCAGTAGTAAAAAAAATCATCATTTACATTACCTTAAGCCATACAAGTCTTAATACCCAGGGTTCCCTTTAAATAAACATTAAAATAAATCTGAATAATACAAATTCTATAATTTACAATTACATATACTTCATTAAAAGTTAATACAATTTTATTTTATTAAGCACAACCTTTCTATATATGTTTGTGGCCCAATGTTGTATGCTATCCATATGCTGTTTGTGCACAGCTGAATAGCATACACTGAACATTAAGCTCTCAGTAGGAGGATAGCTAATTTGGGTCCAAACATTTGCTAGTAGTTATTGAATCAACATATATTTAATGTTTAAGCTTATTATTAAAGAAAAATACTTGCTTGTTAATTTCTCTTACAATAATTTGTGAGCAGGGTTCAATGGTTAGAATTTATGAATGCAGAAAACACAGTACAGTTTGTGTAAGAACTTAGAAAATGGAATAAGATTATTTACTTGTCTTCCAGCCGTGCTGTAGGAAAGCTCCAAATAATGTTATTTCTTATTACCAAATTCATATAGGATGCCAAGTATAGCCAGAGCCCTGCTGAGCCTCAATAATTTACAACTAAACAGAATCATGCAAACTACACTACCAACAAACGTATCCTCCAGCCTAGGGAAAGAAAAAAAAAAAAAAAAACGCCACTTAACTTTACTTTCTAAACTCACAAGTGTTTATAACATCCCAAGGAAGTCACACATTGTAATTTCTCATGCTTTAATGATGCAGGCAGTGGCTTGTATGACAGCACAGTCCATTCGGCTTTGATGCATATGCTGCGGCCACCCACCGATGCCTGTTTTAGGTTTTAAGGGTTTCATTCATCCTGCTGGCCCATTTAAGTTCAGACCAGGCCTCAGTGCACCTCAAACTCGTAATGACATGGTGGCCTGATATGCTACATGGTAATGGCCTATTAAGAAAAACAAGCTAACTGCTAACTTAGAAGCATGGGGGGATTAAAATAAACATGATTTTACTTAAACCAAAAATACTCAGGCTGCAATACGGTTATGTACGCTTTTAGAAATCTGTGTCGCTTTTGATAGCATGGCACATAAATCGTTTAAAACCCAACTATAAAAAAACATGCTAGTATGTTTCGTAGAATGGTGTGCTCTTCCTTGGAATCCAGTGTACACATGTGTTTCTTCTTCCAATCTCTTGTAAGTGTACTTTGCAACTACGGACATAATTATAAATTTACGATATGTCGCGCCACAATGCCCGCTGCCAATATTTTACAACTTACGGGCGAGCATTTCAAGTGTTTTATGCTCCTCTCCAGACTTTGATAGGCAAAAATTACTGTCTTAGTTAGGATTGATCTCCTTTATGAGTTTTTGGAGGCTGAGACCTCAACAACATCGCTTGGCCTTGCTGAAAGCACCCACCAGAGTACCATAAGCAGCGATCGCAGTGCACAGCACCAAGACAAAGAGGCTAAAGGCCCTATATTTATGGCTCAGGGTTCCAGCAACACCGAAAGAGAGCGAGGAGTATATTTCAGTGACTGCTTTGGAGCTCTGATGACAGCGGGAATGGAGAAAACAGTATTTTATCAGAGACAAGCTCCTGCGACGGTTCATTCTTATTCTAAAAGATACAGACTCTTTCAACAGGTTACCAGCTATGCATTATGATGGCGTTCCAGGCCGGGCGGTTCTTGTTTCGCATTTAAAGAAAGATGCTGCATTGCATTTCTATTCTTTGCTGAATGAAAACATTTTTTCTTGGGGGTTTTTATGTTGAATACGCACACAGTGGCAAATTGTTATCAATATACAGAGTTATTTTTTTCACAGTTTGAGTCACAGTTTCATCTTTTGAAGCAGGTTTTATCTTTTAGTCTGACTGAAATTGCATCTAGTTTTAGTATATAACATTTTGGTTACACAGAAAGTGCTAAATTAAACCAAAAACAAATTCACAACTTGGAGCCCTACAATTTCCACAATGTGGAAAATGCGGACAGAATCACGGAATCCAGTCATAAAAATGGAATTTGCTGTATAATGCGGAATGTTAAAGAATTGCCAATTTTTTGATGATTAAATCAAAAGTAGGTCAGTAACCTTAAAATAGAACGTGATATGGACTAGTGTGAATATTAACCCAAAAATGCTATTTAAATATGAATCCTGCATGTTCTGCGTGTCTCTGTGTGAATGAATTGCGCAGATGCACGGTTTCGTTTACTACACATACTGAAGTGCGCAATGCTTGTGGTGTTTTCAGCCTCTGCCGTCTTAATATTTAAGTACATGAACACATAAACAATCTCTTAAACTACTCTGAGAGTCACTTCATGAGCATTTTACAGTTTCTTTTGAGAAAAATGATCGTCATGTCATATAAACAGAGAAACTTAAAAGTCTTGACAACAACTTGTCAAACTAAAAGTTCGGTTTAAGTTGAAGAAATTGTGACAAATATATTATTTAATGTAATGATAGTACTACTACTACTAATAATAATAATAATAACATTATCATTAAAACTTTATTTTTAAGGAATATTCAGCATAAAAAATATTTACCAGAATTTATTTAACAAACAAATGTAAATACACACATTTTTTTTTTTTTTTTTTATAAAATCAATTATTTAGAGATGTTTTTGATTAATAAAATTTAATGAAACCATTAAAATGTAATCTGGAAAATTAATGGAAAACACAGAATTAAACTAAATTTGAAAAAAATGACATATTTCATAGGGCCTTACAAAATTTATTTTTTGTTAAACTTTTAATAAATTGCTGTAAAATTGTGTAAGTTTCATGTTTTAAATTAATAAGACATGCTTTTTGATTAATGAAATTTTATTTAACCAATAAAACAGTCTAGAAAAATTAAAATTGAATCCAGAAAAACGGAATTTGGAAAAACATAAAACCAATTTCATAGGGCCCGAATATACGATGCCATTTTAGTGCCACGTTAAAAAAAATTGTAAAATGAAATCTAAGATTACGAGATTGAAATCAAAATATTTCAAGAATAAAGTTGAAATTACAAGAATAAAGTCAAAATATTATGAGAATAAAGTTGAAATACTACGACAATAAATTCGAAATACTATGAAAATAAAGTTGAAATATTTCAAGAATAAAGTCGAAAGATTACGAGAATAAATTTGAAATACTAGGAGAATAAAGTTTAAAGATTTTGAGAATAATGTCGAAATGTTTCGAGATTAAAGTCAAAATGTTTGAGAATTTTGCAAAAAAATATTTAGAGAAGATGGCCATTTATCATCATTTATTTTTTTTAATACTTTGAGACTTTATTCTTGTCATTTTGACTTTATTCTCAAAATATTATGACTTTAATCTCGTAATCTTTTTTTTTGTTAGCGTGGCACTAAAACGTTGTCATGAGTGAAAAGTGTTATGAAAACCTGAACTCCTGAAATAACATTACAAATGACTTAAATACTACTACTATTAATACTACTACTACTAATAATAATACAAAATTGTACTTTAATTTTACTCTTAGCAATCTTTTTTTTTTCTTGTCATGTATTTGTTAACCATATTTTTTATTTAAATAGTGCAGACTAATTGTCATCCTGAAGCCTTATTTTTATGTTCTTCTTCATTGCTGACAAAATTTGTTCATTATAAAAGATTTTTTTCTGTTATTTAGCATTTCAGCAGGGCGGGGTTTGCGTTTAACTGGTTTGAAAGGAAAAATTGTGCAGTAATTTTGTTGATGAGATTAGCATTGTATATTTACAATAGACAAACTTTTGTGTGTCAGTAATAAAGAAGGATGATTCAAAGGCTTGGGCCAACGCCTGGAAATGTAACAACACATACGTACGTGGTTGTCATTGGAAATGTGTTAAGTCGGTGAGTCCATAAAAATCTGTCATTGTCTCATTGCCAGGTTTATTTCACTACCTCAGTTCCTTCCACAGACTTGAAACGGCGTCTTGTTCATGTCACAAATGTCTTCTCGCACAATTACAGGGAAAACTCAATTCTGCTTTAATGTTCAGGGAAAAAAATGTGCCCGGTTGACTGATTAACAGAGCGAATATCCTTCATTTCATTCTAACACTGTGAGAAATGTCTAATCAGGACCCTGTCACCAGTCAGCTTCTCCAGACGAGCCGTAATTCAGCCACCCCGCCGATACCTGTGCTTTGATCAATCTGTGAATTATGCCCTGTCCTCTGGGAGCAACCAAATTTTCACCGGCTTTAAAATCATATTCCACTTGGAGATATAAAAGACGTATAGAGGCCAGGCAGCACTGTGTTCTGCAGGGTGTCCGGTAAAGATAACACGACCGCTTCCTCCCATGAAGAGGGAAAAGCGCTCATTTGAATATATTATACAGGTGTCCTGCTTTCTCGGTGAGAAAAAAATAAATCACAACAATAACAAAGCTGAAGGGCAGAAGGCACATCCTTGATCTTTTTTATCTTCTCTGTCCTGATTAACAATTTAATTTAATTTTAAACAGTCTGAATATTTCAAAAGACTGTAAACTAGTTGAAAAGAAAAAAACTCTTTTTTTTATTTTGCATTAAATGGAACTTTTGTGGAGTTTGGGGCTGATAGTTATGTTTCTTGCTATTTAGATGCAAAACAGTTCATTACAGGTATAATGAATTTGTGAGCCCATTTGCATCTGATGAAAAAAATATAAGGCTGTGTTATAATAGGTAATTTCAGCAACATCGCCTGCATCTGCTTTCAGCCTGATATTCAAAGTTCCTCTACTTGTGAATAGTTTGCATCGCACTGATGGTTTGCTTATAATTACAAACTAAATCAGGCCGTACCTGCAGGGACGCTTGGCTCGGTTAGACAGCTGTCTAATGCACAAAAAAGCCTGATCACTGCAGCTTTATGCACAAAATGAACACATTTAGCTGCAGTCTAACAGGCACTTTGAAACAGAATATCTGAAATAAATGAGAACACAAATAATTGCATGGGGTTTGTGTATTTTAACTAGAGGGAAAAAAGCTTTCTTTTCAAGTAATCATATGGCTGTCTAAGAAAAAAATCTGCCAGTTTCACCTTTTGTCAAATGGGGCAAGTTGTCACAAGGAAACATGCAATTAAACCTCAAAACTGAAACCAATTATGAATTACAAAACGATGCATAAAACAGTATGCAAGCATGAAAAGCATGTAAAATGTGCCATGGAAAAATATCAAGCTGCGGTTTTGCCAAACAAATATTGTAATTAGCAAATATCTGGACTTGTGGCTAAAAACCTTGTTTGGTCCTTATGCTGACTTCCCTTACTGACAACTAGTCTGGGTTTTCTCTGTTCACGATTCCTCAATTCCGTTTGAGTGCTCAATTTTAAAAATTCCTTGACTGCAATTTGACCATGTTGACTAACTGGCAAAATACCGGAAGTGGCACATTCCACGAGTGAGAATACATTAAATGCATTATTAGACCACTTTCCGTGACTGCATGATATATTAAACCCATTTAAAAATCATAATAAAGCACAACGCTATTGTGAATTACAAACGCTATGATTCAATTAAATAAATATATGCGGTGCAGGTTTAGTATATGCGCTTTAATTATTTACATGCGTTTAGGTAACTTACATGCGTCTTAGAGCGGCTCCGTTCACAGAAAACACTGCTCCACACGAACTGTTAGCATTTACATGCGTGGACTGAACTTCTCAAACTTCATCTCTGCATATTGCTGTGAGTATGGGTTTATTATAACATTCATGTGGGAATGCAACGTGTGCCACTTCATCAGATTTGTAAGGTCAATAATTTATAATCCTGCAAACACACAGGAGAATACATCAACATCTTTCTCAATGTGCTAACTGTTCATTGCAATTTCGAAATAAAAGCTCAAACCCTCATTTTGATGTCCACATATTTAAGAAATTACAGTGACCGCAGCATTTCTGTTGTGAAGAAATGGCCAAATATTAAAGATTAAGTGGACATTTGAATTGAATGTTGTTTAGTCAAGGATTAGATCGCAAGGCAAAGTGTATAAACAAATTGTTGGTGCCCTCTACAGGCATTTGTTATAATGAGTAATGTACGTTCTATTGTTTATAATACATTATGTATTTTAACAGTTTTGTTCAACAAAACCATATGATTACTTGCTTAATTTTAAAAGGTTATTGTTCGCTTAGGTCTATTTTTATTGCCACAAAAATAATTTCAATTATCCGATTACTCGATTAATCGTCAGAATAATCGACTGATTACTCAATATCCAAAATAATTGTTAGTGACAGCCCTAGTTCGTTCATTTGTTTGTTTTTTTGGTCATTCATTTGCGCATTTATTAATTAGTTTGTTAACTCTGGCATGTGTGAAATTAAGTCTTTCTTATCTTGACAGGATATAGCCAGTCTCAGTGATAGTTTTGTAGTTGAGAGTCTATAGTTACATCAGCAGACATTATTGATTCCTTTTCCTCCAGCTGTCTTTGTAGTTTTCAAAGTCCATACCATGTGGAGATGCAACACAGGATGCAATATAAGAAATAACTGTATGGCACAGTGTAAATGTCAGAGTGTTCTACTCTTTTACAATGATCCCAAGAAGAGGATTTTGTTGTTTTGTGGTACAAGTGAACTCACTATGTACATACAACTTACCTAATAGAGGGAAATTTCTGTTCAAATACATGTGAAGATTGTGTTGAGTTGAATGGAAAAGTTAATATGAATAAAGAAGGCCACACAATGTAGCTAATGTAGTTATCTGATTAGTTAACCAAATAAATTCTTGATATTTCAAACATAACATTTATTTGTTTAAAAATGTTCAAAATTCAAAATCTTTTAGGCTTAAATCTGACTTGAATCTCATATTGTTAACATGGTCTCTGACTTTTGGACTGCACGGTATAATGAGCATGAATGCCATTATGTTCTTGAACGTGCATAGACAGCGGTAATTTCCCATCTCTCCTTGTTCATTGAAATTTGAAGTACTAATGTACAAAATGAGAATGTGTTTGAGGAAAATAACCTCATCATTCCATTTGACATTTTTAGGAAGGACTAAATAGTCCATAAATTAGAACATGAAGTCATAAATGCCAGAATAAGGCAGAAAAGGGGAGAAAAGTTCAAATTGTAAATGTGCTGTGAATAATGAGATCTCCAGCAGAATGTGGGCAAGGAGATAAAAAGATGGGGAAAAGATAGAAAAAGATTCGACTGTAAACAGTAGAAGGCAAAAGAAGGAAGGTAGAGTGAGAAAGAGAGATGAGGAGTGCGACAATCTCATAAAAGCTTTGCTGCATACAGCTACATTTTATGCCGGTATGTAGGAAAGGGACGGCAGGTTATGATCGGGTGCAGAATGAACTGCTATGGTTTTATTGGGTTACATTAGCATACCACAACCCTGATCTCAGACCCTGTAGGATTATGTTTGGAATAGACTTGTACATATTAAATGCCTGCTTTTGTTGTCACGTAATGAAAGCAAATGTGCTGTAGATCTGATTCATGGACTGATAAAGCATCTGTTCAGATGTAACAATCATCTGAATATACAATAAGTGTAAAATGAAATGTTACTGAGCTCATTTAGTCAAGGATTGCAAGACTTTCTTGCTTTTTGAAGCATTATAAGAAATATTTTTTAACACTACAAAAGACAGCACAAACAAAATGACCAATCTGAATACCTGAAGGAATTTGTTTATATATAAAATAATAATAATATTTATTTATTTATTTATTTATTTATTAGGGAAGAGTCGTTCATGGTTATCGCCAATAACTGTATATCACAAATGAACAAAATAATGTTATATTATGTTTTTTTACCACGATTACTGCCAATTCCCCGCAGTTGTGGCCTAATGGTTAGAGAGTCGGACATGTTAAAATAAAAAATAAATAAACAAAATAAAAAACAATGTAAAATAGTAATATAATAATAATAAAAATATAGCTGCAAGCAGCGATTACCGGGGGTTTAGGTAATTTGCCATAAAAATAATTTTTATAAAATTTTATAAAATTTGCCATAAAAATAAAGGTTTATGACTGTTATAGCACTCACCAAGCTTGGTGAAGTTTTGAGTTTTCGTTTAGGCTTTATAGGTTTTTAAGTAAATTTGGACAGGCCCCTTTTCTAAACAACCCTGTTATAGCTTCCCAAAGGGTAAATTTCAACCTTTTTTTGATAATTATTGACCTAGAGAGTCCAAAGAATTGTACTGCAGTGTTTTTTTTTTCCAAATTGAGCAAAAAACCTAGGACCGTTTCGCAAAAGTATTTTTTTAACTAATGGTTTGATTGACAGCAGTGAATCCAGCTTGAGGCAAAGTTGTTTGGAATGAGGAGGTCTATCGTATGATACGAACATTGTGCGTTTATGTGAAAAACCACACAATATACAATAATTTATGCCCCAGTCACCAATTTCTTTCAGATTTCTCACAGACCTTTAGGGCCGTGAGTCAAACAGGTGAGTTTCGTTCCGATCAACCTCTATTAACCGTGTCAAAAAGGTAGTCAAAATTCATCGGCCTATGGCGGCCATGCTTTTTATAAGCAAATGTCCTTATTGACGCTTACGGCACTTTGGACCAAGACTGTGCACAATGATTTCCATGTTGATAGGACAAATGGTTGCGCACTTATAGCCATTTTTATGTTTTTTTCCCTCTAATAGCGCCACCAAATGGCCAAGCTCCTTGATTTTTTTCCTGTGACCTCAGATTGAGCATAAGTGTTCTTAAGCATAAGCATAAGTTTGGCAGAGATATCTCATTCTGTTCAGGAGTTCTAGGCATTTTACTAAAAGTGGCCCTGCTCCTTTCGAACGTTTTGGCACCCCTTTGCAACATTGAGTCAAAAGTTCAACTTTTCTTTGATAATTATTGACATTCAATCTCCAGAGAATCTTTCTGCACTGGTTTGGTTCTGATTGGGTGAAAAACCTAGGACTAGTTTGCAAAAGTAGGTTTTTCAAAAAATGTGAAATTTCACCCGGCTTACGATCAAACCTAAGGCGTGCATTTTGTCCGGTGCTGTGATCACTGTGGCGCCCCCGTCAGGCCGATTGGGGCGAGCATTGGTCAAGCTGTAGGTGGTGTGAGTACTACCATCCCTCCATGTTTCAAGTCTCTACGATTTACGGTTTGGTCTGCACGATCAGTTTTATGTGGAGATTGTTGATCCGTAGCCATTTTAACAATTATAATAGGGTTTCAGCACTAAGTGCTTGAACCCCTAACTATAGCTGCAAGCAACAATTACTGGGGTTCAAGTGCTTTAACGCATTTAAGCACATATGAAAAAAGACATTACATATTAGCAAGCCTGTAACCACCTAAATCATGGCAGTTTTTATGTTTTTTCCCTCTTATAGCGCCACCAAGGGGCCAAGCTCTGTGGCTTTTTCCATGTGACCTCAGATTCAGCCCTTACATACACTTTTTGTGTTTGGCGAAGATATCTCATCCCGTTTAAAAGCCATAGCCGTTTTAGTAAAAGCAGCCCTGCCGTTTTTGAATGTTTTGGCGTCCCTTTGTGACGGAGAGTCACATAGACAGATGAGGGAAGAAATGTATATTTTCCAGTGAATAACTAAAAATGCATATGGCGTGTATGTCTGTACATTTTTTAAATGAAAGTGTGCAGTGGAAATGTTTTCATTATGTCAGTTCAACATGCACTCATTTATCATTATTAGTTTTACATATCCATCATCACAATAGCAAACAACATGATTATGCACTGCCAGACCTCCCTGATAATTGTAATACAATTTTGTTGTGACACTGGTCACTGTAGGCTTTTCTTCTGCTGTCAGAGCTAAACAGAGACACATGCTTAGACAAAATGACAGGGGAAGAGAAGAAGGAAGAGGGAGTCTGAGCTAAAACTGAGCTTAACTGACAGTCTGAGCCAATGCTAATGTTATCTCTGTGATTTAGTCTTGTGTGTGGGAGCCTCTGGGCTCAGTGCTCACAGGATCATTGCACATTGTAATGCCCTGTGACACCAATGGAGCTCTTTCCCCAAGGCCTTACAATGGGGAATTGGCGCTCGTCTCCTCAGTGTTGCGCAAATGTCTTCATCTCTCTGAGTTTCTGAGAGATGCTAATGTTTTTTTAAGTAGCACGAATGCATTTCTAGAAAACTCGTATTTGATAATTCCTCTAATGTGTCGCCGTTTCTAGCTTGTACGACATTTTGCAACGGAAGGTGTTGGGAAATTCTGTTAAGAAGTATGAGTTTTTCAACCAAACTGTCTGTGCTGAAGACAAATCAGCTTGTCCCTATTTCGAGCAGTGATCAATCAGCAGTGCCATATGATTGCTAAAGTTTTAATAAAACCTCACTTCATGTTGCAGCTATATAGTTAGGTGATACGTACTCATGTCATGTGATTAACGTTATTGCCTCTGCTGTTTTTTTCCTCCAACACCCACACCGAGTCGCTCAATAACTCACACATTCATATCATGAACCATCTCCTGCTTTCTCATCTCAGTAGATTTGAAGCTCATAACAGCTCAATATAATTCATTCACCTTCTCCAAGGTTTCACAGCAATAATAATCATAATAACTTTTCTCACTCTCCTTCTGTTTTCCAGATGAGTTCAAGGCCTTTCTCAAGAAATTGCCAACGGATCATTTTTTAAACACCTCTGCCATCTTAAAGTTCTGGACGTCAGATCTGGTCCTGCAGAGACGTTATGGTCTGCTGGAGGCGAGCACTAAAGTGGTGCTGGGAAAAGCCATCAAGATTGTGCGCAAACTCTTCGCTCTCAGCAAGCGCTGTCCTACACAGCCAAAGATCAGCCTGCCTAGAGAAAGGTACGAGGCCATATAATCTTTTTGTTTTGTTTTGTTTTGACTTTTTCTTTGCAAACATGCAGATTATCATGTACAATGTGAGTTTTAGAAAGTTTCGATTAAATGTACAAATCATCCAAAAACTTAACTAACATCATTTAGTTACTCTCATGATGCTTCAAATTTGAGTTTCTTCCTTGGTTTTGGTTTTTGTTTTAAATAGATATCTATAAATGAGGATGAAGGATATTCAAGAGACTGAAAATTTAGACCGCATTTACACTGCAGGTTTTGATGCCAATTCCAATTTGTTGACTAAATCCAGTTTTTTTTTTTTTTGACAAGTTTACATCTTCCTTCAGAAGTGACCCAATATCTGCATTTACACAGCCCAAGGTTCTGACCCGTAAAAGTGTTCACTTGAGTTGACGTCATTGACAGGAATAACCCATCAACTCGCATTGACAGGAATTTCCCATTTGTCTGTTTACATGGCAGACACAAATGCATGTATCAGATGCTCGTGGGTCATATTCAGTGTGCCACATGGGAGAAAAAGAAAAATTGGAATTGGGTCACTTGAACCATGTAATGTAAATGCGGCCTCAGACTTGTGGTGCCCGTATAGAGTGAAAGGTTCTGAAGAGTGGTCAGTGTGTGCACACTGTAATCAAGAGCTCCAAGCGAGTGGCAGGTTGTAGTTAGCGTCCTTCAGCTTGAAGACTTTCACTAGTCAAAAGTCAGTTTCAAGAAATTCTTAAATGATGGCAATGTACTGAAATGAAGATTAAAAACAGGATGAATTTTCTTTGAAGAAAATAACTGTGGTCAGGCATTCATAGTTGTTGTTGTTGTTGTTGTTGTTGTTTTTTAATAAATCAGATGCTATTTACACTAAGTGCAAATGGCGATAGATACTTTTTAGACTAAATAGTGATAAAATAGTGATAAATGCTATTTAAACTAAGTGAAAATGGCATATTTTCTTAGCGATAGATGCTGTTTACACTAAGTGCAAAAAGCGATAGATACTACATACACTAAGTGCATATGGCTACCCTGATAGCACATGTACATCTCGGAGATATCTATTTGACGTCTGCATTTACATCTGCAAGACGTAGTTTGCTCATCTGCAATACATCTATTGGACGTGTCCTATCAGATGTCAAATAGACGTCTATTTGATGTCTTTAAGATGTTTATGATTTAGAATGTATGTAAAACTGACATCTTATAGATGTCTGCCAGACATTTGTACACAGCGCATGCTTTCCAGATCAAGAGATCTTTAACAGACATCTTGCAGACGTATGTTTTTAGCATAAGTACAAATAGCTACAAAAAAGTACAAAAAAGTGAAAATAGCTTATTTTCTTAGCAATAAATGCTATTTACACTAAGTGCAAACAGCGATAGATACTAACACTAAGTGCAAAAAGTGATAGATGCTATTTACACTAAGTGAAAATAGAACATTTTCTTAGCGATAGATGCTGTTATAATAAAAATTAAAATAGCAATAGATTTTATTTACACCATGTAAAAATAGCAGTATTTTCTTTGCAACAATATTAGATACTTTTTATACTACTTACTGCAACTGGCAGATATTTGCACCTCAGTATTGTAGTACATTATAAAACAGTATGTAGTAATAACATATAGAGTAACATATAGAGTAAATTATTATTTTTATTTAACTTATTAAATGGATGCTGCCTTATTGGGAAAATAAAGCCCTCAATAAACTTACCCCTAACCCTAACCAGTAAACTCCTGTGAGGTACTTTATTTTCCACTTTTTGTTTTTTCTTCATTTGATTGAAAATAAATGCCTTTCCGATATGATGTGTGATGTGAAAAGAGAGAAGAACGAGTTCGGCAAAAGGCAGATTCAAATTTGGGTCGATTGTGTTAAAATATCACTACGATTGTGTTAAAATATCACTTGAGGTGTTGCCACACGTCTTTTGTATTGTTGTCTAGCCTAACCAAATATTGGTGGGTGGAGTTAGTGTGAATAGCCTCTGCCAACGAGGCGGGCTACTTGCACTTAGTGTAAATAGACACTCTGTAAATAAGTCATAATAAAGTTATAAATTCTTAAGTTAATTAAGTCAATTTCATTACAAAAAAAAAGAAAAAAAAAAAAAAAAGTTGACATATTTCATCACTAACGTCTGGCCAAATTTGAGATCCTCTATTACAATAAGTAAATCCTGAAATGCAGTTCTTCTTGTTCTGTTCAGTTTGTTTTGAATGGCAATCAAGCAAAAACATTTTTAAAAGATGACAGATTTCAGAGGATTTTCTCAGCAAAATAGAAGATTCACATAAGAGACAAGCAGTACTTAATTACTGAACCAAGCTGAACCAAGATGCATCTCTCAGAGTCAACATTAATGTGTAAGAACTGCTTAGTGGTTTATTTAACTCCCTGAATGGCATCTTGACATCAAAGGCTCTCATGAAAAAGAAGTACATGTTATATTAGTAGATTTATAAGATTATTATTAAACTCAAGAGTCCAGGACAAAAGGATGCCTGATGAAATGAAATCCCACAGGGGGAGGCAGCCAGCAGAAAGGGCATGCGATGCAAGACATTTTATTTATGTATGCATGGCATTAAGTATGCGTCAACAGTTGTGAAGTGAGTAGGAAGATAATGGAGAGCCCATGGAGTTGGAGCATTTATTTAAGTGACTTGTCTCTCGCTAAATTGGATGAAAGAGAATAAAAAGAATGCACCGTGTCTCCTCACACGCATCCCCAAAGGCTTTTAAGACTCACTTCCTCTACTGGTTAAGAACAATTTGCATTTGTCAAAGAACGGGCCATCAACACTCGATTAATATTCGTATCAATCAGCAAGAGGAAATGAATGCCTCATTTAGCACAGCGAAAATAAGGCCGATGTCAAGTCTTGACTGAACAATTTTAACATGTTAGTGAACAATTTTTCATGTCATCAAAGCCCAGGTTTCTTTCGATTTCATCTTCATTTAGTAAAGCCAAGCCTGTCATTTTTTCAGGAACTAATCTTGTCTGTAATTATCACCTTCTTCCTTGCAGGACTCTGGGTTTTTGGCTCAACAAAGCCCAGTCCCTGTTGTACTGCAGCGAGCATGGTGTGTACGGCACCTTCTCCGAGGAAATGCAGGGCTGCATCTGCGCCGCAGAGCAACGCACAGTCTGCCAGGGCAGCGTGCCATGCAAGGTGGGTGAGGGGACCCTCTGCTCCTCCTGCGCCCCAGACAACATCACCCGCTGTGGCACATGCCTCCCAGGCAGCATCCTCCATATGGGATTCTGTCGCCCCAACATTGCCAACTCTTTGGACCACTACGTCAACTTTGACTTTGACATGCCGGACGCAGAAATGCGTTACCTCCTCCAAAGGCTCGACAGCCGCATGGAGGTCCACGCCATCTACATCAGCAACGACGTGCGTCTGGGCAGCTGGTTCAACCCGGCGTGGAGAAAGCGCATGCTGCTCACCCTCAAGAGCAACAAGAACAAGTCCAACCTCATCCACATGCTGATGGGGATCTCTTTCCAGATCTGTTCCACCAAGAACAGCACGCTGGAACCCGTGCCTGCAATCTATGTCAACCCCTTCGGGGGCAGCCACTCTGAGAGCTGGTTTATGCCTGTCAACCAGCAGGACTTCCCAGACTGGGAAAGAACTAAATTGGACGCCTCGCTCCAGTGCTATAACTGGACCCTCGCTCTTGGCAGCAAGTGGAAGTCCTTCTTCGAAACGGTGCACATTTACCTGCGCAGTCGCATAATCACAGACGACCCCACCGTCAACGAGACGCTTTTTTATGAGCCGCTAGACCTGGATGACCACTCGGCCAACCTGGGCTACATGAAAATCAACAGCCTGAAGGTCTTTGGCTACAGCATGCACTTTGATCCGGAGGGGATAAAGGACCTCATCCTGCAGTTGGACTACCCGTACACGCAGGGCTCGCAGGATGCGGCCTTCCTGATGCTTCTGGAGATGAGGGACCGCATTAACCGGCTCTCTCCGCCGGGAGCCCAGCCGCTGGACCTCTTCTCCTGCCTGCTGAGGCACCGGCTCAAGCTTTCGTCAAGCGAGGTGGCGCGCATACGGGAGGCGCTCCAGAGTTTCAACGCCAAGCTCCCCAACTCCACTGAGCCAGAACTCAGCCAGCTGTGCAGCTAGCTCAAATGAGCTTCGGTTGCTCATTTTTGCCTGCCTGTGAGAATGTATTAATGGGATGAGAGAGACAGGGAAAAGAAATATATTGTCAGGGTGCGTGTAAATGTTTGTGGATGAGATTGTCTTTGAATCCCCTTCCTTTAGGCAGCAATTGTAAGAAGCAGGATTTTCGATTGTGACTGATACAGGAGGATACCACTTGGAAACCGCAAGCTCCCAGAATATTCCCTTGCTAGGGAAACCTTGCTGGATCTAGCCTACAGTCAAATCTACTTAGTGTCTTTGAGTAAGGGTTTCTTCTGAGTCAATTGGGATTTTACCTAAGCGGACTGCCTACATGATTCGTGAAAAAGTACATTTCAAGTGAGAATATATAGCTACGATTTCATAGCACGTATGTGCTGAAGTTGTAGTTATTCTTGGTGATGTCATTGTTCAAGACGAATCCGGAGAATTGATAATAAGAAATCTATTCCGACGTAAAGTATCGGAGCACAGTGGTCCAATGGTTATAACAATCAGCAAAGATTCAAATCTATGTTTTTCTATTTTATCTGGAGTCACAAATCCTGTATTGTGAGATCTGTATATCTGTATTTAATGTGGGACTGAATTGCCAGAATGTTGGATAGAAATTCCTTTGTATTCAGAGATATGGCTAAACCAAAAGGTAAACATGAAAGCAAATTGAATGGCAAAATTTCTTCACAGTTTTTTTTCACTGTTTATGCTCACTGAAATCTCTTTTGAGAAGGCTACAGTACATACTTGCAATATTGTTTTGAACAGGTTTGTGGGTCGCTTTGTAAATACTGCTCATCTCATTCAAGGCGTGAAAAGCTTCACATTGCTTCTTGGATATTTACACCGATAAACACCTGTATTTGTACTTTTTTGAAAGTGCAAAGACCAAAAAAAAAAAAAAAAACACACTTTAACACAAAACAATTGCCTTATGAAGTGAAGTCTCTGTTCTGATATCAAAGCACACCTGGCTGTACGTCTCTCTCTTTAAGAAAAAAAAAAAAAGAAAGCGAAAACGATTTTTTTCTCTTTTCTTTTTCCTCTATACTAAATTCTGATTTCAATTACAATGACCTCTAATCTGTAAATGTCAGTTTTTAATTGAAGTATTATCTGGGGAGTGCATTACATGTTATCTATGTGCAAATACAGAGTACCATTTCCATCACCTGGTTCAATAGCTTTGTTTTCCACAACATTTCCCTGCTTTTCTATTAGACATATGATGATGTGACGAGGCATAACTGTAATACATGAATTCGTTTAGTATCTCTACATCTAGAGGCAATTATTTCCACTCAGCATTTAATAAGTGTACATGTACTGCTTAAGTGTTCTTGATTAAGTTACTTGGGTTGTAACATTTGTCAACACAAACAGCCACAGAATTACAGCCTTTGACAACACAGAGCATTTATTACTGCTTTTTATATAAAACTGGAATGTGTGGAAATGTCTGTGAAAATTGCGTATATGCATCAACATAAAAAGACGATCAGTTTTCTGTCAAGATAAGATGGATCGCTCAATATATGGGGAGCAACTTTTACAGCGCTACATAAAAAAAAAAAAAAAATAGAATAAAAAAGTGCAATTTATGCTGTTGTCAAGGAGAGCTGTAGGACCTTCGCATTGTCTGTCACGATATATCTGACTCTACTGTGAAGGGGGAAAAACATTCTCGCTAAATTCAGAAGATGGAAATCACAGGGAGTCTGTAAATATGAGTTGTTTATCTTAATGTCTAAGACAGGAATCAGTTTGCGCCCTTCAACAAATTGTCAAGACAGTGAAGGGCGTCTAATCAATCACAACAGCCCTATGTAAACTGGCATAGCCACGCTCTTGAGAAACTCAATCTGAATATTTCTGTATTTTTGATTTATTATGACTAAACTGCCTGTTACAATGTATTTTTTGGTAACGCTTTATAATAACTTTCATAAATGAAGTTATAAACAATATTTACATATATTCTGCATACTATCGTCCAAAGGTTTGGGATCAGTCTTCTTAGTCTCTAATGCTTTCTCTTTTCTATTTCAATATATTTTAAAATGCAATTTTTTCCATGATGAAAAGCTGAATTTTCAGCAGCCATTTCTTCAGTCTTCAGTGTCACATGATCCTTCAGAAATCATTTTTAATTATTATCATTACCAGTGATGTAAACAGTTATGCTGCTTCATACTTTTCTGGAATCTGTGATATACGGTATATAAATATTTTGTAAAATCATAAATGACTTTACTGTCACCATTTTAAAACGCCCTTGGTGAATAAAGGTATTAATTTATTGTTCATATTTTACACATATATATATATATATATATATATATAATAAAAAAAAACTTTTACTGACCCCAAACATCTGAACTATAGCATATATATATATAAAGTTCTGAATATTACATTCATATGTATAATGTAATCTATAATAACAAGTGATCTTATAAGCATTAATGCATTGTTTCAAAATGTATGAAAGTTATTAAATAGTGTCACCTATTTATTTCATGGACATGTGAGATATGAATCCTGAGTCCATATCTCAGTTTTTAGTTTGTTTGTTTTTTATCCTCCAATCTAATATATTTCTGATTAAACTCGCTCTAGCCATCGTGGTCTCATTCTTGTTTATGTGCACAGTTGACTGAGAAAGCTATTACTTTTTTCTGTGCAAAGGCATGAGATGAAAATTCATTATTTACCAAGACTCTGACCATCTCAAATTCTGCTGTACGTGTTGTAATACACTCTCACGTCATATGTACTTATATGTCAAATCCAGCCATCTTTGGGATTCCAGTTTTAACAATTTAAGCTTTCCTTTAGCAGATTTCTTGCTAACTTTCACTCAAATATGTAACACTGTACTCTGTATTTCAGTTGAAGCTTTTACCTTCAACACAGGCCAGACAGCTCTCAGATTCTTTACTGTAACAGTTACAAGCAGCTTTGTTTTCATTTCTTTGGGAATTCACCAAGGGTTTATTCTGATATTGCCTCTCAGATACACAAGATTATGCTTTTCTAGAAACATGTCAAATGTGACCTACTTTCAGGCTTTTTCTGCACGCCGTTTCAGCGACTTAAAAATGAAATGTGAGGTTTTTCAGATTCCAGGAAAGCATTTGAAAACCAGTCCTCATTAGAATTTTTTGAAAAAAAAAAAAAAAAAAAAAAACCCGAAATCCTCTAATGTGCACAGTGATGCTGCGGCAAGGGGGCAAAAAAATTGTAGTGAAATCATTGCATTAATTAATTTCAGCCTGTAGTTATTTACTGAGCATGCTTTGAAACAAAATGGCATGTTGTCAAGCGAATCCAGCTCCTGGAGTTTGAGGTATCCGTTGGCGTCATACTAGTTGCTGAGTCAACTTACACACGTCAGGACTCTAAGAAAACCTCAGAAATGCTATTTCAGGACGTTTCATCTCTGTTCTAAATTCCGGTTGCAATCGACTTTTCCCATCCCGTCTTTAAGCTTTCATTTCTGTGTTGCAGATAGCCAGACACACATAACTGTATATCTGTATGAATACAGCAGACAGCTTTACCATCCTGTAAACATTTCAAGACTGAGACTGTATCTCTGCCATTTCATTTTTTTTTTTTTTTTTTTTAATAATATTCAAATAACATTTAATCTCAGAGGGGTCAGTCCAGGGTCCTGCCTTCAGCCTCCATGCATTGCCATAGTGTGACATATGCTTTTTTTAATGTCCAGAACCAAAGTGCTGAATGTAAATAGACTGACTGCATCCATTTCTATGAGAGACAATATAGCTCAGTTACGAGCGTGAGGTGCCAGCTTGAAATATTGCAGAGGGGATTCTGTATGTGGCGTATGATTCTGTACAGAGTCGGATATATGGGCGGTGTGGTCATGAAATGAAACATTATCTTTATACTCTTAAGATCATTTCTCTCTCTCTCTCTCTCAATGTTTTAACAAGATGTAAATGTTCTTATACGAATTAATAAAAGGATGAAACAATCCTTTCCCCCCATGGAGTCTAAATAAATGCTTTACTGGGTAAGTGCCATCTCCTTTCTCTCATGAAGAGCTTACTCTTTGATCTGTTATACAACAGACGACCATTAAAAGATTAAATTTAGCCATTGTGTTCAATGGTACCAATCATTTACTTTTATAGAGATGTTCACAACATCAATTGTAGGCAAATTTCTAATAGGCTTTTGGAACAGCAGTTTTCTATTTAAAAAAAAAAACAAAAAAAAACAAGGTCTGTAGTTCAAAGGGTTGCCCCTTATTCAGAATTGAACTAAGGCCCTGTTTACACAAGTGCGTTTTCATTTTAAAACTGTGTTTTAAAATTAAAACAATCCTTGTCTACACTGGTGTTTTCACTGCATTTCAGAAATGTTCTCTGTCCACACTACACAACCGAAAATGCATGTCACATGACCATTCATGCACACTGTGTACGCGCGTAAAAAGGATATGCAGAGCGGATGTCGGCAGCCACGCTATCGTTTTCAAAAGTGTCCGTTTTGGTCCATTTACACTGAAACGCAACCCCGAAGTTGTTAAGCTAAAACGAGGTCTGCAGCGTTTTCAAATGTCTCCATTTTTGAGGGTTGAGAACGCTGTAAATGTGAGTGTAAATGATAGGTGTAACCATAGCAAAAATTATGCGTCTCAAAATGAAAACGCACTAGTGTAAACGTAGCTTAGGAATGTCTTTTAAACTCCAATTCCTAAATTTTATTAGAATTAATTTTATGTATATTATTCAACGTAGGCGCCGAAAAAATGCCTTTTCCTACATTTGTACCTATAAACATAATATACTGCATATTACAGTTAAAATGACCACTAGGGGTAGTAAAACACCAACAACATTTACTAATTTTCCTTCCTGATCTCACAACGAAAACGTATCTGTGGGAACTTTTTCGCAAGATGCGAAATACGTACCATTAAGTAAATACCACTGCAGTTTCCAACAGAAATGAACACTAGAGGCAGTAAAACAGCACTTGTAATCGTTTTTGTACACAGTTATGATTACAGCTCTATATGTTTCGCTTTCCGGACGTAACAAGCTTGCTCGGTAGCTTAACACAGAACTGGACTTAGGATGCGGAATCCTTATAGATATTTTAAAACATCACGGAGCATTAGTTATAGCGCCACTCAACGGAATTTTCAAGTCAGAACTGCGGTGACACGTACAAAACCAACGACACATAAAACAACACAAAAATATGTATGTTCATCTGTTCCGGGGAGAAAAAAAAAGAACGCTCTTTTAGTGCCATTTTTAGTGGACATTTCATATCAAATATGGCACGAAACGTACATGGAGGTATGTATTTCATGTCTTGCGAAAACATTCTCACAGGTACGTTTTTGTCGTGAGATCAGGTTGGGATTTTCACTCAATTATGATTACAAGGTCAGATTATTAACTAATAAAGAATTATTTTCATACTGTGTCATGCCTCAAAACAATTTTACCATAGCACTTTAATTGTAAACTAATACATTTTGATGTTTGCATCACATACTGTAATAAGCTTCGTAAGTATGATTATGGTAAACTTGCTCGAAGGCACACCTGGTACAGCACTACACTTTCCATGCGAGCGCTCAGGTACGAGTCCCGTGAAACATGATTCATGATAAATCATGATAAAATAAAAATAGCATGGAAAGTTAATGTGTTTTTGTCTCATGCTTGCTTTTATTAACACTATTGGTTAGGTTTAGTGTATGTGGAACGTTATTTTCAAACGCAATAGAGCATTAATCTTCTAGCGCTTCTATTTTTAAATTCTAGCAATATGTACATCAAACAATAAAATAAAATAGTACCAGATTCACATTCATCTCTTTCGGATAAATCTGAACGCACTTTTGGCGCCACTCACTGGACAAGTGTTATAAAAGAGGTACAAAGCAGTGAAATGTCACAACATGCATGTTTTTCAATGAGCCTGGGTTGACATTATAATAGCAAACAGGAAGCAGAAGCATTTGAAACCCCCAGTGCTAATCCTCAATGACAATAAAAATTGTCTTTCAGGTTTTAGGACTACAAACTGAAAAGATTCATTAAATATAGGAGGACAGAACTGCTGCTGCTGTATGTTTACGAGAGAGGTCATTTTGACCTCAGTGGCTCTTTCCTACCGACTCCATATGTCCCCGCTGGAACAGAAATCCTGTGAGGAAACAGGAAGATAAGCGAGTCAGAGAGTTCAAAATATAATCTGACTTCAACACACCACACCGCAGAGCAAATAAATTCTTCCTGATTCTCCTTCAGTGAACGTTTGAGGATTCAAAGGCAGATAAAGAGACACCACAAACAGGTTTAGCACAAGAGAGAACAGGAAGAACGTTAACAAGACAGGTTTCCATGGGCACTGAGGGTGGATACACCGGCCTAGTTTATTTGTTCCATCTAAAACGGGGGTTTTAAAGAAATGAAAAGGTCGACGCCGGTAGAGGAACAGAAGGAATTGGCACGCCAGCTTCCTCAGCTTTGAGATGTGTGAATCGATAAGATGGTTGGGGGTTGACAGAATGACTGCCACCGGGAGTCCTGAAGGACATCCTGTGGGGGAGAAGACAAGAGGAAGGGTAGAAGAGAATCTGACAGGCCACTTTAATGAATAGTAATTATTTTTCAAAGGATACCGCTCTGTGGGTTGTAACGGTGAAATCCGTTTCCCACTCGAGGAATGAAGATGTGATTTGTTACTCAGGCCAATGGGAGGTTGAAAGAAGCGGAATCCTGACACAGAGGGCGAAAGTCCAGAGCAAAAAGCCATTTTGCAGAAAATCTCTTTTATTGTGACTGAAACTCTAAAATTTCAGAATTTTCGAATACATTTTTTATTAACTGTTTCGTTATACATTAAAGAGACAGTTCACCCAAATATGTAAACTGTCTTCATTTACTTCATGTTGTGAATGATCCGTTAAAAGATTGGTTCACTTCCAGAACAAAAATTTACAGACAGTTTACTCACCCCCTTGTCATCCAAGATGTTCATGTCTTTCTTTCTTCAGTCATAAAGAAATTATGTTTTTCGAGGAAAACATTTCAGGATTTCTCTCCATATAATGGACTTCTATGGTGCCCCAAATTTAAACTTCCAAAATGCAGTTTAAATGCAGCTTCTAAGGGCTCTAAATGATCCCAGCAGAGGAAAAAGGGTCTTATCTTGCGAAACAATTGTTTTTTTCTTTTTCTTTTCTTTTTTTTTAAAATTACAATTTATATAATTTTTTAACCTCAAACACTTGTCTCGTCTAGCTCCGTGTGATTTTTTTATTTTTTTTTTTTCTGGTCATGACAGTTAGAGTACATCTAAAAACTTCCATCTTTTTTTCTCTTCCAACTTTAAAATTGTCCTAATTGTCACGATTTTGAAGTTGGAGGAGAAAATGAGACGGGAGTTTTTAGACGTACCCTAACTGTCATGACTGGAAAAAACAGTTAACACAGAGCTAGACAAGATGAACGTTTGAGGTTAAAAAATATATAAATTGTAATTATTTATTTATTTTTTAGAAAATAACCGATCATTTCACTAGATAAGACCCTTATTCCTTGGCTGGGATCGTTTAGAGCCCTTTGA
The DNA here is from genome assembly GCA_036247105.1 of Cirrhinus mrigala. Lineage (NCBI taxonomy): Eukaryota > Metazoa > Chordata > Actinopteri > Cypriniformes > Cyprinidae > Cirrhinus > Cirrhinus mrigala. The sequence continues at coordinate 24,192,299 of CM070008.1, read as the reverse complement.
AGCTGCATTTAAACTACATTTTGGAAGTTTAAATTTGGGGGCACCATTGAAGTCCATTACAGAAATGTTTTCCTCAAAAACATAATTTCTTTACAACTGAAAAAAGAAAGACATGTACATCTTGGATGACAAGGGGGTGAGTACATTATCCAGAAATTTTTGTTCTGAAAGTGAACTAATCCTTTAAGCACAAAAAGGCAAATGTGTATTTTTAATACATTTAATATCACCAAACATTAATATTTACGGTCATCTTAATTTCTATCAAACATTAAACCATAGAGCTTTTGTTTGGGTGGAAAGCAGCAGGGAGATGTTGAAGTTTCTCTTTTGACAACAGATTTATGTATAATTCTCCTTTTTGTTCCACAGAGCAAAAAGTCACAGGTTCGAAGCGACATGAAGGTGATTAAAGTAAGACCGAACTTTTTATTTCTCAGTGAACTGTCCATTTAATGAGCTAAGTTGTCTTGGTATTATAATTAAGGTTCTCCTACTTGTCTTTGTCTCCTCTTACTTGATAACAAAGGTTATGCAAGATCTATAGGAGACGACTCTGTAAAAAATGTCTAATGTAATCCTGAGGCCAGCAGAAAGTACAAAAACTGTGGATCCCCTCCCAAAAATAATGAAATAAAGGGTCTTTCTTGCAAGAGTCGTTCTTGATCTTCTTCTTTGCGCTCCAGGCTATGTGCAGCTGAGAAAGTGAGCGAGTAACTCCTTAATGGCTCTGGCTCATTTGAAGCTGTGCAGAAAAACAGTGAAAGAAGCATTGGGGGAAACTCTCATGTGTGTCTGGCCTTGAAATATGTTGTCCTTCATGCATCCAAGTGTTTAATGATGGAATAGAAAACAGAATAATTGCATTGCTGGTGTGCTGGGTGTAATATTACTTATTAATTGTGTGGGTCAGGTGGCATTCATCTGTAAAGTTCATTTTGAATTACGTTTTCTCATAAGATGATTGAGAACTCATTCCTGCTGTGTATTACCAGAGTTGGGGGTAAGTCAAACATTTCAAGTATCAAGCAAGTCGCAAGCCAAGCTACTTTCACATCTGTGGATTAAAGCAACCCAACTAACGTAATATATTTAGTCCCTGGAATGCTAATTTTACAAGATGAACCCCACCAAAAAGTGTGTATTTTTCCCCCGGAACGCGTTTGGGCTGCTTTTGGGCTAGTTTTGAGTAGCAATTGGGCTGGTTTTGTTGTGAAAACCTGGCAACCTGGCAACCCGGCCCTACCATCAAGTCTCAAGTCAGTCAAGTCCCAGTACAAACAAACCAAGCAAGTTAAGTCACAGTACCAAACAGAAACATGTATAGTTTATCTTTGCCACAACCTTATTTATTTTGACCTCAGAAATAAACTTTCTTAATTATATATTTAAAATAATCTTGTTTTAAATATAACATTTTGAAAGTAGAAATATGAAATTAAATTTTACTTTTCCCAGTAGGTGGTGGCAAATCACTGCATTAATGAGAAGTGTTCATTCAACTGATTCATTCAAAATAACTGGTGTATTTAGGAACTAGGAAAGAACTGGTCACTGAATCACACCTCAGATTCACAAAAGTGTTGGATGACAAAGGGGTGAGTACATTATCTGAAATTTTTGTTTAGGAAGTGACCTGCTCCTTTTATTATATATTTAAAATTATCTTATTTTAAATATACAATTTTGAGAGTAGAAATATGAAATTAAATGATACTTTTGCCAGTAGGTGATGGCAAATCACTGTGTTAATGAGAAGCATTCATTCAACTGATTCGTTCAAAACAACTGATTCGTTCAGGAGCTAGGCGAGAACTGGTCACTGAATCACTCAACCAATTCTTTCAAAACTTTGGATTTGTTCACAAAAGTGTTCAGTGTTTTGCTCGTAGATGCTGTGGATGAACTGAACTATTGGCAACCGCACTGATATTCTATAAATGTTGCTCAATATTGAATGTTATAAATATTAAAAACTCATCCTTGGGCCGTTTTGCCAACATATCTTTAATTTTAGGTAAATCTGGTTGCACTAATCGATAAAAGCTCAGATAGCACACGTACGTCTGCAAGATGTCTGTTAAAGATCACTTGATCTTGAAAGCATCTGCCATGTACAAACGTCTGACAGACGTCTGTAAGACGTCTTGGATGACAAAGGGGTGAGTAGTTATCTGTAAATTTTTGTTCAGGAAGTGACCTGCTCCTTTTATTATATATTTAAAATGATCTTATTTTAAATATACAATTTTGAGAGTAGAAATATGAAATTAAATGATACTTTTGCCAGTAGGTGATGGCAAATCACTGTGTTAATGAGAAGCATTCATTCAACTGATTCGTTCAAAACAACTGATTCGTTCAGGAACTAGGCGAGAACTGGTCACTGAATCACTCAACCAATTCTTTCAAAACTTTGGATTTGTTCACAAAAGTGTTTAGTGTTTTGCTCGTAGATGCTGTGGATGAACTGAACTATTGGTAACCGCACTGATATTCTATAAATATTGCTTAATATTGTATGTTGTAAATATAAAAACTCATACTTCGGTCATTTTGCCAACATATCAATTTCAATTTTGGGTTCATTTTTGTGCACTAATGGATAAAAGAGATGTTTGACATTAAACCACTATGATTTGAGAGGCAAATATCAGCGAATTTAACGTTTGATGACAAAACATTAGATAATTCATTTATAGTTATTTTACTTTACTGTCAGACGTAAGATATGTTTAAAAACATATAAAGACCTATGCTGTTTTCTACATTATTCTCTTTCTAGATATTTAGCTGAGTTAGCTTACATACTTTTCATTTCTGAAGTGCCGACATCCTGGCTTTGTAAATTGTGAATACAGCGTATTCCTTTTATGAATACTGTAATTTCAAAGTGTTTATGTACAAAAGTAACAATCTTTGGAGGTTCTGTAATTGGCACACTATATTTCTGTTCTTGTGCAGCGAATCATGAACCACACAGCCTTGGATCACTGGTTACGTTGGTTCCGTGTCTTGGGTTTGTTTACCAATTTATGTTGCAAATTGTTGTTTTTTTTTTGTTTTTTTTAATTGTAGTTATTATAAAGTCAAGTCTAAAGTTATTGGACCTCAAGTCCAAGTCTAGTCATTTTTTTATTTAGTCAAGCAAGTCCTTAAATTTGCAACTTAAGTCAAGTCATGTGATTCGAGTCCCCCATCTATGTGTATTACACATACAAATGCTGCATTTTTTTAAATGTACAAAAATTACAATGTATCCTACTAGATCTATACAGTAGTTTGGTTGTTTTACTACTATTGTGCACAATATCCAAAAAAAAAAAAAAAAAAAAGCAAGCCAACAGCCAACAGTAAAGTTTATGGAGGCTCTCAAAGCATAAGCCTCAGGGTGAACTGAAAGTGAACTTGTTGCACTCTGTGTGTCACTAAGAAGCATGACACAGCATCTAGAACTGCAATAGCCATTATTTTCATATACTCTTGCAATGCTTTCACATACTTAAAGTACACTGTTTCATGTTTTCAGCTGTAATAAATAAATTAAAAACACTGAAAATTCAAATTGTGTGAAAACGTTAGATATTTTTGTGTAAATTTAACAACTGCTGTTGTATTATTACTGTGCTTTATAAATAAATTAAAAAAGAACTATAAAAAAATGTACAAAATCTGCTCCTAAAAATGTTCTAATGGTACTATACTTCATAGTACCATGTTGGTTATTGATATTTTGATTTATTGATATTGGATATTTAATCTTTAGCAAATCAAATGATAAAAAAATCTGTTTTTATACTGCATGTATTTATTCACATGCACCTGTCACACCCCTGGACTATTTGTTTTGGTTTTTTCCTCATGTGCCCATATATGGTGTTCCTGTTCCTGTCCTTGTTATTGTCATTATTAGTTAATCGCCTGCACCTGCTTTATCAGTTGCTTTCAGTTCAGTGCTTGTCGTCTGGTCTCGTCAATTGTGTACGTGAGTGTTTCTACCCTCCTGTTGTGGATTTACCTGTTTTGGAATTACCTGTGGATTATAATAAGGACTTTATAAGGACCTGATAAACTTTGAGGATATATATGCCTATGCTCTTATCCCACCATCATCAGAACTATCAGTTGATCCTGAACCCTCTGTCTGCCTGCCTGGATTTCCCACCCACCTTCTCTCTCTTGCCTCATCCACTCATCCCTGCCTCAGCCATGCCACCTCTGTCTCCTAACAAACCCCTCTGCTCACCCTCAGCCCACCATCTGTGCAGTGGGCTCGCCGCAGGTCTGCCAGTTTCCATCAGCGTTGTGGATGGAAGATCACTCGTCTCCGCCTCCAGCCTCCGAGTCCTGGACTCTGCCTCGGCCCTCTGACCCAGCGGCTCCGCCCCGGCTCCTGGCTCCTTCTTCTCCACCGTCAGCCCACCAGCTCCACCGGGCTCCCTCGTCCCTCCGGCTCCGCCTTGGTTGGTCGTCGACCTGCCATCGCCTCAGGACTCCACTCCTACGGGTGCACCTCGTCACTCCGTCACACCAGCTCCGTTGGGCTCCTCCCTCCCTCTAGCTCCGCCTCGGTCCTCTGTCGCACGTCCACCTCCTAAGTCCCCTCCGGATTGTAATAAAGGCTTTATCTTTGACCTTCAACTTCGTACGCCCCTTCCTCACGTTATGTAACAGCACCAGAATTATTATTTTCTAGTTTATAAATAAATTGATATTCAGATTGTTTATTATTAAGTAGATTAAGAACCAAAAAGTAACATGTTACTTTGCTAATCTGCATATGGAACATCAACCCTAATCAGCAGTAATAAATATATGTGACCCCGGACCACAAAACCAGTCCTAAGTAGCACAGGTATATTTATAGCTAAAAATACATTGTATGGGTCAAATTTATTGATTTTTCTTTTATGCCAAAAATCATTAGGAAATTAAGTAAAGATAATGTTCTATGAAGATATTTAGTACATTTCCTACTGTAAATGTATCAAATTAATTTTTGATTAGTAACATGCATTGCTAAGAACTTAATTTGGACAACTTTAAAGCTGATTTTCTCAATATTTAGATTTTCTTGCACCCTCAGATTCCAGGTTTTCAAACAAATCATACATCAATGGAAAGCTTATTTATTTAAATCTCAATTCATCAAAATTGACCCTTATGACTGGTTTTGTGGTCCATGGTCACAAATTAGAATAAAAATACTAATAAAAACAATAGTAATGCAATAGGAATGTTGTGAATGATTAAGTAACATTCCTGATTTGCATTCAGACCAAATGAAGTATGTAAAGTCTAATCCTTTCTATTAAGCGGCCAACTGAAATTAGGATCACCATGTGGTGACAGGCAGCACACGGAAACATACCCGAAGCAGGGAAATCAAGGACATGAGCAACAGTGTGTGAAAACAAATTCTGTTTTTGTTACCGAGTTTCATACATTCCTGGAGAGGCAGCAACTGCTGGAGGGAAGCACTTGCCGTCAAGGGCAGGGTGGTCTGTCCCAGAATGAAGCGTCCCTGAAGATGTCCATGAGACTGTCTCTCCCTCCAGAGTTGACATGAGAGGGTTCCTCTAATCCAGACTGTCAGAAAAAGCAGCAAGGACACCCAAAATGAGCAGCAGGCAACCGATCCGTATCACTACTGTCAAAATCCCTGGGGAGGAAGAAGAACACAATTGAGTAGATCAAGTCAAGCAGAATGTAAATTCAGACGATGAGGCAGCATGTGTGTCCTGTTATATGTGATCTGAGCGTGTGATTCACAATCTGCTGGGAGATGACAATGGCACAAGCACATATGGGACATAACAAGGGATGGGACAGGTGGTGGTGGTGGTCAATACTACTGGGTTCCTGAAGAGTACAGATTCAATGTAAAGAAATATCACTTTTGATGCACAAAAAAATAACAAAATGCTGTTTGGTCATGTGCTAGCATTTATTACTTGACCATTTATATCTGAATGGATGCTTTTACAATACAAATTAAATGGTGAAAGCTTGCAAGATTCTTTAGTGCGAGTCACAGCACAAACTGTCTCGTCTAGCAGTGAGAGAGCCGTCAGTCTATGTGAGCCGCTGGTACGCTAGAATAATTCACAGTACTGCAGAAAGCATATCGCATAATTGTGATATCTCGTAGCACTTCGCACCGCACCACAGATAACTGTCATTACCATCAGCGTTTCTCATTTCTCACACTTACATACTTATAAAGTATAACCTTCACACAGTTTTGACAAGTTGGTAGTTTTCTCTAGGCATGTGTCTGGTTTCCACAATAATCTACAATGCAGCACTGCCACCGTAAAAACAACTTCAGCCTGCTCTGATCAGATCACAACACAAGAACTTCTACACAGAGTGACAGAGTTTCCCCCACAAGATCAACAGCGTTCACCCTGTTAGATTTCTCCAATAAAGCAGTGCACGAAAAAAAAAAAGCAAGTCACACATATATCAAAACTTCTGAAGTTCTTAGGTTTCTCTGAGGAGCTTAGGAAATGGATCAAAGACTTGTTTGTGTTATTTATCTAAAGTTTATGTTTTACTTTATGTGGTCCCATTTAGGCCCACAGTAATAAATTTCTGTGAAATTCTGTAGATGAATAATAAATAAGAAAAGATAATTGAGGTATAAAATATTCCGTTGTCAAAAAAATCCGATGATTATTTAGGTACCAAACACTTCAACTGGTAAACTAATAGGCTTTTCTAAACTTGGCAACCTCGCAAGCACACAAAGTAAGCGATTAGAAAGTTTGTTTTGTTTAGTGGCAATCTCTTTTCAGATGTTCCAACAAAACTTTGAAAAACTGGTCCCTATTATAAGGACAACCATTTTGCAGGACTGTTTTCAGCGTATAATTAGAGTTTATTTTGGCGGATGGTGCCACAGAAGGACATTTTATTTTATTGAGGTTGTTCTTGTACAGTTCTGTTGTTCTCGGTTATGTTTTGTTTATGTATCAACTTTCCTGAGGAGAAAGAGATATAGAGATATAAAAGAGATATAAAAAAACAACAACAGATGGCATAGCATAAAGTATAAGCCTACACCTGCACAATGAATAGCATAATTCAAATATTTGACTTAGGAAGAATTTGGATAAATGTTCATATTGCAAACTTTGAATTTTGATTGCGGATTTAGCACGCTAGCAAATCGGAGTAGAGATGTTGAGATGTCTTCTAAAACCCTAAATACTACCCAGCTAACAGGAAATGTTCTCACTTTGGCTAATGTTCTAGTAAGGTTCTCTCAAAGTAATGAACAAACGTTTTTCAGTAATGTTAAAAGAACTTTTGTGATGTGATCTGGGAAAACCTGTTGGATGTCGTGCTGGAGCGTTTTCAGGAAATTCGAAAATAGATTGAATGTCAATTTTGTGTCAAAATTAGGTTTTTTATTAAAATAATTATTCTATAACATCTTGTCTATCATCTCTGAAAATATATTGGTGAAATTCACTTGTTTAGTGCAGAAAAATAGCAATTTATTGCAGCAAGCAGAAACTTTCTCTTATGTTAAGAACGTGCTGCTGAGGTGCTTTCCCTTAACACCACAAAAACAGTTTAACATATTTTTAATATCATGAGATGGTGGAAAACATACACCGTAAAAAAACAATTTGTTGAGTCAACTTAAAATAATTTGTAACCTGGCTGCCTTAAAATTTTAAGTTCAGTCAACTCAAAAAAGGTTTATTCAACTTGGAATGTTAAATTATACTAAGTGACAACTTAGATATTTGAGTTGAATCAACTTTTGAAATTTGAAACAAACTTTAAGGCAGCTGGGTTACTTACCCATCTGTTAAGTTTAGCAAACACAAATATCTAAGTTGTTACTTAGTACAACTTAACATTTCAAGTTGAATAAACTTATTTTAGTTGACTGAACTTTTTATTTTTTACAGTGTAGTCTGAAGTGCTGTAGCTGCTCACTTAAACGATCTTACTCCTCTCAGTCTGCTCAATCTTGGTGATGCCAGTGCTTTAAACAATGTTATAGTGGACTATTTCACATCCAGAGATGAAGGTTCAGATGAAGAAGTTACTAAGAAGTCCGATGACAGTCTGTTTTATGCACAGTGCGCGAACAGTTGCACTGCGCTCGCTTTTCTAAATGTAAACTACAAGGTAGGCTTCATTATTTGTGCTTTCTAAACACACAAGGGGTGATCAAAAGTTCAGTGACTACACCCATGATAAACAACAGAAAACAGATGTTTTAGAAAGAGCTGGAACCCAGCTTTCATATGGTATCAAAACCTAAAAAAGGTCAAATTTCATTTGTTGAGTTTTCCTAGATCGCATCACATTTGTTCAAAGTCATATGGTCTTTAATAGCGTTCTCAAAACACATTTTTTTTCTGAAATATTTCTGTTGGATGTTCATCCAACATTTTTCAAAGGATTAGTTTACTCCTGAATTAAAATTTCCTGATAATTTACTTACCCCCATGCCATCCAAGATGTTCATGTCTTTCTTTCTTCAGTCGAAAAGAAGTTATGGTTTTTGAGGAAAACATTCCAGGATTTTTCTCCATGTAGTGGACTTCAATCAGCAGGTTGAAGGTCCAAATTGCAGTTTCAATGCAGCTTGCAAAGGGCTCTACACGATCCCAGCTGAGGAATAAGGGCCTTATCTAGCAAAATTAAGGTTTTTGAGGAAAACATTCCAGGATTTTTCTCCATATAGTGGACTTCATTGGGGATCAATGGGTTGAAGGTTTCGATGCAGCTTCAAAGGGCTCTACACGATCCCAGACGAGGAATAAGGGTCTTATCTTGCAAAAAATTTTATTTTCTAAAAAAAAAAAAAAAAATAGGTTATAGGCATTTGACTTTCTTTGCATGTTCACTTTGTAAACAGCACTGGGTTGGTACTTCCGCCTACATCACGCGTGACCTTTCCACTGTGACCATGTAATGCGTGAAGTCGTGGAAACCTCCCCAGTGAAGTCCACTATATGGAGAAAAATCCTGGAATGTTTTCCTCAAAAACCTTAATTTCTTTTCAACTGAAGAAAGAAAGACATGAACATCTTGGATGACATAGGGGTGAGTAAAATATCAGGCAATTTTAATTCTGGAGTGAACTAATCCTTTAAGCGTGACTAATACTTGTTTCAGGACATTTAGAGAACATTCAAAAATAACATTCTCATATTTGCAAAATGAGAGTTTCTTTCTTATGTTGAACACAAGAAGATAATTTGAAGAATGTGGGTAACTAAACAGTCCTACAGACTTCCACAGTATGGAAAAAAATATGGGAGTCAATGGGAACCAGAAACTGTTTGGTTACCCACATTCTTCAAAATAACTTTTTGTGTACAGCAGAAGAAAGAAATTCATACAGGTTTGGAACAATTTGAGGGTGTGTACACTCTTAAAAATAAAAGTAGTTTAAAAGGTTTTTCACAGAGATGCCATAGAAGAACTATTTTTGGTTCCACAAAGAATCATTCAGTCAAAGGTTCTTTAAAGAACCATTTCTTTCTTATCTTTTTATAATCTGAAGAACCTTCTTTCACCACAAAGAAGCCTTTGAGAAACAGAAAAGTTCTTCAGGTGTTAAAGGTTCTTTATGGAGCCATTTAGACAAATAAGGTTCTGCTATGTCATCATGAAGCACCTTTATTTTTAAGAGTGTAAATGATGACAGAATTTCCATTTTTTGGTGAACTATCCCTTTATTGTTTTCTATAATGTTTGTATAACCAATAAGAATAAAAAACAATGTTTTGAATGTTCAGATAACAATCAGAAATGATGTTTTTATAACTTAATGGGAACATCATCAAAGCATTCTTAGAATATATTTTTGTTGGCTGGGTATATACTGCAAATGACATTACTGAGATTTTTTTCTCTGGTATTTGCTTGCTCTTTATGTAATCTCTGAGACACAACTGAAATCTTTGTGATTTTACTTTCCTGTGATACATTTGTCAAATTGATGTCTTTCCAAGTCAGTTGTTATCATCCCACATAAACTGTTGTCATAGCCCATTTTTTAAATGATTTTTCAGCCAATATTTTTAAGATATAAAAATAACTCTCATGGCTGATGAACTAACAAATGAGCAATTATTTGAGGCAATGACTTATTTGTCACCTCGCTCCCATAAAACTGCGAGTGACAAACCCTTAACAGAAGAACGCTCGACTGAAGCAGATGAGACACCCTGACCAAAATGGAGTTGCTGCTAGTGCGATGCTGCCTTAAGGTGGTGTTGATATGTGGCTATGATCAGAATAACGAGGCAGCATGTGTTTTAAAGCTTCTGGAAGTTTACTTTATGACATTTGCTTTATGTGGGTGTGAGTTTCCCAAGCTGCAAATCCCACAACGATACTCACAGAACAGGAGGAGCAGCTCTGAGTGCATAAACACCGGCCAAACTGCAGAAATCCACTGAGTAATGCTCAATATTTTTTCACTCGACACCATCAGTTTCTGGCATTTTTTTTCCAAGTAGTTGTTTTATTATAGTAGATGGTTTTGTGCTGGCCTGTTGTTTTGTGCTTTCCATGCTTTCTCCCCAGTTAAAATTCTGCACAATGCCTCCACACAGAGCTACAAATGAAAGGCCTTTGCTCTCCCAAACTCTTCCGCTAACCCGTTCTTACCTACCTCTGGCATTTGAGCGAGGGAAAATAATTAAACGTGTCCCTTTGAACTAAGTGAATTAATATGCCTGAAGTCACAAGTATTTAGCGAGATTATTAATTAATGTGCACCTGTTGCTAAGTGGGCTGGAGTCACGGTAGCAATGCCTTCGGCATGTATATGTGATCAATCATTTAATGACTCACTTGTAATTCCTGTTTTAAAGTAGACCTCTGCTCCTAGAACAAACATCCTCCTGCCCAAGACATTAAAGGCCATCAGACTGGACCCCTGAATGGCAATTAGATTCATCACATATGTAAGCACTGAAAGGGCACAGCTGCAACAACACTGTGCACTGAATTTATGAACTTTTCAGATTGAAATGAAAAAGCAGTACACAAATGTTAGTGGCCACTTATCCAAGAGAAGGGGAAGGCCTGAAAAGACCTGAAACCCATGCAAAAAAATAGGAAAAATCTTGTTTAAACATTCAGATGTATATGTGAACCTGGACCACAAAACCAGTCTTAAGTAGCACAGGTATATTTGTAGCAATAGCCAAAAATACATTGTATGGGTCAAAATTATCAAATTTTCTATAATATGATATTAACATCATGTTCCATGAAGATATTTTGTTAATTTCCTAGAGTAAATATATCAAAACGTAATTTTTGATTAGTAATATGCATCACTAAGAGCTTCCTTTGGACACTTTAAAGGCAAATTTCTCAATATTTTGAATTTTTTTTTCTTGTTTTTTTTTTTTTTTTTGCACCCTCAGATTCCACATTTTCAAATAGTTGTATCTCAGCCAAATATTGTCCAATCCTAACAAACCATACATCAATGAAAAGCTTATTTATTCACGTGATTATGTATACATCTCAAACTATATCTCAAGGGACAGAAATTTGCCTACTTTCAGTTACTTTTTTTGCTACTGTTCAAAAGATTTTTTTTTTTTTATTAATTTGTTTGTTTTTGACATCAAGGCTGCATTTATTTGATCAAAAATAGAGTAAAAACAGTAATATGATGTAATAATTACAATTTAAAGTGACCATTTTCTAATTTTAATATATGTGACCCTGGACCACATACATAAGGGTCAATTTTTTGAAAATTTGAAAGCTCACAATTTGAAAGCTGAATAAATAAGCTTTGCAGTGATATATGGTTTGTTAGGACAATATTTGGCCGCGATACAACTATTTAAAAATCTGAGGGTGCAAAAAAATCAAAATATTGAGAAAATTGCCTTTAAAGTTGTCCAAATGAAGTTCTTAGCAATGCATATTACTAATCAAAAATTAGGCTTTGATATATTTACAGTAGAAAATTTTACTTAAAATCCTAATGATTTTTGGCATAATAGAAAAATGTATAATTTTGACCCATACAATGTATTTTTGGCTATTGCTACAAATATACCCATGCTATATATTTTGTGGCCCAGGGTCACATATTTATATTTATTCCTGTAATGGCAAAGACAATATGCTAATTTGGTGTTCAACATTTCTTATTATCAATGCTGAAAACATTTATGCTGCTAAATATTTTCGTGGAAACTTGGACATATTTTTTTAGGATTCTAGAAAATTTTCAAGAGATTTGAAAGAACAGTATTTTGTATCATAACATCCTTGCTGATTACCTAGTAAGCTGGTTTTAACCCTTTAAAAAAACTTGTATCTAATAATGAATAAGTGAAATAAATTGTGGGATTCTTCTGATTCCTATGTAGGCTAGGTTATAAATGGTCATGAATTAACATGAGAGCATGTTCCAGCCTCAGCATGTTCCTTCCCTTTTACTGCTTCACTTTATCATCTCTGCTTTCTTTCTATTTAGTCTTTATATCAGTTTTAGACACAGATAGAAGTAAAAGAGATAGATGCAGTGGAATTTTTGGCACATGTGTGACAGTGTGAAATCCAAAATCCCTGGGGATCAGATTAAAGATGGAAGGAAAGTAAAGCTCCTGCACACTGCGACAGCTCTGTGCCGATGTGGGAGGTCAGAAAGGTGGATATCTGAGAACAGAGTGATATAGTAGTTTTGTGAAGAGAGTGTCATGGTATTGCTGCAAAACTGACTCCAGGCTGTCACATCATTTAAGGGACAAAAACAAACACCACTAGGAGAAGCCTTTAAAAATAATAATCATTCATATTTAGCAGTATCTACAGATATGGGTAATAACATTTATTGTGTTGCAAATCTCTTATAATCTCTATAGATATTAAGAGCTTTCTTTGTAATCAAAGCCAAGTTTAACAAACATGATTTACGCACCACGCATAAGCAAATATTTTAATATTAAAATAATATGGAACGAACGCTTGATGTCAAAATGATTCTTTCAGAGTGTTAAATTAGCTATGTTTGCTTATTAGACTTTGATTTAGGGATGTAAGCAGGCTGTTTATAATACATTATTAAAACCCGCCTTTGAATTAACCTTTCAAGTTGCTCTCTTAGACACAAATAGCTTAAATTAACTCAAATGGAAAGGTCATGACTGCACAGCCAGCAAGATGATAAACCCTTTTAGGGTCTACACTGATGAAGAATGCAATTATGTGGGAGCTGTAAGCTATTGCAATTCAAGTACAGTTACTTCTACCAACCTCTTCCCACACAGTCTCACCTCTCACACAAACAGTGACACTGGCCTGATCCCTTCCTCACTGAAACCCACACAATTGTAAAATAAAATAAATAACACACCATTAGATGCATTGAAAAAAACATTGCAGCTATTTCGGAGTAAAAGTTCAAGACTCTGAAAGATTGCAGCCCAACTCAAAATGGCATAAGGGCATGTAATGCACACCTTTTCTACTTTGGGTTTCTTATGGCTGCACTTTCAGCAATACATGCTGTGACACTTGAAGGCCCAATCTAAATAATGCTCTGTCATTTTATATGGGGCAAAGTACTTGACCAAAGGGCATGAAGCTGGTATGGCCAGTAAAAATGTTCAATCTGTCAATATTCTATATAATAATACATATGGAAAATTATCCCTTGGCAGACTTTTACCTCATTTTTTTTAATGAATCAAAGAATGAATCAATCAATCAATAAAAAAGTAATTGATTTAATTGTTTTAATTGTTCTGTAAATAAGTGCATTACAACATATTTTAAAAGAGACTATATATCAATTACCTGTCCCACCAGCTAAAATATTACAAATCATGTTAATAATGTAACACTGGAAGACAATACACAAAATACACACACTATGAAACTTGAAATGCTTGGCAAGTGTGAAAGAGTTCAATAAACAAAATATTAATATTGAGCAACTTACATTTTCGACAAAGTATTGCCAGTTTCTTAGTATATTGCTTGCTTGGCCATATAATTACAAACAAATCCACAGCAGAACTGAGTGTCTCTGAGCGAGTGGTGATTACTTCCAAAATTAATTAGTATTGGTGAACAAACTGTATAAATGAATAATTCAATGAATCGCTCAACAAGACATTCTTTTTTTTGGTTCCTGCCTAAATTTGTTTTGCTGAACAAATAGTTTGAGAAGATTCAATGATTCACTTATAAAGACAGTCACATGTTTGGATGCTTGTTTGGATGAATCGTTTTAATAAATGAGTCAATGACTGACTCAAAGACAGTCAAAAGTTTGGATCCTTGTTTGAATTAATCGCTTAAATTAATGAGTCAACGACTCACTCATAAAGTCAGTCGCTCATTTGGGCCCCTTTTTGAATAAATCTTTTTAATTAATGAGCCAATGACTAACTCATAAAGACAGTCACATGTTTGGATCCTTGTTTGAACAAATCGTTTTAATAAATGAGTCAATGACTCACTCAAAGACAGTCACTTTGGTCCTCTTTTCGAACAAATCTTTTTAATGAATGAGTTAATGACTCACTCATAAAGACAGTGACTTGTTTGGTCCCCTTTTCGAACAAATCTTTTCAATTAATGAGTTAAAGGAGAACTCCACTTCCAGAACAACAATTTATGAATAATTTACTCACCCCCCTTGTCATCCAAGATGTGATTACGATTCAATCGTAAAGAAATGATGGTTTTTGAGGAAAGCATTTCAGTCCATATAATGGATTTCATTAGTGCCCCAATTTTGAACTTCCAAAATGCAGTTTAAATGCAGCTTCAAAGGGCTGTAAATGATCTCAGCCAAGGAAGAAGGGTCTTATCTAGCGAAACGATCAGTCATTTTTTTCAAAAAATAAAAATTAGTATACTTTTTAAGCACAAAAGCTCATGTAGCACAGGCTCTGGGATGCGCGTCCACGATGCTACGAATTAGTGATGGGTTGTTCTTGAACAAATTTGTTCATTTTGAACGAATCTTTAAGGTGACTTGGGAAGAACGAGTCATCTCATGGAGTGATTCGTTCAGTCGCGCATGCGCAACATCCTGTTTAGTTCACCTGTTTCGAGTCTCCGGGTGTTTTCGAATCGTTCGTTCATCTTATGGGGCTGTCACGTGATGCTGATTTTGCTAAAATGAACGAAATGGCTCGAAAAAAGATTTGTTCATTTTGCTGAACGAGACTCAAAGGTCCAAGTTGGTAAAATGATCCGAACTTCCCATCCCTACTACAAAGCACATCTAAGTTCAAAGTCTGTGTACTCTGGCTGAAAAAGGTAGAGTATATCGAAAAACTCCATCGAAAAACTACAACTTCTGAATCGTGCGACAACGTTGTACCTTTTTGTTTGTAAACGTTTGACTTACTTGCACTTTCTTAGTCTTTGCGCGTTCGCTTTGACGTGATTCAATAGTACGTAGTGTCATGGACGCACATCCCAGAGCCTGTGCTACAAAAGCTTTTGTGCTTAAAAAGTATACAAATTTTTATTTTCCGAAAAAAATGCCAGATCGTTCGCTAGATAAGACCCTTGTTCCTCGGCTGGGATCATTTACAGCCCTTTGAAGCTGCATTTAAAATACATTTTGGAAGTTCAAAATCTGGGCACCAATGAAGTCCATTATATGGAGAAAAATCCTGAAATGCTTTCCTCAAAAACCACAATTTTTGACAGAAAGACATGAATATCTTGGATGACAAGGGGTGAGTAAATTATTTGTGAATTGTTTTTCTAGAAGTGAAGTTATCATAAAGACAGTCACATGTTTGGACTCTTGTTTGAATGAATCATTTTAATAAATGACTCAATGACTCACTTATAAAAAGTGTCACATGTTTGGATTCTTGTTTGAACAAATCGTTTAAAGAAATGAGTCAATGACTCACTCATGAAGACAGTCACATGTTTGTTCACCTTTTCGAACCAATCTTTTAAATTCATGAGTTAATGACTCACTTATAAAGAAAATTCATTTTCTGGTACCCTATTCGAACAAATCTTTTTAATGAGTCAATGACTCACTCAAAAACACAATCACTTGTATGGAACCTTGTTTGAATGAATCATTTTAATAAATGAGTTAATGACTCACTCATAAAGACACAATGTGTGTTTAACTTTTAAGTGACACTGCACAGACCGATCGCTGTATGACATCAAAGTACGACAGAGCTATAAAAGAACAGACATCTCCATATGCTTTCAAATCGCTGCCACGGTACTTTGATGTCATACACTGACAACGATCTCCACAGTCGAACACACCTAGTCATTTGTTTGTTCCCCTTTTTCGAACAGATCTTTTTAATCAATGAGTCAATGACTCACTCATAAGACAGTAACCTTTCACCCTCTGTTGGTGTAACTATGTAACCTGCAGAAAGAATCACTGAAAGAAATTTCCACTGAGCTGCTGGATTCACTCAATACTAAATATAACTTAAGAGCTGTTGTATAATTAAGGCTTTAACTAATATTAAGCCATTTATCAAACCTAAGTGCTTCCACAAAAAGAAACACACTGCAATGCCCAACGGTGGAAAGACAGCTGTAAATACAGTAAAAAATAAACTTAGCATATTGATCTACATCCCAGTCTCTGCTGAGCATCAGGGTTTCCATCAATAAACAGTTCCAGTGGAATGCCTTGCAACGGTGAACGTTCTGAACCCAGGGGCACATGCTGACAGGAAGATACTAAGGGGAAGCTGCTGTCTGCCTGGTAAGGACTGAAAAAGGTTATTGGAGTTGCAGGGCCCCTAGGGTAATTATCATTGGCCCACGAGATGGTTTGCAGTGCAGCGTGTGAGGACATGTACCTTAATTGGATCATGCTGCAATCTCTCAAAGCTTTACAGAGACCTGGTTGTCGAGGTAACAGAGCTCAGGAGAATGTAAAAAAGGGCGGATAACACAACCACTAGCCGATCTTTTCTACACCTGTGACTTTCATAGTAGAGAAACTGTTTACTCAGTTTTTTTTTCCCAAGCACTATAACTCATAAATGATGAGAGCTCGGCTGTCTCAAGTCAGAAAGTAGACTAATTTATTCTGGATCTTTTGCAGTTTGCTGATTTAAAAAAAAAAAATCCAATTATTCCAGATATTGACATGGCATCCGCATATTGTGCACAGTCAGCTATGTAAAATAATAAGTACTGCCATGGATTTCTTCAAGTTTTAAAACAGCGATACTTGTAAAACTCCAATTTGTGAGAAAATATAACAAGCCGACAACAATGAAGGCAGCCTGAGAATTACATAAGAAAATGTGTGACAGTTAATCTATAAACACTTGGCTTTTGAGGACGCCTAACAAGCAAAAGAAAATAGAGCATCTATGATTGGCAAGTTCACGAACTGTTTACATAGTCAACAGCTTAGAGATTAGTTAAGAATTGTGTTATAAAAAGCAGCAGAACAGCAGCACAGATTTTTATCTGTGAATTGTACATCTTTCAGAAACATAGTGTTATAAAATTAGCATTATAGTTTAATGCAACCCATACATATTTGTATTTTAGATGCAAAATGCTTATGCACTAAGTGTCTACTTAATAAGATATTTCAAGGTGAAACCTCAATATATTAAACTTTTCCTTTTTTTTCCCCCACTTTTTTCAAGTTCTAGAAGTGTCCTACATTGCCGAGGTTGCAGGAAGGATTTTTCAGTGCTTTGAATACCAAAGAGCATTGCTCAGAAAAAAAAAAAAAACTGATATGGGAAGGTAACCAGTGCTTATGAAGTGCGCTAACTGCCCGAGCCATGCAGTCTGAGGGGTAAAATTGTCAAAGACGTGGAGATCAATAAAGTAATCTCACTCATCGTTACAGCTCTGGCCCACGATAACACAGCATGAGGCTGTAGTACAACAGCAAGGAAAGCAATTATAACTCTTCGAGGAAATTGACAAGTCCCATGTGGAGAAATGATGGCTGTTAAAAGGATGAAAAGGGCAAAAGTGTGAGGAGACCGATACCTAGCCGCCATTTCCTCTCTCTCTCCTGCCTACTCTACTAAGCATTCTCCTCTTTGATGTAAGCCTATTACTGGGATCACAACACTGGGCTCTGTAAGTTTTATTATTTGGGCTCCACTTATGTGTATTAAGGTCTAGCACTGCATCTCTTGATGTATGGCAACCCATACCAATCCAATTGGATCGTTTAATATCTCTTTCTGAAGAACCCTTTCTGAAGTACACTTCTCAAGACCACAGACTTGACAAAGCTATGGAAATGCATTCTTTTTTTTGTTTCAAGATAATGAAAAGAATTCGATATGACAGCCAGTGCGTAACTTAATAACTTCAAGAGGCTCAGCTTTTAAAAAGAATGTCTTTTGAATTGAATGATTTTTTTTTTTCTCATATATTTCTTAAGGTATATATCTATAATATCATGAAATGACATTACTTAATTTTTATCAGTGTCGGATACAGACAGCAAATGGAGGAAATGTTGCTATGGTTGCCAGTTCATGCAAAGGCAATTTCTGTCTTCAAACATTTATTTAGCATACTAAGACTTTTAACATGTAATCTTTTAGGTTAAGAAAACTGTTTGAAAACACTGTTGACACATAAAAGGTCACTTGTCTATTGTCAATAGTGTATAGAAATGCACAAAGAAGCACTCACACAGAAATCACTTTCAAACCAAGTGGTTTTTTTGTTAGTTGGGCGAACATCTTAAACTTCTGTGCAAGAAAATGTTTTGCTCTAGCACGAAATTCCCCAATTTCACAGATTCTGATTGAACTGTGGTGCGTTTCCCAAAAGCAACTATGGTCGCAAGTTGCGTCGTTACCAACAGAGTTTAATGGAACTTGATCAATGATCATAGTTAGTTAACAATGCTTTTGGAAAACGCACTCCTGGCTGGTTTTCGGCTACAAAATTTCGTCAAGCAATGGTAAATGTGACCACACCATAACACAGTAAACTCTACAGTATTTTTTGAGCAAGTTAATTTGGTAAAAATAGCTTTTGCCAAAGTGAATTTGCAGCCTGAATTGAATGTGATTAGTTTACAAGCTTGCGATTTGATTTCCGATTCGATTCGAATGTTGACTATTGTATATCTGGTACAGTATGTGCCAAATTTCCTTGAGGAAAAAAAAAAAAAATCTCTCAATTAATGCTGTAAAATATACATTGGAGTCAGTTGGTACTACATTACTATAATATTGAAGGTTAAAATAAAACGATTTGCGTACAAATGCTTAAATTACACTCAATTAAGCTTTTATAATAATAAAGTTACAATTACATAATTATATCTCCGCTCCCATTTGTTTTTTTTTTATATAAAAACTTGACAGATTTAATCAAACATAAAAATTGAAGAACAGTAAAATTTATAATGAATATGCTATATGGTGCATACAGTGCTGCTTTAAAGTTTGTAAACCCTTTAGAATTTTCTACATTTTTGCATAAAAATAACACAAAACATCATCAGATCTTTCTGAAAGTCTTGAAAGTTGACAAAGAGAATCCAATCAAACAAATGAGACAAAAAATATACTTTGTCATTTATTTACTGAGAAACATGATCCAGTGTTAAATATTTGCAAGGTGCAAAAGTATGTGAATCTTTGCTTTCAGTATCTGGTGTGACCCCTTTTTGAAGCAATAACCGCAAGTAACGTATTTTGTAACTGCTGATCATTCCTGCACAACAACTTGTAGGTTTGTGTGTTTGTGGTCATTGTGTTTGTGTGTTTGTGGTCATTGTCTTACTGCATGACCCACTTTCTTCTAAGATTCAGTTCTCGGACAGATGTCCTGACATTTTCCTTTAGAATTTGCTGGAGTAATTCAGAATTTATTGTTCCATCAATGATGGCAAGCCATTCTGGCCAAAATGCAGCAAAGCAGGCCCAAACCATGATACTACCACCACGTTTCACAGATGGAATAAGGTTCTGCTGGAATGAAGTGTTTTTCTTTTTCTACAGACTGACAGCAGTTTTTTTTTTTTTTTTTGGAGAGTTGTGGCTTTCTCCTTGCAACTCTGCCATTCATACCATGGTTGTTCAGTGTTCTCCTGATGATGGACTCATGAACATTACTATTAACCAATGTGAGAAATGCCTCTATGTGCTTAAAAGTTACCCTGAGGTCCTCTGCAACCTTGCAGACTATTACAAGTCTTGCTTTGGAGTGATCTTTGTTTGTCAACCACTCTTAGGGAGGGTAATAATGGTCTTGAATTTCCTCCATTTGTAAATAATCTGTCTGACTGTGGATTTGTGGAGTCTAAACTCATTAGAGATGGTTTTGTAACCTTTTCTAATCCTAGAGATTCACATACTTTTGCAACTCACACATATTTAACACTGGACCATTTTTCTTGATAAATAAATGACTAACTATATATTTTCATTTAATTTGTTTGATTGGGTTCTCTTTGTCAACTTTCATAACATCTGATTAACTTTTAGAAATATAGAAAACTTTTAGAAATACAGAAAATTCTAAAGGGTTCACAAACTTTTAGGCAGCACTTTATATTTAGCAAAAAGCTTCTCTCTAGAGTTCATTTTTCTAGCTGACTAACATGGTCACCGAATATGAACAAAAAAAGTAACAAAGCACAAAACCTATTGCGATTTATTGGATTGGAGATGTGCTACAATGTTGCATCCATTAACTGAAAACAGGTTATATTAATTGATTCTTGGGAATTAGTTTTATAAAAATTGAGAAATCAGTATTTTTATTTTTACCCAGCCCTATTTAAAAAAAAATACTGTGAACTACAAAATAATGGCAAAAAAATCCATTTTCAATCTTCATAGATATTAGATATCTTCACAGACATGTAAATACATGTATACCGTGTAGTCTAATTCAGAAGCAAATGAGCCGGTTCTTTTTAATGAAACATTGAAACCACTTAAAAACTCGAGAGCGCCAGTTTGAATCATTCTGAGAAATGATTTACAGAATGAATTTACTGAATCAGTTGAGTGGTTAATGAATTGAGATGTGACTCACTTACTGTACAACCAAGTTATCATGCGTTTAGTCATGTGTTGGTTCACCACTATAAAACACACACACACACATTTTTGTAAGTACAGGATGAAAAAACAAAAAAGAAAGAGACATGTCAATAAAATAATTAGATATTACAAAAATACACCCTTTGTTGGGAAATCACTGCAAAAGAGAAACTTTTAATCTTTTTTTTTTTCCTCAGGCAATGTCAGTGTAAAACTACAAAGACTGGAATTCCATTTTATCAGTCCAACAGATCAGCCTACAGCACCCTAAACCACATCTTCATGCCTTCAATGGCAGCTAGTGCTAACTTTAAGTGGGTTATTATTTAAGCTGTACACAGAGAGGTACTAACAGGATTCATGCCTCATGAATAATACAATACAGGGTTTTCCACTTATTGAGAAATTGGAAAGAACAAAATGAATACACCATGACTGATTTGGGTGAGAGTCGGAGCTGAGAACCAGGGGCCCCTGCAGCAGAAGAAGAGAGAGCCAGGCAGCCACAAAACATGTCAATCTGTGAATTATTGATTAACCTGGGGAGTTATGACAAGGCAGCAAACAGAAGTTTTCAGCAACTGAGGAATCAGATGACAACCCCCGTTACCTGCCACCCCCCACCCAGCCATCCTCACGCAACACAACAGCCCAAACAAAATTCCACTTATGCAGCTGCGCTATTCGTCTGAATTACTAGCTCTTCTGCACCTACACTGCATTAGCATTTGAATGAGAACATCAGAAATGGCAACAGAACAGAGCATTCACTGACACAGGACAAAAGAACTCATTCATAACAAACACATTTCCAGATGGAGTCATGCCAGCTGACCTGTTCTCTGCTTCTTTTGATCTTTTGGTCACTAAGCGAAAAGATGTGTCTCTCGTGCAGAGTCGGAAGTTTTTGGTCTGAGGTCTGAACAAACACCTATACTTCTGAAAGTGTATTAAAATAAAGTCTCTTATAATTTTTCACAGCACCATATGGCAGTATGCAAATTATACGACTACTTTCAAGAGGGGTATTTTGAAGGAATTTCCATGTTTTAATTTTAAATATATGTGACCCTGGACCACAAAACCAGTGTCAGATTTTTGAAACTGAGATTTATGCATTACAAATAAATCTGCTTTCCATTGATGTATATTTTGTTAGGATATAAAGGACAATATTTGGCCGAGATACAACTATTTGAATATCTGGAATCTGAGGGTGCAAAAAAATCGAAATATTGAGAAAATCGCCTTTAAAGTTGTCCAAATTAAGTTCATAGCAATGCATATTACCAATCAAAACTTAAGTTTTGATATATTTACGGTAGGAAATTTACTAAATATCTTCATGAAACATGATCTTTACTTAATATCCTAATGATTTTTGGCATTTTGACATTTCACAATGTATTTTTGACAATTTTGACATTTCACAATGTATTTTTGGCTATTGCTACAAATATACTCACGCTACTTAAGACGGTTTTGTGGTCCAGGGTCACACATTGCTAATTCAGCATGAAAATTCACCTGTTTTTTATATGCATATAATTGATCGTATTGTAAATAATTCATGATTCATGTTTCACTTTAAAAACAAAATTACCTGTTTGTTTTTTTTATTTAAAATGTCATAATTTTTCTTTTTGATAATCCATTTTGCCCATAGCATGTTTAGCTAAATCACTTTGTAAAAACACTAAATTTGTTGTTTTGTAATATGTAAATCTGTAATAAAGTGAAACGCTATTTGTCATGCCTTACCAGCTTTTTTGGTTTGGACATTAAAAAAGTGACATTGCAGATGCTTCAAAGAAAAGATTCCCCCAAATAATGCATTTGAAACCTGTATGCATTTCTTTCTTCTGTAGAATAAAAAGGATATGTATAGCACGTATAACGTCCTGCTGTTATCCAAAAAAAAAAAAAACACTATTTACTTTCAATGTATGGAAAAGAGCAGATGTCAGGTACGTTTTTTCAGTGAATAATACATTTCATTCTGTTCTTCACACAGTTATTGTATGACTTTAGCTGAATGCAGTCTATACATAGTGCACAACTCTGCAAAGTTTTCTTCCTTTCTGTGGTTGGCAGCCTTTGGTCCCCATCCACTTTTATTCAAAGACAGAGAGTGGCTTGAACATTCTTCAGAACCTATACTTTTGTGTTAGACAGAAGAAAGTCAGTCATGGGTTTGGAACAACATAAAGGTAAACAAATGACAAATGAATGAGTGTACCTTAATGTACTAGGACATCTCAAAGATGTAAGTCTACATACCAATAAACTGTTTAATAAGAACTCTACTGAAGTCAACATTTGTCTCATTAGACAGTCACATATAAGCAAGTCTGACTCAATATTGAAGAAGAAATGTGTGCATGCAAAGAAATCTAGAGGGAATAATGGAGGTATTTTCTATCACTTAGTGAATGAAAGCACCTCTAGTCTTCAATTTCACTCCGTTCATTGCTGAAGACATGGCTAAGCAAGACAGATATGTCGAGGAGTTTGAGTATATTACATTAACACATCACACCAGAAATATTCCTGAATGCACTCCATTCCTCCCTAGTCACCATCAAAAATTTATCGTGGAAGGTCATGAAAATCACTCTTCTTCTCTCTTTCAGGCTCATCTACAGTAGTTTTTCATTTTCGTCAAAAAGAACATGGCAGCACCCAAGGTGCACCACAGTATGTTGGACTTCTGTAAGCCTGCAGTGATTTCAGCTCGATGACAGAATCATAAATGGGACAGAAATCTGCCTGAGTACACTAATCAATTATACTGGTCTATCATCGTAAAGAGAGAGCAGTTTATTACTTTATTAGACTAGGATTTCAATGTGTGCTCCACAAAAGCTTAGAGTCAAGAAGAAATGGGACAGAATAATAAATTAAGGAAACAAAATTTACGAGCTATAAAAAAAACATGAATCTGCGGTTGTTGAATATCTGATTTTTGTGAGATATTCCAAATTGAGCATTACCCAATTTTGCAACGGCTTTCCTGGTTTCAACATCATTTGAATCTATTTGGTTTCGGAATGACCTAATGAATAAAGTGCACTTTCCCCATTGATGCATATGGCAAGTCCAACCTTTACTTTTTACTTTCTATCCAAATTCGATTTACAGGAACAGTGCACATTAATAAACATTTCTGTGAATGTGCCAGATTGGCTATTACAGCTAAATCACAACAACTGCAGTTATAGCTAGACTGTAGTCCTTGGGCACGTTTTACAAACACTTACATTTATTCATTTAGCAGCTGCTTTTATTCAGAGCATTTCACAAATTAATAAAATCTTAAGTGAAAACACACAAAAGTGGAAAAATTGGTATGAAACTCTTTTGAAGGTAATTGAAACAAGGCTGTAACATACTGATGTGCACATTAATTGTAATATTGCAACATAAAGCATGTTCATTCAAGACTCAAGGAACTAAAAGAGCATAACCACACGGTTGCTTTTATTTTTCGCTATGTGAAGAGAAAAAAACGGACTGTCTGAAGTCTGCTCACAACCTGTCTTCTGTCAAAAAAAAAAAAGCATTAAGTTAGGGAAACACTCATCATGGAAGATTCCAGACAAGGATCAGTGAATTTGATTAAGATGTCTTAGAATAGCACAGTTTGATTTTTAATGGAGTGACATTGATGGTATCTATTAGCCCTTGTCAAGCACTTTGAGAGTCTGGTGGTACACTGACAGTACGTGTAAATGTTGCACAAGAGGACTAAAAACTGCTTAAACGACCTGTATGATCATGACAAACAAAGTGTTGCTGCCTTTGTAGTCAAGTTGTTTCTGATATAACGGAAGGCTGAGAGTTTCAGTTTCACAATGTTTATAGTAAAGGGAGGAATCCACCATAATAAAAAGATATCTGACATAAAAAAAAAACTTCTACCTATGAACCACCTATAAGATTTTTTTTTACAATTTATGGCAAATTAGAATTTTCAGCAGCTAGTACTCTAGCCTTTAATGTTGTATGATCCTTCAGAAATCATTCTAATATGATAATTTTTTTTATTCTGACGATTAATCGAGTAATCAGATAATTATAATTAATTTTTTCATAGTAATAAAAATAGATCTAAGTGACACCAGCCTTTAAAATGACTTAAAATACATAGATAATAGCAATGAGGCAATACTGTTAAAACACAATGTATTATAAACAATAGAGCTCATGTACATTACGCACTATAAAAATGACTGCAGAGGGCCAACGGTCTGACGATTGTTTTTACAGTTTACTGCATGATCTAATCAAGTCAAATGTCCACTTAATCTTTAATATTTCGCCATTTCTTTACAACAGAAATGCTACAGCCACTGTAATTTCTTGAATATGTGGACATCAAAACGTGTAAACTCAGAGTGAGGGTTTAAACTTTTATTCTGAAATTGAGATTAACAGTTAGCATATTGCGAAAGATATCGATGTATTCTCTTGCATTTGCATAGGTTTATACATGATTAATGAAATGGGAACAATATGTAGAGATGGAGTTTGAGACGCTCCACATGTGTCAATGACAACAGTTCATGTTAAGCAGCATTCCCCATCATTTCTGTGTAACCAACGGCACGCAAAGTTTTTTTTTTTTATTAGTTTTTGTTTATTGGAGATGGCGGAGCGCAAGAGATTAACACAGTCTAAAGTAGCAGCTCATTTAAACGATCTTACTCATCTCAATCTGCTCAATCTTGGTGATGTCAGTGTCCTAAATGATGTTATAAAGGACTATTCCACATCCAGAGATGGAGGATTGGATGATGAAGTTACTAAAGAGGAGGAGTCCGATGACAGTCTGTTATATGCACAGTGCGCAAACAGTTGCGCTGCACTCGCTTTTCTAAATGTAAACTAAAAGGTACACTATTTGTCTAAACATACATGGGGTGATCAAAAGTTCAGAGACTATGCCCATGATAAACAATGGAAAACTGTCCTCTTCAGGGTTACGTTAGTCTGTTATTCTGTTATTCTGATGCAGTATAGCGCTCCAGACAGCTCTCATTATACCCGTGAAGTAAAAGTGTAACCTATCTCAATTTAAACATGTTTTTCTCAAAATTCCATTCCTGAAAATCATAGCTATCAGCCAACTTAAGATTGCCATTTATTGTTACGTTCAAGCTATGGACAAAATTGGAAAGGGCTTAAACCCAGCTTTCATGTATGGTATCAAAACCTAAAAAAGGTAAAATTTCACCATGTGTTGGGTTTTCCTAGACTGCATCATATATATTAAATCTGCATCGCATATTTTAAATTTAATCATACCGTTTGTGAATTCACAATAGCATTATGCTTTATTATGATTTTTTTGGAAAACAGTCTAATAATGCGTTTCATAGATCCTTTCATAAATGCAATGGATTTTTTTGAATCGAGGAATCGTGACAGCCCTAATATTATTATCAATGTTAAAAACAATAGTGCTGCTTAATAAAAAATGTTTTTAATGTCACTTTTGGTCAGATTAATGGGCCATGCTGAATAAATGTGTAATAAAAAAAAGACTTACAGACCCTTACAGAAACTTTTGAACACTATAGTGTATGAACAGATTACCAAGTATCAAATTTCATTGGATTATGAATATTGTACTAACAGAGTTAACTTGGATTCAGGATTGAACACAATTACATCAAATTCACACAGCTACAATTTCAGCCTCAAGATATGCCATCTCTCAATATTGAAAAATCTGAGCAGAAATGAATGTAGCCATTCAATTGAAATTCAGTCAGAATGATAAAAGCAGTCAGAACGTGTAGAGGACGTGTTCAGATTAGCTTTCTAATTAGTTGTATAATTGACCATAACATATTAAAATTGAACATCAGCAAAATAATTGGATTTCCACTTCAACAATTACTGTTCCATGTTTAGAGCAGAGATCCCTTTTTCTGGAATATAATTTAATAGGACTGTGTAGAAACACGAGTTCACATTTCCACCAATACTTTTGTTTTCCACTAAAGGAGTTTTATCAGTGATACTACCAGTTCAGCGATAAATTTCAATACATAAAAAATTCAATAGGATAAATGTTATCAATACTGCTGAAACTCACTATAAACATTTGCATTTACTGGCAATCAAAAATTAAATTAGACTGCTTTCTAAAAGTACCAGACGAGACAGATCTGATATATCTGATAATCATACCATGAATGCAAAAGCCTTGCCATCTATTTCCATTACACCATTCAATCCATTGATTTAGCACATTTCACTGCAATTATAATTGAGATTGTATCGTACATTTCCAGTCTGATTAATTTCATTGCATATCTCTGCAGTGCTTCAAATCTTCAGATTTGATCCCTCTTATTATCCCGCAACACTATGGGTTTTGTCAGGCCTTTTCAACAACATAAGCCCTTTTTGTGTCTGGTCAAAGTAAAAAGACTGTTTAAATCAAATTGCCTCGCAGTTCTCTCTCTCACTTTCTCTTCCATACATCAAATGGATGTGGCAAGCTTGGCACCCCCTTCTTTGAGGTGTTAATATTAAGCAGCCTCTGGCAAAAAGAAGAGAAATGAGCATTCACAGATGATGTGCAGAACGAAAACACCCTAGGTCATGCCAAAACACGCCGATTCGAACAGCATCGACAAGCAAATAGTGAACAGGATGTCTCATGCAGACGCTTTGCCTTTCAGGGAGTTATATGACATATGACAAAAAGCTTCAAGGAAGTGATTACACACGATTACAGCACAGCATTGTCCTGATGCTCCTGATGTTTTATTACATCTGTCTGTAGTTGCATACTTGAGAAAGTGAGTCTGGATTCAAATTTAAAGCATGTCAATTTTAAAATTAGCCTTGAATATAACCATATACCTGCCAAAAATATTATATCTACTCTAATAAATTTGGTGTTACGCTGTTGTATTAGCCACCAGTGTTAAAATAGCAACATGACTAATTTAAAGAAATAGTTTACCCAAAAATGAAAGGAATTATTAATATGCATGCCAAAGATATTGCACTGGAAGTCACTTTGCATAATAGCGTGTGTCGCAATGATGCTTATATCTCAGCTAACTTAAGTCCCCAGTGACTAGTAGTCTGTAGTACGCTGCTAATGCAAACTAATAATTCATGCACAGACAGTGCATGCTTTTCTGATAATATGCACAGTTGCATTATTAAGAACAATGGGTGTTTTCTTCCTCATTGACCAAGACAAATTAGCATGATTTTACCCTAGAGGGCAAACTGCCAAATGAATCTAAACATAAGCTTGCAAAATGCTTGTTAGGTATGTATTAGGGATATTTAGGACATAAAATTGCATATTTAGGCTGTGAAATTCATTGTTTGACAACCATGACGGTTTACAACAGTATTCACTCGGCCGATTTATTATTAAGAAATGCTGATTCGTTCAGGAACAAAACACACCTACGTGTTGCTCAGAGATGGAATATTAAATTCTGTCCGTGTAATAATTCTCTTTAATACTACGGGGCTGCTGAATGCTTGAATCTGATTAGGTGATGAACACTCTAAGGTGTGCAATAACGCTGTCTTCACGTGCTGTCGGAAATTTCTAATTTTCCACTTATGAAATCGTTATTGCAAGCTTGTCGCATTCAAGTGCTTTACTGCTGGAAAGAATAAAATGTACTATTCCATTGGTTTATAACCATAAACATTCACCAAGCTAGACAGTCTGCTTGCTGATGATTCTGGAATCTACAACAGGTTACAGCTTCAAATGATTGTTATTCAGTTGCTGCTGAAAAACTAATAAAGAATAGCACTGAGAGCCGCAATCTTTTTCCCTTCCACCATGTTTAAAGTTTATGGCCTGCCCAACTCGGAAACTCGAATATCAAAATAATCTCAGAGTTTCCCAGTAGTAAATATGACTTGAGAGGCTGTTCATGTTCATTTTTCGATTAGGAAGCTTGTATTTATGATAATTCCGATAGCATGTGAAGGCAGCATTTACAGGCAGGTTCTGACTGCATTACACGTCCGTATCACTTCGCCAAATGATTTCACAGGGCTCAACACTAAGGATTTTTTCTACTGGTCCGGTTGGGCCAGTGGTTCAAATTTTTACTTGCCCGGTCAAACTTTTCACTGGCCCTGCCCCAAAAATATTAATTAGTGGCTGTTATCATTGTTTTTGACCCATGTTATCTTTTATAACAAATAAGATGACATCAAAATTTTACATTCCAATTAAATTGTACAATTCTCAATTACAATTTCGATATCACAGCAAAACATACTAGCCTAACAAATATAAAGTTCAAACATTATTTGTTTGTTCAAAAATTATTTTATTATTATTATTTTATTACATATGAAAAGATGCTTTAGGGAAAAACAGCAGACGAAATGAATGAACGCAAATTCAGTCTCTGCCAGCAGGTGGCGCTTATGGAATAATGACACAGCGTTTCCCTGGTTACTACTGTAAACAAAGCAGTGCCCTGCTTATGAACGCAACTTTGAATGCATTATACAGAGGTAAATGAAAAGAGAACGTCATGTAAACATTTCTGTTTCTATTTGGCGTACCATTTATACGCAGAAATCGACTTTGGAATACATATGATACGCAATGGTTAGGATTAGGAGTGTGGGGTAGATGCATATTATATGTATACCAAAACTGCGCAACATATGCACACCAAGAAATTGTGTATCACATGCATGCCAAAACTGCGTATTATATGCACGCCAAACACATGCGTATCATATGCATATGCGTATCAATTTCTGTGCATAAACATCACGCCAAATAGAAACCTGACATTTCTTACTAGTGATTGTTATTGAAGCAGATGAACTAGTTTCACTATTAGTAGAGATGTACATCATGGCTGCATCAGCACCTCGGGTGTGCATTATTTTCTAATAATTCAACGGCCCCTCATCACTTATTCCTTACTTAGCTTTAGCTTTCTATTTTGGCGAAGCATAAATGGTTAAAGTAACTGAGAATTAGTTCAGGAACAAAACACCAACTACTGAGTGTTGCTCAGGGATGCAATAATACTGGTGATGTATTTATGTTGTAACTTTTATTTTTGTTGGTGGAGCAAAAACACAAAAAGTCACTGAGAATACGGTGTCAAAAGGTGTTCAGCTTTAACCTTACTGAACTGTTGTATAAAAGCAATATCGCAACTGTTTTTCGGGATATCAGCAAAGCTGATTACCTGCAGCATATTTTTTATTACTTAACTTTGATTAAAGTCCTACATAGATGATCAAATGAAAAGAATTCATAGCTGTTTATCCTCCACCATTACAGTGCAGTGCACCATGCATTTTTCTACAGCAACACCTTGACATCTTTATTAGATTTATAAATAAAACATTCTTTTATTTCACATCAAGCAGGTCTGTGAGCATAACTTCAGTCATATTTTTATAAATTCCTTCCTTTAAAAACATTAACATTTAAGGATCACAACCTGATTTAATGCCTAATTTAACTGCCCTGAGGATCAAGGTTCCCGCTGGCTGTATGGTTAAATTCGTATCAACATTTTCTCCAAAACTAACAATATTTAAAAAACATCGAGCCTCCGCACCACCGGCTATTTATTCCTATTTCCATAATGCTGGAAATATAATAAAAAACTGCTTTTGCAACATAGCCTATTTCATTCATTGCATCAGGCTCTCTCATCTGCTGAGATGCTTCAAGGTCATTTCAAAACTGAATGAAGGAGCATTCGAAAAACACAAACAGTCACCCATTACGTTAATCAGTTTGAGGAGATGTGGCGTGAGGCTCTGCCAGTTCTCCATTTATTTTCTCTGGTGTCCACTCAGAACATATGCTCATGCTCAGCACATCGAACAAACACTGTGTGTCAATAAAGGGGTAAGAGACCCCCTTAAGCAATGAATTAAGCTGTAAATTACTCCGGCCGAGGAAGCGGACGATTCTGTTACACTTTAATGTGCACTGTCAGATGTACTTAAATACTGCTCAGCGTTGATGACCTCTCTCACACACACAGACACACCGCTTTGAATGATTTTTGTCACACTTTTCACTTGGGTTCATAAGAGACAGACTAGCGCTATAAGCTTTGCTAGACCCTATTTTATTTATCTCCTCTAAAAATGAGCAATTAAACTGTCAACCCCTTTAAAAAATATGTAATTATGTGGTTTCTCTTCATATCTGCTGAAAATAGCAGCTAATATATAATGAAGAGTTGCGTGATTATCGTTATCGAAAAATAAAATGAAAACAATGTTTAATTTATTCCTGTGATTTCATAGCAGAAACTTTTTTTCTGCTCAAAAAACATTTATTGTTATTATTTTAATTTTTGCAGGTTTTTTTTTTGATGAATAGCAAGTTCAGAAGAACAGCATTTATCTGAAATAGAAGTCTTTGGTAACATTGTAAATGTCTTTATCATCACTTCTAATCAATTTAAAGCATCCTTGAGTTTTTTGAATGGTATAAGTGTACAATGTTACAAAGGCTTTTTTATTTCAGATAAATGCTGATCTATGTATGTTTTTATTCATCAAAGAATTCAGAAAAAAAATGTACTGTTTTAAATATTCATAAAAATAATATTAATAATAAATGTTTCAAATCAATATATTAGAATGATTTCTGAAGAATCATGTGATACTGAAGACTGGAGTAATGATGCCGAAAATTTAGCTTTGAAATCACAGGAATAAATTCGACTTTAAAATATATTCAAATAGAAAGCAGTTATTTTAAAAATATTTTACAATTTTACTGTTTTTGCTGTATTTAAGCAGAAGAGAATTCTTAATTAAAAAAAAAAAAAAAAACATTGCAAGAAACATTTCTCATTATTATCAACGTTGAAAACCACAGTGCTGCTTAATAGAAAATCTGTTGTTTTTTTTTTTGTTTTTTTTTTAATCAATTATCATGAGCTCAGATATAATTATTGTTATAATGCAAGTCTTTCCTGTCACATTTTATTAATGTAGGGCAACACTGCTGAACAACAGCATTACTGTTTTTTTTTTGTTTTGTTTTTTAATAAATAAAAATAAGATCTTACTGACCTTAAACTTTTGAATGGCATTTTAATACTACAACAACAACAACAACAACAAATAAAAATTATAAAAACATAGCAGAAAGAAATTATTCAAAACCTTTTTGAAATAAAAAGAAAAAAAAAATAAAATGTATCCAAATGCTCTCTATTCTAGTGAAATCACAAAATAAATTGCAACCACATACACAACAATCACCAATGCAGTTTAAATTGGTTTAGTCTAAAAATGGTCAGTTAAGCAGCAACCAAACTCTTGTGTTCTCACTCTTATTCCTCAGAGTCACAGCAGCTCTTATTTAGCCCTGTTATGGCTTCTCATTACTTCAGCTACAGTGACATGTAAATGATGAACATGTCACTTTTCACACTTAAAAACTGGGTTCTAATTGGTTATACAAAGAAGATAGAGAGATAACTACAGACAGGTCACAGGGCAGACGGCACAGAGCAAAACCCCGGAGAGAGCACAGCTTGTTGGGGGCAGGTGGCCGTTTGCAGACAGATGGAACATATGAAGATGCTGCGTTTCCGCAGGATGCACAAAACATGTAAACAAACACCAGATCCAAGAGAACTCCTATACGCACGTCATCTGGGTTTTTTGTTACAGATGAATTTACGCTTTTTTTTTTTTAGATGTCATCGTTCAAGATGTATGTATAAATTACAGGATTTGTGGGTGTTGTATTTGGCAAGAAAGAGAACAGAGAGACCGTCTGACATGGACCATAGAACTCGGGTTCCCCATTTCTCTCTTTTACTGTCTCTGACTGTCATTTCCTCTGGCTTGGAGGCAGCCAATTTCAGAAGCTGAAGTCAGCCATGCAATACAGTAAATATCAGAATCGCAGTGTATATGGATTCAAGCATAATTTCCTATCTGAAATCCATTAGCCACTCTCTCTGGTAAAATTAATCTTTCCCTCAAGCATGAAAAAAAAAGAAAAACAGAGGAGCAAAAAAGTAAGCTCCGGCTGCAAAGTCTAATTCATAACAGGACCGGCTGGCTGATAAAGAAAGTCGGCCTGATTTGGAGAATATAGACTGTTTTTGCTAGCGGATATTTTTGTGGAATGTTATTCCATTAGAGATTCCTGTCGAAGGGGATGGATGGAATTCCAGCGCCACATATCCACACGGTAATAACCGGACTCAGGAAACATTAGTCTTGAATCAGTCGGCTCTGATTCTTTGTGCACAGCAATGCAGGGTTGGGTGACGGAGTGTAACGTGACAGAGCAAAGAATGATAGACTGTCAAAGTCACGCTGAGCCCGTCTGCAGTAAAGCAATGGAGCAAAGTGTAGATTGATTAGACCAGCTGAGAAAAAAACAGAGCTGACGGACGGGTTTGTTGAGCATTGTTCAGACGATCCACAGACATGCTAAATTAAACTTGTCATAGCCGACAGAAGGAATTGTATTGAACTTAAAGGGACAGTTCACATGTCATTATTTACTCACCATCATATCATTCCAAATCTGTATGACTGGGCACAAACAGTTAAAACATTTTTTTGTGTTTGGAACATCATGAGAGTGAGTAAACGATTACAGAATTTTCTTTTTTTTGAGTCAGCCATGTCTTTAAATAAGTTTTACTAACTTAGACTTTATGTAAACGAGATACAGCTTTTAATTTTCAGTCTTTTTTGAAATACAGCCATGGATGGAAAATAAATAATGGTATGCATCAAACAAAAAGTAATGAGAGAATAAATTAATATCTAAAATTACAAATTGAGCTAATGGAGCAGAGATCATCCATTAGCAGCCTCTGGCTCAGATATGAACCCCGTGATCAAATAATTTGTCATAAACGAATATGATTATAAACAAACAGTGAGTTGTAATGTACTGTACAGTGGATGGAAAACAAGAAGAGAGCCACTTCTTATTGTTGTCAATTTACAATAAACATTACTGAAATACACATTCCTTATTTCATAAGCATATTTACCTGTGCTTGGCAGGAAATGTAGAGACTGGACCTTCTGGAATGTTAATTGAATATCCTTGTAATAAAGTAAACGTCAGCTCTAAATTAAAAGATAAGCACCGGTTGCATTGGCACCTTTTCGAAAGTGTAGTCACGAACATAAATAATGTTTAATTGATATTATACCTTAAATGAGAAGCTACAGACACATAATGATACAGCATTAGGGAGCAGAAACGTGCATTACTAAAGGTCGCTGTGACAATAGCAGTGATTAAACTCATCTGCGTCAGCAGATGGCTGACTAAAATAGCCTTTATTATTGCTCACATGATGATAATTATGATTTTATTGAAATTTTAACTTCTATATTCTATTACCAGATCTAAGAGCTGGATCATATTTGTGTTTAACTGTAGCATCCAGTGTCATTGAAACTAACTTACCTGCTAGATACGGTTGGACGCATTTGATGGCTTACTGAGGATATTATGGTCTAACTAAATTTCAGTTTAATGTGTAGGCTATTTGTATTGCTAAATCAGCTGCATCTCAACGGTGGACAGTGAAAGTAGTGCAAAACTAAACGAAATTAAAATATTTAAAAAAATAATAATAATAAATTAAATATATTTTGACACTAATATGTCGTGAACAAACAATAACCAACTGTCTAGTCAGTTTATTAACATTAAAGCAACTGTATTTTCGTATTTTTACCTTTCTTATATCCTTACGAGCTGTTTGTTAAGAGCGGGAATGAAATTCAGAGAAAAGCGGATAGTTTTACGGCATAAAGATCACGGTTGTATATTTACGACAGTGAATTCCTCTCACTTAACCGCAGGGGGCTCCAAAGTCACAAAAATACACAAAACTACTTATAGTAATGCTGTAAAAAAATTGTCAGTGTTAGTTTTTGATATTTAACATTAACTAAACTTATAGAGCCTAACGTATATGAGTCATTCTATAATAAGGGGTACATTTAGAATTTGACAATGTGAAGTAAAAAGTTTTCCTTTTTCCCAAAAACCCAAACATGACCTTACATAACTGCTTTGAAACAATCTATATTGTATAAAGTGCTATATAAATAAAGGTGATCTGTAGGAATATGTGCATAAAAATACCATCCACGTTTGCTACTGTCCACCATGTTACCTTTACTGGGTAACACAGTTGACAGGTAACTTAGCTGACATTTTTAATGTTTTGGGCCTATACTCAACATGGAAGCAAAGAACTACTGAGCATATGGTATGTTTAGAAATATAGAAGTTTAGAAGTTTTTGTTAAATGATCTTGTTAAAATTTGCAGCAATAATACTTGTGTAACACTGTTAATCCACTCTTGACACAGGTTTGCTAGTTTAACCAATATTAGGGGAAAGAGAGAGAACATAACTTCTAGTCACCTTTATTTATATACCGCCTTTAACAATACAGAATTGTGAAAAGGCGGCTGTACAGTATTAAATAGGAAATAATACATCAACAATGCCAGAGGCAACAATAAACACTCAATTTTCAGGTAAAGGTAGTTAATCAAATACAATAATATAAAATAGAATATCGTGTGAAGAGAAAGTGTCCCCAACTATGCAAGCCAGAGGCGACAGCGGCAAGGAACCAAAACTCCATCAGTGACAAATGGAGAAAAAAACCTTGGGAGAAACCAGGCTCAGTCGGGGGGCCAGTTCTCCTCTGGCCAGACACAGAGGACTCACCAGGTTCCCGTGGTCTTGTGCCGACAGCCGTCTAGGTGACGAGGTCTTCACTGGGGATCCGTCTCTGGGGCTCATCTAGTCGATGTGGTCTCCGCTGACATTCAGGGCTGTAGAGGTCATCTCTAGGTGCTGATCCACCGTCTGGGCTGGGTACGGACTGGATCTGCAGTGACCATCTGATCTGGTTGTGGACTGGATCTGGTGGTTAAGGTGACCTCGGAATAAGAAAGAAACAGACTAATATTAGCGTAGATGCCATTCTTCTGACGATGCACTGAGTACATAGGGTGTTATGGGAAGTGTTCCCGGTTCTGGTTGACCTAATTAGTGCAGCCTAACAATCCTTTAATGGATTTGAATTATAAGAATGTGTTGATGTGTTATGTGTAAGCAAGGTTAAAGAGATGGGTCTTTAATCTAGATTTGTAGGGTAGATTGCTCCAGAGTTTGAGCACTAAATAAGAAAATGATCTGCCACCCGCAGTTGATTTTGATATTCTAGGTATTATCAAATTGCCAGAGTTTTGAGAACGCAGCGGACATGAGGGACTATAATGTGATAAGAGCTCGCTCAGGTACTTAGGAGCTAAACCATTCAGGGCTTTATAAGTAATTAGTAAGATATTAAAATCTATACGATGTTTAATAGGGAGCCAGTGCAGTGTTGACAGAACCGGGCTAATATGATTATACTTTTTGGTTCTAGTAAGAACTCTGCATTTTGGACCAGCTGGAGTTTGTTTATTAAGCGAGCAGAACAACCACCCAATAAAGCATTACAATAATCTAATCTTGAGGTCATAAACGCATCATCAGCATAACAGTGAAAGCTAACACCATATTTCCTGATGATATCACCCAAGGGTAACATGTAAAGTGTAAAAAGTAATGGCCCTAGCACTGAGCCTTGCGGTACTCCATACTGCACTTGTGACCAATATGATACCTCTTCATTTACTGCCACGAATTGATGGCGGTCAGATAAGTACGATTTGAACCATGCCAATGCACTACCACTAATGCCAACATAATTTTCAAGTCTGTTCAAGAGAATGTTGTGGTCAACAGTATCGAACGCAGCACTAAGATCCAGTAGCACTAACAGAGAGATACAACCACGATCGGATGACAAGAGTAGATCATTTGTAACTCTAATGAGAGCAGTCTCAGTACTATGGTACGGTCTAAAACCTGACTGGAAATCCTCACAGATATCATATTTCTGTGGGAAGGAAGATAATTGTGAGGATACAACCTTTTCTAATATTTTTGACAGAAATGGGAGATTCGAGATAGGTCTGTAATTAATTAATTCGTTGGGGTCAAGTTGTGGTTTTTTAATGAGAGGCTTAATAGCTGCCAGTTTGAAGGTTTTGGGGACATATCCTAATGATAGTGATGAATTAATAATATTCAGCAGAGGATCTATGAGATCTGGAAGCAAGTCTTTTAGTAGCCTAGATGGAATAGGGTCTAGCATACAAGTTGTTGGTTTAGACGATTTAACAAGTTTATACAATTCCTCCTCTCCTATAGTAGAGAATGAGTGGAATTGTTCCCCAAGAGATCTATAGCGCATTATCTGATGCGACACTGTAATTGACGCTACATGGTGACAATTTTGTCTCTAGTAGTATCGATCTTGGAAGTAAAGTAGTTCATAAAGTCATTACTGCTATGCTGATGGGCACAGTCGGTGCCTGTTGGTTCTTTTTTTTTTTTTTGTTAACTTAGCCACTGTATTGAATAAATACCTAGGGTCAAAGAGTCAAAAAGTAATCAGATCTTGCCGATTTTAACGCTTTTCTATAAGATAGAGTATATTCACGCCAAGCAGTACGAAAAACCTCTAATTTTGTTTTCCTCCAGCTGCGCTCCATTTTCCGGGCTGCTCTCTTTAGAGGGTGGGTTTCTAGTGTGTAACTTAGTTGACAATGGTTTTTCGTAAACAAATAAAACAAGTTATAAACAAGTTATATCACAATGAACACTTATTAATTTTGAAGCGCACACCCAAATGTCTTGATAACCTAATCTAACTGAAGGCAAAACTATGAAATTAATTTATATTTGAGGTCATTTTCATGCTTAAATGCAGAGTAGAATAAGCAACTTTACAAAATCAGACAGCTGAATACCAAGATTGTATGTGATATAAACAATTTTTGAAAAAAAAATATGGATTTTTCAACATATAGTAGTGTGTTTGGGAAAAATATAATTGTTTACTAGAAAACTGAGCATCGGGGCTTTATATTGATTAAAATATGTTAAAAACATACTTCACGGACTTGAAATGTACCCACAATTAAAGAATGACCCATATGTTACCTAATAGGCCTAATTCAAACAGAATGAAATAAAGATTGAAAATAAGGATAAATCATGTCACCCTAAATCCCACACGTGGGGAAATCGTGGGATGGAAGAAGGCGTGAAAAATTAAAAGATTGCACCTTTCTTGAGATGTGACTCATTTTCAAGAGAACAGACACAAACATACATGCCACATGCATCACTGAATTGTAGGTGGCAAGTGTTACTGACACGTCACATCCTCATAATTAATTCCACCTGAATTATGATTCTAGCTATGAGTAATCAGCACTGATCGCAGTGCTCATTGCACAAACACATTTCAGCCTATTACTACATTAAATAGGCTGTGTGGGCTGGTAACTCAGTTTAATGTAACCTACCCACTTCACATGGATGTGATGAGGAGAAAGGATTGAAGCTTGATGTTGTCACACAGGGAAGGTGTCACAAGGGTTATATTTCAGCAACTAGTCCAATTACACAAATGTGCATATTTATGTTGGTTTCAAACACCTTTTTCAAAACTCATCATATTTTTGAACCAATGTTATCCTCTAAAGTAAAATATCAATTAACCCTATATAAGTGTGATAAAACATCCCACTATTGGATTAATATGTATGTTTAATGAACTATATCTTTTTGCCAAGGCAGTAGGGATGGGAATTCAGCTTTTTAGAAATTTAACCAAGGCTTTGATGTATGTGCTAATACAGATACAGTATGAATGTAAGAGTGAGAGTATACCATTCAAATGTTCAGGCACTATCTATCTATCTATCTGCTGCTGATGATAATAAGAAATATTTCTTGAGCACCAAATCAACATATTAGAACAATTTTTGAAGCATCATGACAATGAAGACTGCAAATAAGTGCTATAAATTTATCTTTGCTCTCACAGGAAAAAAATCACCATTGATTAATATTAATCAATGCTTTAGAAGTATTTTTCATTGTTAGTTAAACTAATGCTGTTAACTAATGTTTACATATAAAATCTTATTGTCTTATAAGACTTCTTTCAAAAATGTATGTAAAACAGCCCCAGTCTCCCCTATAAATTGCAATGTTAGCAATAACAAATAGGCTTTCCCCATGACAGGAGGAATTAATAAACATTGGCTTTTACGGTGTGATCTCAGCTCAGTGTGACTTCAGCGTCTCCCTCTCTGCAGGATGCTTTCCAGCACACCCTTACTACCAGCCAGGACCCTGTAAGAACTGGGATCCAGCCAGTAATTCAGAGACCCAAAACCAAGGCAAAAAGAAGTAAGGCATCTTTCAGTGTTTTGGACGATCTCCCGAAATGACAACATGTGGTGGAAAATCAATATACATTGTATAATTGTGGTTAATATGCCACTGTCTATCTCTAAGAAAAAGATGCATAAATATTTCCTACCGGCTTTGGAGGTGTTTCCATATAATTGAACAAATAAGCAATATCACATGAGTAGACGTGAGATATGGCTGCATATTGGCACTGCTGTGATTTAGCTGTAGGTAATCACGGAATGCCGATATACAGCCGTATCTTGTCTACGAGTGTGATATTGCATTTATACAACAGTTCCACGGCACAAGTATGTAAATACATATGAAAGAACAACAGAGTGTCTTTAAAACCTCTCTTTTGTGCAGTACTACTTCCTGATTGACAGTTGAACAGCTAAGCCCAAGTCTCCGTTACTAATTCCAAACTGTCACTTTAGAACTAGTAACAAAGGAATGATGAGTTTCTTAGTTGAAAGCTTATTGTATTAGTGTATTAAAAGCGCACTTTATTAAGTAGAGTAGAGTATTATGACAGAAGGATGGACTGAGGAATTGTGATTACCTGCATCTGATACAACATTCTTCATATTCATGATTAGTCTGTTTGAATGTCCGCTGAGGAAAGCATTATCTTTGTCGTAACGTTAAAGGAGAAGTCCACTTCCAGAACAACAATTCACAGATAATTTACTCACCCCCTTGTGATCCAAGATGTTCATGTCTTTCTGTCTTAAGTCGTGAAGAAATTATGTTCTTTGAGGAAAGCATTTCAGGATTTTTCTCCATATAATGGACTTCATTGGTGCCCCGAATTTGAACTTCCAAAATGTAGTTAAAAACAGCTTCAAAGGGCTCTAAAGGATCCCAGCCGAGGAAGAAGGGACTTGTCTAGCGAAACGATTGGTCAGTTTTTTCGAAAAATAAAAAAATGTATACTTTTTAAGCACAAAAGCTTGTGTAGTTTAATTTTAAATTACTCTTGTAATTTGTATATAGAACATCTGTACTTACGTTATATTGTCTTGTGTATTGTCCTTCACATATTTATTCTAATCACTCGTTTATTTGTCTATTGTTTGTGTCTTTTCATATTTCTGTCATCTGTGTCTTGTCACTTGTGATCCTGTCAAATTCCTTGTGTGTGTAAGCACACTTGGCAATAAAGCTCTTTCTGATTCTGATTCTGTAACGCAAGCTCTGGGATGCGCGTTCACGTACTATTGTATCACCTCCAAAGGTCATGCGGAACGTACGCGGGAGAACAGACCCAGTGTTTACAAAGCGAACGCGCAAAGACTAAGAAAGTGCAAGTAAGTCAAATGCTGTTTACAAACAAAAAGGTACAACGATGTCGGACGATTCTAAAGTTGTAGGAGAAAACCACATGGAGTTTTTCGACATACTCTACCTTTTTGAGCCGGAGTACACAGACGATGAACTTCTGGTGATTCGAAGACATGATTCGTAGTAGTGATGGGAAGTTCGGATCATTTTACCTACTCGGACCTTTGAGTCTCGTTAAGCAAAGTGAACGAATCTTTTTTTCGAATCATTTCGTTCATTTTAGCAAATTCAGCATCACGTGACAGCCCCATAAGACGAACGAAAGACTCGAAACAGGTGAACTAATTCCAGTACAGAACCTAATAGGATGTTGCGCATGCGCAACTGAATCACTCCCCGAGACGACTCGTTCTTCCCGAGTCACATTAAAGATTCGTTCAAAATGAACGATGCCCGTGGACGCGCATCCCAGAGCCTGTGCTACACAAGCTTTTGTGCTTAAAAAGTATACAAATGTTTATTTTTCGAAAACAATGACCGATCGTTTCGCTAGATAAGACCCCCCTTCATCATCGGCTGGGATCATTTAGAGCCCTTTGAAGCTGCATTTAAACTGCATTTTGGAAGTTCAAATTCGGGGCACCAATGAAGTCCATTATATGCAGAAAAATCCTGACATGCTTTCCTCAAAAACTATAATTTCTTTACGACTGAAGGCAGAAAGACTTGAACATCTTGGATGACTAGGGCGTGAGTAAATTATTTGTAAATTGTTGTTCTGGAAGTGGAGTTCTCTTTTAATATCCTTTCATCTGTTAAGGGTGATTTCTGATCAGCTCTGCTGAGTGCATTTGTTAGCTGCAATTAAGTTGTTGTTAAAACTAAAAATAACTTCTGTTTCTTACCGCGTTTATTGTTCAGTCTAAAAGTCTTTACTGCTGACTCTTTTAAAAAAACAGTCTCTTGTTGCCATCTAATGGCGGAACAATGTAACTAAAATCACGATCACAAACACAACACCGTTTCTCAATACTTAACACTTTTAAATACTAGTATTTTATATAAAATATTATTTATTGAATAATAATATTTAATAAATAACAATAACAGTCTAAGTTGCTAGTTGTTATAGGCAATTCCCAGATAGCACATGTACGTCTGCAAGATGTCTGTTAAAGATCTCTTGATCTGGAAAGCATCTGCTGTGTACAAACGTCTGACAGACATCTGTAAGATGTCAGTTTACATACATTCTAAATCATAAACATCTTAAAGACATCTAATAGACGTCTATTTGACATCTGATAGGAAACGTCCAATAGACGTATTGCAGATGAGCAAACTACATAAAAATTACATCTTGCAGATGTAAATGCAGACGTCAAATAGACATCTCCAAGATGTACGTGTGCTATCAGGATTCAAACGTATAGAGAAATGCACTCTGATTCACAGCATTGAATTTACATAAGGGGAGATTTTGCCAAAACTATAACAAATAGTAGTTTAATGAGACCAAACACTACCCGTTAGACTTACCCAAAATGAGTTATATCTCATGTTTAAAGGGGTCATCAGATGCCCATGATTCTTAAGGGTCTTAATGAGAAGTCTATAACATACTTTGGTTAAAATTTCTCAGTGGTAGTGTAAAAAACACCCTTTTTACCTTGTCAAAATCAGCCCTGTTCAGAGCGAGTCATTCATGAGGATTCATGAGCACTGAACGGTCGCTGATGCTCTGGAGCTCACATGTCTGAAAACGTCGACACAAATAGACGTCATCTTTATTTACAAACTGCGTATTTGAACTATAAACAAGTACATTCTCGCCTAAAAACCTCTTAAAACTACATTCCGTGACACAAAAACTGTATTATTTTTTAAAATTACAGTGGATTTGGGCGTCCGCCATGACACTCGCTGTAAGAAGTACCGCAAACTGTTGGAGTTCTGTTGGACTCTAATATTGCACTCTTATCAGGCAATCAGATTGAAGGAGCAGAAAAAACTGCTGTATAAATACATTTATTATTATTATTTGGCTGGGTTTTTCTCTTTGTGTATTTGCAACAAGAAGAACAGGTCATCTGGCCAACTAGTCAGAAATTCTAAATCAATTTTTTTTACGTACATTTGGTTCTCGGCAAGTGTTCTCAGCATTTTGAGCCCTGTACACGCACACACATCAGCACAAACGATAGCTTTATCACAACTGTTAAAACACTTGAGATGGATATAAAAATCACACTTGACCCGCTGTGTAGGCGGGGGGGCGACATCTTATTAACGGATGATCCGTTATTAAGCATTCAGTCTGCTACGTTGCAAATAAGACTCGAGCCTGTAGAGCTCTTAAAGCCTAGGGTCAATAAACGGACTTTAATAAAGGACGAACCTTCTCCCCAGTATGCAGACCAGCTGGCATGTATATTTCAAGCAGGAGTGCACATCCTGAAATTGGCCTAAAAGAAGGAAGGCTTTAATCAATGTCCTAAACTCCGAGCAGCGTGTGTCAAGATCTAAGAGTGAAATCCCGCTCGCACCATCACCCCGGAGCGTGTCAAACATCTTCCTCTCCAAAAGCTCTGAAAACAAGTAATAAGGTCTGTGATTGAGTCATTCATCCCTTTCAAAAAGAAATATTCAAACCCCTAAATAAAAAAAGAGCTCTGTTTCAACTCAGTAGTAAAGAAAGATGGAGAAACGCAATGCCTTTGGGCCATTTCAATTAATCTCTTGATTTAAAGAAGAGGCTGGAGGGAAGGAATAAAACTCTTTAGAGCTTTTTGGCCTGGCCTCTTATCAAAGAGCAGTTTGAATATTGAACAAAAAAAAAAAAAAGCAGACATATCAAATATGGACAGCAACACAGTCTCTTCTTAAAGGGTAGTTTTATTATGCTCTTCAGTTAAATACTTTCTTCAGTTAAATAATGTCCTGGTTTGATTCTTCTGATTTCCTCAAGCAATCTGAATGAACAGTGAGTCCACTTCATTATTTTAATTTTAGGAGGGGTTAGGAAAAAAGTTTAGTTCATGTTGTTTTGAGCATGTTGTTTTGAACGCTAGTGTCGTAGAAAATCGAACGTGATCCGAATTTATTTATGACAGACAAAAATTGTGGTGTAAACGTGACTGACAATAATGCAAGGTCGTATTTATTTTTTAACGTGCAAAAATTTCGGACTCAGTGTGAAAAGACATTTAGAGTAAAAGATTTCATACCTTTGCAACAGGTTCACATTGGTCATCAGAAAGTTCCATTGTTCAAAAGTTTAAAGACTTTAAAGCATCACTTGTCGCCACCTATGGGCATAAAAATGCAATCGCAGAAAATGCCCACCACAGATGG
The DNA here is from genome assembly GCA_036247105.1 of Cirrhinus mrigala. Lineage (NCBI taxonomy): Eukaryota > Metazoa > Chordata > Actinopteri > Cypriniformes > Cyprinidae > Cirrhinus > Cirrhinus mrigala. The sequence continues at coordinate 24,148,298 of CM070008.1, read as the reverse complement.
ACAATCTGGAATGCACAGACAAACAGAGCGATACAAAAGTCATTGTTTGGAATCCTTGACCAATCAGATTTGAGGACTGGAACAAATTGCATTAAAAATTCAGAATGTAAGGGAAACTTGTTGGAACCACATTCAAAATAAAAAATAACAGCATTCTAAAAGAGTTTAACTGACTGTAAGGGAAATTCGTTGGAACCACAGTCAAAACAACATGTCATTTTTTTCTTCAAACAGGCATAAATATTCTTACAGAACCAACTGAGATTTATATATTGGTATCAGTAGAGTTAGAGCATTAAGTTAGAACCAATTCATATGAAATACAACTAGAAAAACCAAATCGAGTTTCATTATTTTTCCCGTTTTGTGCCCTGTGGTGAAGCAAAGATGGCAGATGTGAAATCGCATTCTTCTGAGGTGGTCTTGCACCAGCTGAGCAACTGCCATTGAGATGAATGGGAATCAGTCCAGTCTGGGCCGCCCGCCTCTCTGGGGGATTTATAGAGGCTTCGGGGCACTTGACCACGAGCCCCATCTTAACTGCCTTCTGACTCAGGTCATTCTTTTCCTTCTAGTGTGCAGTTCAGTTGATGATTTCCAGTTCATGCGATCATGATCCTTAAATGGATCTGGAGAAGATGAAAAAGTGTATGTCAAATCCTCACTCCCTTCCTCAGGCAATGTCTTTTTTTATTCACTGAGGAACTTCGATGCTCAAAATTATAGATGGGCTCACAAAAAAAAAAAAAAGAACTTCATCTCCGATAGTGTAGGACGTAAATACTTTTGAAATGTTAATACTTTGGAAATGTCACATTGATCTAGTGAGTTATTATTTAAGGTTTATAAAAAGAATGAAACAATAGAAATATAAGATCAATATAAAAAGATTCAAATGAAAAATATACAACAGGATCAAGACAATATGATCTTCCTGTCATCTGCAAAAAAAAAAAAAAACAACAAACTGACACATATTGAGGAAAAAGGGCTGGCCTTCAAATTCTTTAGAAGTGTTTTTCTGACAAGAGGAAGTAGCATATGGTGAGTCATTTTTATCCATATGTTGCATTTCAGATCAGCTATTGGTTTTGAGAGCAAGTGGTGTTCACAGTCGGTGGTGATATCATTTGTCCTTTGATCCTGCAACCCACCTCACCTGGATCCTACTGTACCTCAGTCTGGTGTGCCATCAAAGCTCCCTCTCAGTGATCAACATTTCATCAAAGCAAAACTCCTCCAAGTCCTGCCAGAACCAGGTGATACTCAGTAAAGTTTATGTGACACTTATGAGGGACATTTATTACGAAATTTCAGACTTAAAATGTCTGTCATACTCAACTAATCAAACTAATGGATTTAACGACCTTCATAAAGATGTATGAAATCATCAAACTAGATTTCGGCCAATGTGGAACACCATTTATATTAAGATTTTAAAAGTTATTAAATAAGTTATTAATTTCATGCAAAAATAGTCCAATTTTTGCATTTAGTAGCTGCTTTAAAGGAAAAGGAAATACCGGTATGAAACCAGATGAGAAACACTCCTATCTGCCATTGGTTGGGAAAAAACAAAAAACAAAAACTTGTGCCATTGGATTGGATTAGATAATTGACTGTTCGCAAAGAGCTTGATTGACAGGCGATCTGACCAATCATAACACCGAATTCACTGTTCTGTCTGACAAACAAATCAGACAGGAGAGTAGATCAACTTTGGTGGACTTAAACTTGAAAAATGTTGTGTATTGACGTCTTTCCGTGGTTAAAATAAAATACGTTATGATGTTCATGCATGTTTATTTTGTGCTTTAAGTAAATGTGAAAAGACGATCGTACTGCTTGAACTAAGGCAATACAATGATCTGTCACGACACATTAAAGAGCCACAAAATGGTAATTTCTGTTTGAATTTCTTCAAAAAAGACCAAATTTTAAAGGTGAGACCTTATTTTATATCAAGTAACCTGCTCTCTGACGCCTGTTGGTGTGTTGTTAGTTTCTTCTTTGCTTCATGATGTTTTTTTTTACTGCTAGAGAACATGGTGTGTAGTGTTAGCAGAGATTTTTTTTCTAATGGGAGATGAGAGGGTCTGTATTACTTACTATTGGAGAAAGCCTAATGGTCAAACTTGGACCACATGTGCCTTAATAGCCAATCACACATAAATGAATTTCAGTCAGAGTTGTGCGACACTCACGGCATTTACGAATACCATAGGAACGAATGAGAAGTGCCGTAGTTGAATCCCACCTGTCGCAAAAAGGCTGTGAATTCTCTTATAAAACAGCATTTTTTCAGTGTAAACTTTAAAAATAGTTTAATCCAGAAGTGAAACATGTTGAAGATTAGCCAATAGGATGTCGATTCATTAAATGATAAGCTGTTTCCTCTAAAAAGCTGTTTATTTAGCATAGTGAAGCCTCACCTCCATTGACATCCATTCAAAAGAAACAGCCTCTGGTCTCCTTTCCCAAACCAGAAGCGTTAGCATTAGCCGCTATGCTTTTTTGGCTAAAGATTGCAGACTTGCCTTCTATTTGTTTTGGTGTGAGAGCGGCGTTGTTTGTTGGACACAGCAATAGTAACTAAGGCTGCAGGATTTGGTGAAGGGTCAATTGGCTTGTCAGGAGCTCACATCTCCGAAAATGCTGAAGCTAATTTTCCAATAGACATTTTTTAAATTACAGTGGATTTGGGCATCTGCCATGACACGCTGTGAGAAAAACCACAAGCGAATATCACACTCTTAACAGCCAATCAGATTCGAGGACTGTTATATAAATATATATATGACCTTACATGACCTTACATAGCTGCTTTGAAACAATCTATATTGTATAAAGCGCCATATAAATAAAGGTGATCTGTAGGAATATGTGCGTAAAATACCATCTACGTTTGCTACTGTCCACCATGTTACCTTTACTGGGTAACACAGTTGACAGGTAACTTAGTTGACATTTTTAGTGTTTTGGGCCTATACTCAACATGGAAGCCTAGAACTACTGAGCATATGGTATGTTTAGAAATATATTTTCATAAATAAAACATAAGTTTTAGTTAAATGATCTTGTTAAAATTTGCAGCAATAATACTTGTGTAACACTGTTGACAGTCAGTTAATCCACTTTTGACACAGGTTTACTAGTTTAACCAATATTAGAGGAAAGAGAGAGAACATCTAGTGTTTCATCCTTGTGCTTCTAGAGGAAATATCATCATACTGCGCAAATTATGCGAGAATGGGACAAACCATTCTTTTTTGAGGGGGGGTTTTCTAGTGGGTAACTTAGTTGACAGTGGTTTTTCAGACAAATAAAACAAGTTATATCACAATAACCACTTATTATTTTTGAAGCGCACACCCAAATGTCTTGATAACCTAATCTAACTGATGGCAAAACTATTAAACGAATTGATATTTGGGGTAATTTTCATGCTTAAATGCAGAGTATAATGAGCAACTTTACAAAATCAGACAGCTGAATACAAGGGTTATATGTGATATGAACATCATTTTTAAACAAAAGATATGGCTTTCTTAACATATAGTAATGTGATTTGGAAAAATATAATTGTGTACTAGAAAATTAAGCATCGGGGCTTTATATTAATGAAAATATATTAAAAATGTACTTCACGGACATGAGATGTACCCACAATTATAGACAGATAGATAGATAGATAGATGGATATTAAACCAGCAGCACACTAGTAGCGCAGAAACTGCTTCACGTTTAACCTTACCACTCATGTGATATGAGTGGTAATTTGATATGATGACTTAACTTCTGTGCATACATGTTTCATTCCTTCCTTCTTTGGTTGGAGGCCTTTAGCTTGCATTATATAGAGTTAAGTGATCTCAAAGGTATATCTCAAAACGCTGTTATGTTGTTTCTGTGTCAGAGTGAGTGCAAATTCAAACTCATTAAAAGTTAAGTATACCAACACACCTCCTCTTTTATCTCCACCAGAGTACTCCCTGGTGGGATTAAGTGTGGATAGTAACATAGCAGGCTTAATAAAGATATGGAGTTGTATAATGAGTTTATCATATTTTCTGATAATATAATTTGTAAATTAAACAGAAACTGCTTGAATGCATCAGTGAACTGTCTCCAGTAGTCAAGCTCTGTCAAACACACTCAGAAACACAGAAAAAAAAAAAAAACTTGACAGATATCAGATTCTGAGAAAGTGACAGACTTCATATCCACCAGAACCTGCTGAAATATTGATTAACAATGGAGAATTATGAGGAAAAAAATCTGCTGATAAAATTCTACAGAGACAAGTAATATTATTCATTGCTTTTATGGAGTATTACAATAAAATAAAACAACTTTTGGAACATGATATCTGTTCTGTTCTACCTAAATTGCAGTTTCTTTGTGTATTGTCAAGCTGTTTGGAATGTGGAAATTAACTACAAAATTTCCAGTCAAAATGGTGCAATTTCATGATACTTTGCAATTATACTTTCATTGTTATGGTTATACAAATAGGTATCATTATTTTTTATTGATAGTTTGCTTTTAACTTTGAGGGTTTACGCCTATGCTGGTTTATAATGGTAATCTTGTTATCACATAAAAGGTGGCAATAATGTAAACCTACATCTAATAATGGAGAACGCCATCTAAACAGTGATTTTCCACTTGAGACCATTTGCAGAAATTGCAAAATGAATAGATTTTGGTAATGTTATTTGGTATTTGCTGTTTGGCGGACAGTGCAATCATTTCAGTGACTGTTAAGAAGTAATTCAAGGTCAGTGTGAACAAAATGAGAAGGACATTCAATATCGCAGGATAACCAGCTTTCACTATGGCTGTCACAGTCTCAGGCTGCATGCTGAGGAAGTAACCAAAGCAATATGAACTTGAAAGCTGTGCAAATGCAAAATTTGTAAGTTCAGGAGGTCTGACAGTGACGTGGGTGTTATATTCTTTATGGGTTTGTAATGCTTAAGAAAAATGTTTCACAAAAGCATTTTGCACAATTGTAAACACACATTGGTGGGTGAAACCAGAGGAAACACACTAAACTAAACTAAACTAAACTAAAATAAAATAAAATAAATACTCTCTAATGGGATTAGGTGTGGATAATAAACTAGCTGACTTAAAGTAGCAGCTCAAATGCATCAGTAAACGCCAATGGAATCTTACCCATTCAAACATTTAAAAAAAGAAATAATTTAATTTATTAAAGTAAATAATTTAATTAGTTTAAAAAAGTAAAATAAAATAAAATAATAAGTACTCCCTAGTGGGATTAGGTGTGGATAGTAAAGTAACAAATTTAAAGTAGCAGCTCAAAAGCAACAGTAAACTAATCCAATGGAATTATACCCATTCAGGCATGTAAAAATTAAATCAAATTAAATGAAAAAAGTACTCCATAGTGGGATTAGGTGTGGATTGTAAAATTGCAGACTTAAAGTAGCAGATCAAATGCATCAGTAAACTAATCCAGTGGAATCATACCCATTCAAACATGTAAAAATTAAATGAAATGAAATTAAAAATGTATAAATAAAATCAAATTTATAAATAAAATGTATAAATAAAATTTAATTTAATCAAATTTAATTAAATAAATAATAAATTAAATGAAATTAAATTAAATTAAATTAAATTAAATTAAAAATAAATTAAATAGTATTGTTTTCTGCACCACTTTGTGTTTGAGAGCTAGCCAAAAATAATGTAGTTATTTTATTATAAACTCAGCATGTATATACAGTTTGAACGCACACTAATATAAGCAGAAAGGGAGAGGGGGATTAGCAAGAAATCTCTTCAAAGCAGGTAAACAAAAGTAGTTTTTGCAGAAAATTACAGCACTGTCCAGACCCCTTGCAGAGCTGAAGGAATGGAGGTTAATTGACTCCCAGAATAGCCACTGAGAGCTTGTGTATAGGTAGGCTCAGATCCAGGCTCCATCTGGACTCAGCCAGCTTTAGCAACACTGCCTGTTACCAGGCTTCATTTGCTTCTTAAATAGGCCCTAGATGATGCTTCAATATAAAAGTGGCCATGTTGGAGTGTAATATTGAAGTATCAGCTGTGCTATCAAACAGAAACAAATAACACCAAAATAGCACTCGCATCAAAAGGAAATCAGGCACTTACGTATATTACCATTTCCTCACGTCTTCTGTACCCATGAGAAAGAGAACATCTTGATCTCATCAAATTCGGAATGAGGAACACAGAATGCAGATCAGGGCTTTCTGGCTGCATGTTTACTTTAGTTGCGAGCATCAAGGATTTTTAATCCAATTCAATTCAATCCTATTGAAGGACATTCGATCCCTTGCGGAGAATGTGATGACAACTTCATCTCAATGTATAATCGTGTCACGTCATCCATCACATAACAGGAACAATGCAACAAGCTCTTTTGACATGTGAAATCGTTTTTCTCTCTATTAGGATATTTTGCACAGTCAAAAGGCCCATGTGTATTAGCTCTTTAAAAAAAAAAAAACATTCAAGGGATTTCATGATGTCAGGTGGACGACAATCATAAAAACAGGCTGCATTCCAAAGCTAAAACAAAAAAAATGCAGGTATATTCACGGTGCTAGTGGAATGCAGATTAATAGAGTTATTGGTATTCCACATGCAAATCTTCACATGATTTGCATTCCTGTAGTGATGCCAACAAACAGGATGAACAAAGTTATACAAATGGCTCCATAGACACATGTCACTTATCAGAGTTAAATCAGATCTTTCATGCTATGATCTGCCCTTTAATAGACAGGTTTGGCACAAGCATGCTTAGGTTCAGAGAAAACAGAGTGTGAAAATTCATATCAAATTAATACAAATTCCATCAGAGAACTCTGAAGCCATTTTCTCAGCTGTTGGTGTAGTTACTGTGTTTTAGCTTTCTTGTGAACTGAGAGAAAACGGGTCATTAATTATATGGAAATTCCCATTTAAAACGAATTCCTATTAGAAAGTAAAAACAACCCAGGACATGCATTTCTAAACAGATTCACAGATGAAATAAAAAAGCACCTGATGAAACCTACAGTATTTTGATGAATTTTGCAAAGCTCAGATAAGAATGTCTGGTGAATTATACTGCATGAAATTCCTCTTGGCAAATTAAATTAAAATGTAATCTTACTCATCTTATTTCTCCTTTATTTTTTAAATCACACACACACACACACACAGGTATTCCTATGGAGACATTCTATCCACCTTTTTCCTTAACGTGGATGGGTGAGACTTCTGGTTTATTATCTGCTATAGGGAAATAACGAGAAGAATAAGAATGTGCGGTAAATGGTAAAACTGTTTGCACTACAAAACCAGTTTGTTAATAATTAAGATAATACAGTAAAATAACATGGTAAGACACCAATTTGCAATTTCAAGCAGCAAAAAAGCTGTTTTGTACAGCTAAAAATAGCTGAATGCAGATGAGACAGGAAGCCTGACCCATAAAATTTACAAATGGCCACGCCCATTCATATGGGGGAAAAAGGTGAATGGGCGTCATGGTTTTTCTACTGTACAAACTGTATTTTCTATCCCCTAACCCTACTAGTTTTGGGCAATATGCTCAGTTTTCATATTATCCTATATGGTCAGCCTGTGAGATCGCCCATACACAATATTATCGTGCTAATTTATTTAATTATTTACTTACTTAGTTTTATTGCCGGCAAATGAACCAACAGCAGCATAAGGCTAAAAGCAGCCTAATGTTTTCAATATGACTCAATTTGTGTTTAACATGATAACAATTTAATAGAAGCATTGTTAATGCCTACATTTCCTTCAAAAAGCAGCTACAGAAAACGAGCTGAGAACATTTAAGTTATCAAAGAACACCATCACTGACATAGTCATAGCCTAGTCTAGGGCAAGTTTATTCACTTTAAAAAAAAAAAACTCCCGGTACCATAAGTGAATACAATAGTTACATCACTGTATGACAAATAAATTTCCTCCTTATTTTACCCCTTATTTACACTGCACACGTCTGCGGCGCGAAGGGGGCCGCTCCCCCAAAAACAAGTTACTGTGCCCCCTTTTCCATCCTCTCCCCTCCTTGCTAAAGGGGATCGATTTCAAAAGTGAAAGTAAAACCGGAAAAACAACGCGCATAAGCGATTGCACGCTTTCACGAGCGTCAGCAACTGCACGCAATTACAGATTGCATGCTTCCCACCGGAAACACCCCCTCCCGCTCACCGTGATTTGTGCCTTTGTGTTTATTCCAGGCACCTCGCCACAAGTTTCCGGCCCAGAAGGCTCTCTGCACTGCATTGCTAATGTTAAGCGCCTAGTCTATTTTTGACGGACAATAATAATAATCAAATTTGCTATCGTCAAAGGCGATATCTCTGACTATCGTCGATGCACAATACTATCGTCTATCGACACAACCTTAAATCCTACACCTAAATCTACCCTTCACACAAAACTTTCTGCATTTTTGGATTTTCAAAACACTTAATTTTACATGATTTTAAAGCTGTTTTCCTCATGGGGACTAAAAATATCCCCATAAGGTCAAAACACACACTTACAACTGCACTGTAACAAGCAAAAACAAGCAGCTTTCAGTTTACTACAATATTTCTAGGTAGGGCTATCCCCTAATAGTCGACTAACCATTAGTCGATGAGCAAATTTTATTAGACACTTAGTCTCATAAAAAAAGTTAAAAATCTACAGGAAGTGGAGAAGTCAAGCAGACAGATCGTTAATGGCTGGTCTATTTGGTAATATAGTACATCAGACGAGACATCCAAACGCTCGCCTATCATTAATTGACCTCAAATATGGCTTTTCATCTAAAAGGTGTATATAGTAGCAAATTTACATGACAGCTCAATCTAATGTTGACCTAAAAAATGTGCACTATTCAAGTGTTTGTGTGTAGTGTGGAAGCTCAATAGTTGCATGTTCACTGCATGACAGATGGAGGCGCCGGAGCAGTCACTTGCTCTTAAAATAGTCCGTCATTTTTGATAGTAAGAGAGCTTAAGAGTAATACATCTTTCGAAACTGTAAATACTCTGTTTATTTGTGTGCACTCAAAATAACAACGAAACGTTGCACTTTTGTAAAATGATCAAATCAAACAGGATGCTGTCCCGGCCTCTGCAAACTTGAGCACCAAACTCCGAAACTCTGTGTACTTGCCTTACAGACATGAAAAATATATCTATAGAGAGTGAAAATGTCTACTTTTAAATGAGCTAATTCAAATAGAAAACAAATATTCTGAGATTATGTAATACGTATGAAACTGTGGAGATGACGAGTCAGTGCCGCCGACTTCATTTCTTAAGCCAAAAACAAAGAAAGCGCTAGTTTATCAACAGATTATTAAAATGTTAATGCAGTCTCCTTGCTGTTTTTCCCTGAGACATTCAGAATTATTATGTTTGTCGGTGCACTGTGGCAAGTTTTTTTTTGCGTGAGCTTGAGTGCTTATTAGGCTATGTAGGCAATTAAAGGCTTGTAATTTTAATTTATATGGTTTATAAATAAACGTGCGACTAATAGTCGACTAATGCTTAAAATAAACGACTATTGGTCGACCAGAAGAATCTTTAGTCAAGAGCAGCCCTATTATGCAAAATTCACTTTTATGGGGTGTTTGAACACTGATGTGCAAGTGTCCACAGTGTGTGTGTGTAAACAACCAGTCCATAATGGTCAGAATCCACCCACTCCTTTTTTCATAATCCCAATAAATCAGAAGCAGCGTCTCATTTCCCCCTACTGTGTGACGATCTGCCCTATTCGCATTGACCCGGCCCTGATTGAACCACACATAATGAGCTATGTTTATATTGTCTTTATAGCTCCTATTTGCATACTGCCTGCACTACATAAACATTAAAAATGTAGTTTTTGGATGTACAAGTAATAGTCACTAAAAGACTCTCGGCATCTGAGCCACGGAGAAAACTGCAGATGAATTTAATTTATGGAAGGAAATGAGCCGAAGAGTCATACATTTGTGCAAATCATTTTATGCTGGACTGCTTTGTAAACAAGGGTCAGTTCAACACAGGATTTGCACAGAAGCTGATTCTGAAAGATGGGTCAATACCAGCTGTTTATGCTCAAACATCATATCCAGAACAAGTAAGAATCACTTCATATTTTCTAAATGTTTCCAAATAAATGTTTCCAGATATGCTTGCTAGCATGCTGGACAGCTAATGTGGCTAAAATTACTAGACTGTCGGAAGCAAATCTCCGCCCTCTTCTGAAAAGGGGCGGAAGCAGCAGCTCATTTGCATTTAAAAGTACATACATAAAAAGACATGAAACGACACTTGACATGCTATAATAAAAGAACTGTGGGATATTTTGAGCTGAAACTTTACAGACACTCTCTGGGGACACCAGAGATTTACATTACATATTGTACAAAGGGGCATAAAAATATATTCATATTTTTGCCAAGTCAGTTATTCAAATTAGTCAGTTATGGGTATTCCATCAGCCTAGAATCTCATAATGCAGTACAATCTGGCTTTTTATTTATTTTTACAGGAATATTTTACATCACACCACATCAGCACCTGCAGAGAAAAGCCCTCAGATTTGCAGACTGTCGACTAATGGCACTGTTTGATTAATTTGCATCTCATTTAAATTCTGCTTCTTGCCATTAAAGCTCCTCAAGAGCTGTCTGTGTTGGATTGTCCTTGAATGACTTGTAATGATGTCAGGTCTTTTCTTAGGATCTAAACGGAAGGAGTAGGAAGTAATTAATTATAAAGTGTTCTGCTTATCTGTATCCTCAGCACATTTCTTGTTACAAAATAAGCTAGATTATCATTTATGCAAATGTTTACTATATGTGCATGTATGTTTGGGGTCCCAAAGACACCAATAATGTATGTGTAAAATTATAATAGTTAATTTTAATCAAAAACCCAGCAGACAGATATATTTAAAGATTTAAGTCTGTTTTATGTATTTCTGAGCTATTGATGTAGTCTTGGAGTCTCTTAGTCTTCAAACAAAACATAAGGCTCTTAAGATCAGTACGAGGATCATATGAAATTTTCATAGATACAGGAAAGAACCCTGCAGTTTTTCAAAATGACAATTTATATACTTTTTAACCTCAAACACTTGTCTCGTCTAGCTCTGTGTGAACACTGTTTTTTTCCGGTCATGACAGTTAGGGTACGTCTAAAAACTCCTCCAACTTTAAAATCGTCCTACACTCTTAAAAATAAAGGTGCTTAACGATGCCATAGAAGAACCTTTTTTTGTCTAAATGGTTCCATGAAGAACCTTTAACATCTGAAGAACCTTTCTGTTTCACAAAAAGTTCTTTGTGGTGAAAGAAGGTTCTTCAGATTACAAAAAGGTAAGAAAGAGATGGTTCTTTAAAGAACCTTTGACTGAATGATTCTTTGTGGAACCAAAAATGGTTCCTCTATGGCATCGCTTGAAGAACATTTTGAAGCACCTTTATTTTTAAGAGTGTACATCACTGCAGGAGTACCAACCCAGAGTTTACAAAGTGAACATGCAAAGAAGATTAAACACTCTTTACAAAAAAAAAAAAAACGTAAAAACAGCGATTGAAGGACGATTTTGAAGTTGGAGGAAAACATGAGATGTCATGACAGGGAAAAAAAAAACAAAAAACAGTTCACACCAGGGTTGCCAAGTCCGCGATTTTCCCACAGAATTGGGCTACTTTAATGCTGTTGTTTTTCATGTCCGCCGGTTGAAGTGACCCCAATAACGTAATATTTAGCCTCTGGAATGGTAATTTTACCAGGGGAACCCTGCTAAAAACGTGTATTTTATCTCTCAGAAGGCTATTTTTAACGGGGACCCCCCTCAAAATGTGATTGGGCTACTTTTGAGTAGCAATTGGGCGGGTTTTGTTGTGAAAATCTGTCAACCCTGGTTCACACAGAGCTAGACAAAATGAGTTTGAAGTTAAAAACTATATAAATTGTAATTTTTAAAGAAAATTAGTAACTGATCATTTCACTAGATAAGACCGTTATTCCTCAGCTGGGAACATTTAGAGCCCCTTGAAGCTTCATTTAGACAGCATTTTGAAAGTTCAAATTTGGGGGCACCATAAAAGTCCATTACATGAAAAGGAATCCTGAAATGTTTTCCTCAAAAAAACATAATTTCTTTATGACTGAGGAAAGAAAGACATGAACGTCTTGGATGACAAGGGAGTGAGTACATTATCTGTACATTTTTGTTCTGGAAGTGAACTAATCCTTTGAGTAAAGAAAAGACAATCGGTTCTCGTGCCATTGGCCTAATAAGGCAATATTAATATCACGACACATTAAAGAGCCACAAAATGGTATTTATTGTTTGAATTTCTTAAAAAATGACAGCAATTTGAAACTGAGACCTTGTTTCATACCAGAAGTAACTTGCTCTCTCTTGTCTGTCGACGTGTTGTCAGTTTCCTCTTTGCTCCGTGATGTTTTTTTCAGTGCTTTAGAACATGATGTGTAGTGTGAGAGCGGCATTGTTTGTCAGACATAGCAACAGTAACTAAGGTTTTGCAAAGGGTCAGTTGGTTCAACTGATTCAAAGCTTTAAAAAAGTTAGTTTCTCCTATCTCCTATGTTAAAGCAGAAGATTAACATTAGTTTTATAGTTTTTGCTGTTGTCTCCAGTTCACAATTATCAATGTTTATCCAACCATGATGATTTTTGATTCTTAGATTCTTGGAAATCTAAAAGGTTGCATGCCATTAATTTGTGCTATTAACGGTATTTTTTCTCTTACTATAGTTCAGACCCAACCATTAAAAAAATTTTATGATTCATAATAGTCCTTTACAATCGCTGCTTGTCAGACTGTACATGATCCCAGCTGTAAGCCATGTCACACTGTGGGATCTCAGTTGCCATTAATGTCAGACTGTACAGCAATCAAGACTCATTAAATACAGACATATGCAAGAAGACTAGTTTTATGTTGTCAATTTGTGACATGTTCGGTAACGGTGATCTGCATTATGTGCATGATGGCAAGCAAACAAAAATAATCTGTTGAGTTAATTTTGATCATGACGTACTTTTACATTCCACCTGGCTTTCTTTGACATTTTCCCTGTGGTTCTTAGTTGTTGCACTAAAAAAATTCTGAGGAAGATTTTGAACACAATGGTCATTAAAGGGATAGTTCAACCAAAAATGAAAATTCTGTCATTAATTACTCATCCTCATGTCTTTCCTAACCCATAAGGCATTTGTTCATCTTCAGAAAACAAATTACAATATTTTTGATGAAATCCGAGAGGGTCGGCCTGCATAGACAGCAATGAAACTACCACGTTCAAGAGACAGAAAGGTAGTAAGGACATCGATGAAATAGTCCTTGTGACATCAGTGGCTCAGCGTTAATTTTATGAAGCTACGAGAATGCTTTTTGTGTGCAAAGAAAACTAAATTTGGATTTTTATTTTTGGGTGAACTATCCTATACAGTATATGAAGAGTTCAGATGCAAAACCAGCTAAATCCATCTGACATCTTTCTTTAAAAAATGCATTTTTATCAGGCTCAGATGTATAGGTTTCTTTGTAAGTACCGGTACTTCTGATTGGCCTGAGGCTGGTATTTTAGCGAGTTTGAAGTAAAAGTATTTGATGGACGTATACTATGTGTCAGGAGCATTCACTCAGTATCATTATCTCATTTTTGACCGAGATGGCTTTTAGCTGGTTTTGCATCTGAACTCTTCATGTATATTTATAATGTTTTTTTTTCCATACTGTTGCTAATTTTTGGACTGCATATTGCGTCTGTGAAAACACACATTTGTTGACTATCATTTGAAATTCTGCCATTAAAGGTGCAGTATGTAATAATGACAGTTAATGGTTGAAATCAGTACTACGGTCTAAATTCAAATTAATGTTTCTCTTTCCACCCTCCTCCTCAGACACGACGTTCAAGCAGGTTGTCAGATTGAGAACACACAACACGGATGTGCACAACTGACAGTGGAAGACAACAAACTTTACACTGTAAACTGATAAGTTGATTTATCTGCACTTTAATATGACTCTTGTCATAGAGCTTATTAGTTTGTTTGCTCGCTTCCATGGCTGCAGTATGCTGTGTTTTCTGCAAACTGGCAACCCAGGCAATCGAAATTATTGAGTAAACTGTGAGTGGGCAGAATCACACAGACAAAAACAAGAGCAGATATTCCAACACAGAATGCACATTTTCAAAGTAAAAGGACTGGCTGTAGCGTTGTTTTCGGAGAAACAAGTATGTGAACTTAGCATGTTTCCTGATGGTGTTTTTATGCTTTTGTACAGTCAAAAAATTACATACACCACCTTTAATCAGAATGAATCCTTAAATTGGTTTGTGAGGAATCTACTTCTTATAAAGTGGCCTTAAGAAGATCTCAGCTATCACAAACAGATGTTGTTAAAATGTCGGTTACAAATAATATATAAGCATTGCTCGCGTATCTAGTCCACACTTAAGGCTATGCTTGTGAATTTACCGTTTGATAGCCTGGCTATTCAACACTTTTTGGTTTTAGCGAGATTAGCCTTTCCTGCTTCTGTATGTAGTGTTTCTGACAGCAAAACAAGATGTCAAGTGGGAGAATAGAGTTCAACTCCTCTATAGTCACCATTTAATTTCATTTAGTATATTTTTGTGGTAAACGGGCCTTATACAGTGATGTTTAGGCTCTTCAAACTATGTTAGCATCATTCAGATTTGATGAGTGTAGCGCTGTCATGAAAAGCAAGATAGAGATAGATGATGAAATCTACTGTCTGCAGTGAAAGAACACTTATGATGTGAAGAAAGACTTTGAGAACTTGCAGCATATCAAGACAGTGTGAGAGGCACTTCAGGATGTTGGAGGAAATATTCTCCAGTCATAACTTCAGTTCATTACTGCTTCACTCTCGAGCAATCTCCAAACACAAAGAGTGCCATCAGTATATTCAGAAGCAGTTCATTTTGACAGGATTTAGTGCTTAGATTCAGCAAAAAGTTTTGTGAAAGTCCTGAGCTCACTCATGTTAGCTTTAGACCTTTTTCCTAAGCTAGAAATGTTTAGAGCCTTTTGAAGCTGCATTTTGGAAGTTCAAATTTGGGGGCACCATAGAGGTCCATTACATGGAAAGAAATCCTGAAATGTTTTCTTGAATAAACAATTTCTTTATGACTGAAGTAGGGGTGGGCGATATGGCAAAAATATCATATCGCGATTTTTTTCAGAAATATCACGATTAACGATTTTATCACGATTCTTTGTCATGTTGGTTTTACTACTTTGCAGATTGTATGAGCAGTACAGCCAAACTAATTTCCCTATTTTAAAAACAAAGACTTTTAAGGTAACAAAGTTTAAATTAAAAAAAATTATCAGATATTTAGGCCAAAGTGAATAAAAATCTCAAAGATAAAAATCTTTGTCATTATTTTATCTTTGTATTAAAAGATAAAAACAAAGAATACAAACAATGCTTTATTTTTCAGGTACAGCAGGTGTATTTAGCAGTAGCATTCAAGAAACTGAATTAACAAATATAAAAAGTGAAACACTATATACTTATACACTATATATACACATCAATTGTACATTGATTCTTATTAAAGCAACTGTAATAAAGTTTTTCAGTCAAGAGCAGGGAGTGTTTTTTCTCTTTGTGTTTTGTTTTAATAACAATTAAAAGAATAGTTCACCCCAAAATAAAAAATTCTGTCATCTGTCTGTTAATTCTGTCATAGTGTTTTATTTTAATACCATCATTTACTCACTCTCAGGTTGTTTTAACCCTGAATGAGTCTCTTTTTTCTGTTGAATGTTGTCTATTTGATCATTTCTATTATTAAAATCAATGGGGACCAGCTACTGTTTGGCTATCCACATTCTTCAAAATATCTTATTTTGTGTTTAGCAAAAGAAAGAAAGTAATACAGGTTTGGGGCAACATGTGAGAAAATAATGACAGAATTATCATTTTTGGGTGAACTATCCCTTTGATGACAAGCGGCAGCATGTGTAGTACTGCCCCTTTAAGAGCTGCACATCTAATATACAGGCAGGCATCCGTTTTTTTCCTCTCAATTCAAATGTTTACTTTCACTTTAGACATAAGCTTCTATAAACTGTTTTTATATGTAAACCTTGTGTGTTTTGACAATAGTAGCCTATTAGACGTGATACATAACTTAGTTCAGTAATTAGGCGCTATGTAACAGTATTTTAATGTGCGCGCGTTTCAGGTGTAACTTAGCACATGTCGGAACATCAAGCGAATAAAATGTTTAACCGTCAAGACTTTAGCAAATAATGTACTTTTGTGATTGTGAACAAGTACAGTGTCCCGTGAGTGTAACTACCGCTGAGTTAACACTGAAGTGAATGTATGTCGCGTTGTACAGTATACTGAGACGGAGGCGTCAGAACTGCAGCTGAGAGAATAGCACGATAATACGATATTTCTCAAAAAGCAGATCGTGGACACATTTTTATCCTCCGCGATCAAAAATCGTCATATTCATACCCCTAGACTTAAGAAAGAAAGACATGCACATCTTGGATGACAAGCGGGTAAGTACATTATCTGTAAATTTTTGTTCTGGAACTAAACCAATCCTTTAAATCACAGAAAAAATTGATAAACATCAGAACGTATTTTATTACAACCGTGGAAAGACACAGCGTTTCAAGTTTAAGTCCACTTAAGTTGATCTACTCTCCTGTCTGATTTGTTTGCCGTTATGATTGGTCAGATTGCCTGTCAATCAAGCTGTTTGCTAACAGTCAGTTGCTTCGCAAAATGATTCACTAGCTGTGTCCGAAATTGCTCACTCGTTCACTCATTCACTAGTCCCTATATAGTGAATGGCCGTTGAGTGGACTATATCAGAAGGAGTGAACGAAATGAAGTGAACGAATTCGGACGGTGACGTATAAGGTTACACTTCGCATGAGACTTGGAGCTGTTCCGAAAAACATCTTTGTCACATGTACTTTTATATTACATGTACCTTATTTTAGTAAATAATATTAATAGCAATAACACTTTAAATGGCTTTATACTGTAATTATACATACCACCGCGTCAGCTTTATGGTTTTATTAATGGTATTAATTTGTTTTGTAATGCTTATGTGTTCATAATCATTAAATACTATTAAAACACTGTCAACAAAAATAAACATACATTAATTACATGTTCATAATTTTATGTATTTATTGTTTGTAGTATCTTGAAACTCTCCCGAGCAGCGTAACATTCCAATGGTCTTAGAGCGCCCTCAAGCGACCGTTAATATTACATCAGAATGAATACGCTACCAACGAACATTTTTAAATATCCACCAAATTATCAGCATTTTTTGTAAATTAACAAAGATGCCAGCTCATTAAATTAGTAAAATATTAAACTGAGTTAATGCCTATATAATATATTTTAATATGAAAAATGTAAGAAATAAACAATAAAGCAGAAATAATAAAGATGTAAACGGCATCTCTCATTCAAACTTGTTCGCTCCCGCGCTCTCTTCCAGCTCGTCGGTTCTCCGCATTGGATTGTGGGATATAGTGCTACATCGGCTGTACACTCGAAATCAGAATGCACTGTGGGTAAAAAGTAGTGAACGAATGTAGGGAATGAAGTCGTTCACTCAGAATTCGGACATCACTACAAAATGGCTGACACCCAATATAGTGCACTATATTGTGGATAGGGAGCGGTTTCGGACACAGTAACTGTTTCAAAGCGCTTGAAACACCACACGCTGGTGACGCCTGCTGGTCAAAAGTGTGTAAATGCAACAAAAACCATGCACAAAACAACCTTTACAAACCAAATTTTAACATTAAATGCAATTTTAAATAATAATATACCATTAAATGTGAAGTGCCTGTAGCCTGTCTGTGTTTTTGATAATTATTGTTAATTTCCAGGGCTTGTTTTGTTTGTTTTATGGAAAGCTTGTCTAAACAGGCCAGTGAGAGACCATTAACTACTATTCATCCTTATAATTACACAAATGTCTTGTTAAAAATGTCCGCAAAATTGATAAAACTGGTTCAATGGTTCGCCCCTTGGGGGGCAATCTCAATTAACAGCATGATCCATGGGTTCATAGAGATCACCCACCAATGGCGAACCACTGAAAGTTCGAAACGTTTCATGTTATGACATAATGAAGCCTCGTTTACTGAAATCACGTAACTTTGGCATTTTGAACCACTGTTTCGAAACAAATGTTTTGCAAAGGTTTCGAAGCTTCATGAAGCAGGGTTTCAAAAGCGGCCATCACTACTTAAACATTTACTCCAATATAGCCTTCCCAAAACTTTACAAAGAAGAAGTGGGAGAAAAAAACTATAAGGAGATTGATTACGGCAGTCACAGGAGTGAAAGCTGTCAAATCACTCCCTTAGCCATTGTATTTGAAACAACACCTTAAGGCAGTGTAAACTATAGTTTTATTTTTATTTTATTTATCTGTTGGTTTGTTTGTATATATAATTTAATGCTAAGATAATACAGCACAAATTAATTTTAAAAAGTCATTCCAGTCTATAAAAAAAGTTAATTAATACCAGAGGGTCCTTTTTAATCAACTTTCTTGACTTTTTACAGACTGTATTTATGTATTTCAGATTAACGAGACACGTCAGGTTACAAGCTCAATCTGTTTGTACAGTATCCCATCAACATCAGGTTCTATTGAGATGTCAAGCTAACGCGCGAGTTTGACAGCCTTATTCCTGCATGCAAATTCAGTACAGGGCACCCTGAGACCTGTGATCTTGTTGTTCGTGTAATAGTGGTGGTGATTTCAGAAGAAGCAATCATTACAACAAAAGGTGCTCCAGCATGCATGTCAAGTGAAGAGCTTCTTGTGTTCCCGTATCATTATTATTGAAAGGTTTTCATTGACATTTCAGGTGTCAAGGTTGCAAGAGTTGCCATCTTGTCAGTCCATCACAGAATGTAAACTGTTTCTGACAGACACACACACTCACACTGCACCACTAGATCGACAGCAAGCCAAGGCCAAACGCTAGCGCACAGCATGGACGCTCACACAGCACAGGCAACACGGATTCAAGAAAACCAAAGCCGGAAAATAGATTCGAAAACAGCTTGGTCTCCCTTTCTAGGGCAGATGGTTTCTCTTTTAAGTGTCGTAATCACATTAGACCGCTTGTGGACTGCATCATCTGTCATACTGCATGTAAAAACAACACACTTTCATAAGAAAACGTCACTTGAGCTACTTTGACAATGTACTGCACTAACTGCAACACCAAAACTTTACTCTAGTGCTGTAATGTGTAGTTTCAGAGGATTCCGTTACTTTCCGAAGATCAAACGTTTACAGTTAAAATGAATATTGTCTCATGATTTCACTAGTAATGTCTGTTTTATAGACAACCCGGTTAGAAAAAAAATACAATAATTGCACATAAAATTGCTTTGTATAGGGAAAGAAGAAAACTACATATGTTCCTGCAATGCATTACTTTTTTTATTTGGATAAAATATGTGGCTGAGCATGCTGGATCCTCTAACATAACTCACGTGGAAGCAAATCAAGTTTCATTAAAGTACGTCACAGAGAGCAGATGTTATTTAAGGAAGATAAACAAAATGCAAGCTGGTAATTACACCAAGATGAAAGATTATGCTGTTTTAAATTATTTATCATACATCGCCTTTCCAACCTCTCCATTCCTTCATCATATCACAGCTCGTGCAATTATAACTCATAAAAGAGACATGGGGATGTTTGTACCCTACACCAGATAGACCACAGATCACCAGTGATGCATCTGCTTAGCTTGTGGAATCATGAGTTCTCTCTCCGTCAGGAATCTTTGAGCTCAGACTGCAGGAAAAGATAAGTCACTATCAATGCATGCATGGCTGACTCCTTCATTTAAGGAAAGAAAACATCAGTCTACTGTGGAGAATGAAATACTTCCAGACTTAGATAGTGAGAATGATGTGTGATCCTGACAGAAGTTGCATAGTGAGCTCTGATCCTGCCATTTGATTCTGTAAGGCACAGCTCTCCATGTACGAGAAACAGTTAGAAAAATACACTATTTGTCTTTCTTTTTAAGTCATGTATGCATGACTGAACAGCACTGAAAGAAGCATTCATAGTGTGGCGAGAACAAAAGATATGAGCTATTTTTGTCAAGCCAAATGACTCAGCAGGAAGCTGTACATACAGTAACCTCTTATTCTAACAGGTCCATTAAGTTCTGAATGCATGCATTAAAACAATTACAGGTCATGTTATTATGCTTTCTATGGGACTTAATGATCAGAGGCTCAATGAAACTTTCTAATGTTATGAACAAGGACTTGTCAAGAAAGTTAGCTTTATAAAAGGAGGATAATCGACTCTCCTACCTGGACATTGTATACTAAAAAATACTGGGTTCAGCCTGTTGGGTAGTTTTATTGGGTTGTTTTTAATATTTTTTACCCAGGTGCTGGGTAGTTTTTCTGCACTCTAAAAATACTTTTTGTTTGTTTGTTTTTTACCCAAATGCTGGGTTCAGCTTGTGAGTTAGGTTATTTAGCGAGTTAGGTTATTTTTAATATTCTTTTATCCATGTGCTGGGTAGTTTTTTCTGTAACTAAGCTGCTGCACTTAGGGTTAAAAATAACCCAACTTGGGTTATTTGGCAACCCAGTGCTGGGTAAATATTGGACAAAACACATGCTGGGTTATTTTGACCCAGCTGGTTGGGTTAAATGTTTTTACCAAAAAATGCTGGGTTATTTTAAGTCAACTATTGTTTAAAAATTATTTTATTGCTGGCTTAAAATAGACTGGAACTTATAAAAAAACACACACTGAATTACTAGAGGCAACAGCAATAATCAAAAGATGAACATTTATTATTAAGCAAAAACACATGGACAAAATACAAGACAAATTGAATTTATTTGGGTGAATACAGCATAGTTTACAATACTACATACATTTAAACTCATTTAACAAGCATTTAATACATAAAAATGTAACATTTAAAAGTGGAATTTAAATTTTAGTGTATTCACCCGTTCTCTATAATCGGTTTTTACTGAAATTGCACTAATTCTTCAGACCGGGGCCCTGCGTTTTTACTTGTAACGTTAGATGCCATGACTCCAAAACCTGCCTGTAAACAAACAGTACTGAGATTAGAGATTTTGATATCAAATTAAATAAAACTCAGTACAATAACAAATAAAATCCATTTATTTTACGCAAGACAAAAGGCGTTTCCATCATGCAAAACAACCGCTGCTGACACAGCTGACTGACATCTTATGTTGCGTAAAATAATATAATTTACACCACAGTAAAGACTTTATAAATTAAATAAAATGTAGACAAACCTTTATTTCGCTGAAGAAGTGCAAATCAGCGACGCTGAGAAGATGATGACTCAAAAAGCCTGCACTCTGACTGACTGTAACTCAGCAGCTGGGTTGTTTCATCAGAGACAGGCTCAACCCAGTGGTTAGGTAGAAAAAAATAACCCAGCGTTAAAAAGGACTCAGCACCTAGGTAAAAAATATTAAAAATAACCCAATAAAATGACCCATCGGGCTGAACCCAGAATTTTGGTTACAAAAATAACCCAGCATTTTTTATAGAGAATGGTTCAATAGACTTAAATTAAAATGCTACTTTTAAATGTTACATTTTTTATTTTTGAAATGATGTTTAACGAGTTGAATGGTAATATTGTAAACTATGCTGTATTCACCCAAATAAATTTAATTTGTCTTAAATTTTTGTCCATGGGTGTTCTTGCTCAATAATAAATGTTCATCTTTTGTTGTTATTCTTGTTGTTCATCTTTTTGTTCATTATTGTTGTTGCCTCTATAGTTCTGTGTGAGATTTTTCATTTCCAGCCCATTTTAAGCCAGCAATGTAATAATTTTTAAACAATAATTAAATGAAATAAAACAACCCAGCATGCTGTGTTGCCAAATAACCCAGGTTGGGTTGTTTTAACCTAGCAATTTTTAGAGTGTAAAAAAGATAATTCCCATTAGCTCAGATATAGATCATGGCCAACATCATTCTAAACCATCAGTGTTGAATCCAACTGTAATGTTAACCCTGTTTACTCAAATGTAATCAGTTACATTACTTTAATAATGTAATTGAAATACACTACTTATTACAAACAGGGTAACCTATTACATTTCCAAAATAACCTTCCCAACACTGATTAATATGGAGTTGATCACCCCTCTACTTTTTTATGAAGGCTTTTTCTCAAGCATTTGAAGTATTTCTTTGGGAATTTTTGTCATTCATCCAGTAGAACATTTGTGAGGTCAGGCACTGATGTTGGACAAGAAGCCCTGGCTCACAATCTCAATGGAGTTTTCGATGGAGTTAAGGTCAGGGCTCTGTGCCAGCTAGTCAAGTTCTCATTCAACCATGTCTTTATGAGGTTTTCTTTGTGCACTGGTGCACAGTCATGCTAGAATAGAAAAGGCCTTTCCCCGAAAATTGGAAACATAGCATTGTCCAAAATTTCTTGGTATGTTGAAGCATTAAGATTTCTCTTCACTGGAAATAAGGGGTCTAGTCTAACCTCTTAAAAGTAGTCCCACCTTTATCCTTCCCTTATACTCCTTTAATAAGTGTTTTCTATTTATCCACTAGGTGGAGTTGTTCCATGATCTGGTCTACTCCATAGTGTGAGTCTGGAACAGGTGTGGCATGTTACCTGTGATTGCGTTTGGGATAAAACCTAAGGAGTTGGATTGCGGTAGGTGATCCTTTCCTCTTCAGCCCTGAATTGCTTTTCCTTTTCTTTATATCTTTACTTATATTTTCGTATTATTATTTGATTATTTTCTGATTAAAAGTTTACGTAAACTTTATTCTAATGTTTGGCCTCCCTTTTTGGTAATGTTGCTTCACCTAGATCCAGGTGGTTGTAACACTCCCCCAGCAAACATTATGGTTGGCGTAATGCAGTTAGACTGGTGAATTTCCTCTGGCATCCACTAAACCCAGACTCGCCTATCAGACTGCCAAACAGAGAAGCGTGATTCGTCACTCCACAGAACCGGTTTCCACTGCTCCAGAGTCCAGTGGTGCTTTATACCCCTCCATCTGATGCTTGGCATCATGCTTGGTGATTTGAAGCTTGCATGTAGCTGCTTGGCCATGGAAACCCATTACATAAAGCTCCCACAGAACAGTTTCCGTGCTGATATTAATGCCAGTGGAAGTTTGGAACTCTTCAGCTGTAGAATCAGCAGAGCGTTGGCAACTTTTACGCACGAGGCGCTTAGCTCTTGGTGACCCCGCTCTGTGACTTTACATGGTCTTCTGCTTCATGACTGAGTTGCTGCTGTTCCACTTTCTAATATTATTATTTGGACTTGACCATGGAATATCTAGCAGGGATGAAATTGCAAGGTGGCATCCTATCTATCACAGTGTTTGGAAAGGAAATTATGTGTATTACAGAACCCCTAAAAGGAATAAACACGAGATGGGAGGAAAATATTTCAGTGCCTTCTCTTGCAATTATAATGTTGGGTAATTATATTGTATAAAAATTTGCAGCATCAGGGAGTCGCTACTAATATGCAGGGCATTGAAACCGCTTTTAAATGCATGCTCGCTTTTTACTTTCACTTTCAAGATTCGTGATCACACGTATTCTGTTTATATGGAGAGGCAGTACTTACCACACATTTTTAAAAGATTAAATGTTTGTCATTGGTGCTCAGGATCATTCACCATCCTATCAGTCATCTCTCCTTACTCTGTTCATATGGTAAGTGAAATTTTATGTGCTTTAATGTAACAGGCTACCGCTAGCACCTGTATTCCCCCAGAAAGTTTGCTTTGGTGAGCTGTTTCAAACTGCCAAAACAAAATGTTCAAATGTTCAAAATTAAGTCATTTCAGTTCGTTCTTTGATTTCTGGACCTTTAGTGGCTTTGCAAAACGCTTTACTCGTTTTCTGTGTCTTTCCAGTTACGTATTCCCTATTTGGATACATTCCTACTTTTTTCTCCATATTGTAAACCTAATTGGACAAGATTTGACATGAACAGTTTTATTCCATTCTGTAGGATTTTCTTTTTGCACATCAAACAACAACATTAACAGTGTTTCACATGTATTTCATACCTTGTTGGGATTTAATGATTTGATTCATTTTTGCAAAAAGTGCCAATTACTTTTATTGGCACCATCTGGATTTCATTTATGTCTTGTCTAAATAAATATGCAGTTCAAACAGGTCTTTTCTCAATCAAAGTTTCAAGTTAAATTAAACTCCTGTCTTATCTATGGCATATGGGAGCCCGTTTTTGCCACTAAACATTAAATAAAAAAGGTAATTGCGACTTTTTATCTCACAATTCTGTCTTTTTTCTCTCAGTTGCGTTATATATACCTGCAGTTGCGAGTTATAAAGTCAGTATTGCGTGACATACTCACAATTGCAAGAAAAAAAAAAAGAAATTTATTGAGAAATTTGTGAGTTAAGTCAGAATTGTGAGATATAATAAATTAAACTTATAATAAATTTATAATAAATTATAAAGAATTAAACTCACAATTGCTGCAAGAACAAAAATCTGAATTGTGAGACATAAACTTGCATTTGCGAGAAAAAAAAAGTAAGAATGCGAGTTTATATCTAGCAATTCTGACTTTATAACTCACAATTGTGAGTCTATATCAGAATTTTAAGAAATAAGTCGTATTGCGAGTTATTATGCAATTGTGAGAAAATGTCAGAAATGTGAGATGTAAACTCACAATTGCAAGAAAAAAAGTCAGAATTGAAGTCACAATAAAAGGTTTTTATTTTTTTTATTCAATGGCAGAAACAGGCTTCCATACATATTCACTATTGTTAAAAAAAAAAAAGAACTTAATACTTTTATTCAGCAAGGATGCATTTAACTGATCACATTTAAATTGCTTAAAAAAAAATCAATTTCAAATAAATGTCGTTTTTCTCTTTTTCTATTCTTTAAGAAACCTGAAAAAAAAAAAAAAAAGCTTTCAAAAATATATTTAACAGGTTAACTGTTTTCAACATTGACAATAATAGGAAAAGTTTCTTGAGCACCAAATTTCTGGGAAAGTCTTGGCTGAGTGCTACACTAACTTCTGCCATGAAAAACCATAAATATATTTATATCTCCATATTCACATTTTTATATCAATTTCACACCCTCATAAAAGCGAACTACAAATCCCTGACTGAGCAACGGCTTAACTTAAATGCTTTATTTCCACCCTGGTAATTTTCCTGCCATTGTGTAAATACTCTACTTAAAGTGCATACATCTGAAAATCTGGTAAATCCTTTTATTGAAATATTTCTTTGAATTACACAAGAATTAAAGGTATAGCATTTAAAAGGTACTGCAGGAATGACCCATATGTAGGCCTCTGCTAAATTACATCTAGCAGATTGGATTAATTAAGCCACCAATTTTCCAATGAAGTTTTGCTAAAGAATCCATCCAGTGGATCTTCAGGACTGTAGTGGCTTGTTAGAGTATTCGCGGCTTGCCAGCATGACTGGCTCAGATATAAAGGAGGCCGTGTGGAAAGGGTCCATCAGTGGTCTCCTGTCTCTGTAGGTTGGCTTTCCTGCTGAGGAGACAGCACAGCATGAGGCATCACAGGCCTGGGAAGGATCGATGGAGCAACGTGAGAAAAGCTTTAAATAAAAGTTTCTTCAGGCGGCTGTAACGTCGAGCCAGCTGCTTGATCTTCGACCCAGTGGAAACGGCAGTGCTGGATTCAACTATTTCTCCATATGGCCATGAGGGTGTATGTTGCATCAGGGAGAAAACAAATATCTTGTTTGTTTGCTATTGTTCTGACAGCTGGTACAGTAGTTTACAGTATTTATCATCTGTAGGCTTGTGCGTCATAGTATGCCTCTGCAATTCTATACTTCTGCAAAATGTATATAAACCTATTTATAATTTATCAGTTGCTGATATGCTATTAAAAAACGAATACATAACATTTATCATGATATATTTTAAAACATTAATACATTTATAACAAAAAGATTTTATTTTTCTTTCTATTAAATTTTTAATAGTTTAAAAGGGATAGTTCACCCAAAAATGAAAATTTAATGTTTATCTGCTTACCCCCAGGGCATCCAAGATGTAGGTGACTTTGTTTCTTCAGTAGAACACAAACGAAGATTTTTATCTCAAACCGTTGCAGTCTGTCAGTCATATAATGGCAGTCAATGGCTACCAAATCTTTGAGAGTAAAAAAAAACATACACAAACAAAGCCAAATTAAACCCTGCGACTCGTGACGATACACTGATGTCCTAAGACACGAAACGATCGGTTTGTGTAAGAAACTGAACAGTATTTATATCATTTTTACCTCTGATTCACCGCTACGTCCTACTGTCCTGAGCACTACTGTGCTGCTGCGGCTGCTACCTCCTACCTCCATCTCTCTGACGTCTTGCTCTAAATATTCTGGTTCAGATAAATACGGTTGGGCAAAAAAATTCACGTTGTCTGACGATATATAAAAATCGTCTTTCATCGCGATGATCTGTGCTTGTAAATATCTTTAGATCTTCACAGTGCCAGTGAACACGTCCGCAATCTCTGTGCACTGTGTAAACAATGAGTGACGTATAAGCGCAGATCGCTTCCGGCGCTTGCGTATACTACGCCAGAGCGCGTACACATGTCACGCGCCAGATGCTGTGAATGCGCTCAGGACAGTAGGACAAAGTGGTGAATCAGAGGTAAAAAATGATATAAATACTGTTCAGTTTCTCGCTCGTTTCGTGTCACATCAGTGACATCAGTGTATCGTCACGAGTCCCAGGGTTTAATTTGGTTTTGTTTGTGTATGTTTTTTTTACTCTCAAAGATTTGGTAGCCATTCACTGCCATTATATGACTGACAGACTGCAACGGTTTGAGTTAAATATCCTTGTTTGTGCTCTACTGAAGTCACCTACATCTTGGATGCCCTGGGGGTAAGCAGATAAACATCAAGTTTTCATTTTTGGGGTAACTATCCATTTAAATATGTATGTATTATTATTAAATGTTTAACACATTAAAATATTTTCTTCACACATAACGATAAACAATGCATATGTATGGTCATCAGTCTCTGATATAAAAAAATATTTATAATTATTTATAATTATAAATAATTATTATTATTAAAAAAAATAAAATAATTAATAATAAATATTTAAACTTTTTTAAAAATGTATTTTAATAGAAAGATAAAATTTGTATATATTTTTAAATATTTTAAAAAAGAATATAATAGAAAAGTATAGCATATTACATTTTCACTTACAGGGGTTGGACAATGAAACTGAAACACCTGGTTTTAGATCACAATTAGTATGATATTGGGCCTCCTTTTGCAGCTAATACAACATCATTTCATCGTGGGAGTGACAAATACAAGTCCTGCAAAGCAGCCAGAGGGATTTTGAGCCATTTTCCTCTTGCAGAACAGTGGCCAGGTCACTATGTGATGCTGATGTGGGAAAACGTTTCCTGACTCGCTCCTCCAAAACACCCCAAAGTGGCTCAATAATATTCAGATCTGGTGACTATGCAGGCCATGGGAGATGTTCAACTTAATTTTCATGTTCATTAAACCAGTCTGTCACCAGTCTTGCTGTGTGTATTGGTGCATTGTTATCCTGATACAGAGCACTACCTTCAAGGTACAATGTTTGAACCATTGGGTGCACATAATGAAACTTTACACTCTGCTCTAACTGGTGTAATGTACAATAAGTGAAGATTGGGCACCAGACAGCGCAAGTATAGCCATGAAACCTCCAATACTATATTGGCAAGTGTTTCAGTTTCATTATCCAACCCCTGTATAATGATAAACAATTTATAACACCTACCGGTTTCTGATATATATTGAAAAATTAATAATAATAACAATAATAATAAATATTTAAGACTTTTTAAATATATTTTTAATATAAAGATCAAATAAAAAATAGTTTTAAAGGAAAGTAATAGAATATTATAGAATAAAGCTAAACAATTTATAACATCAGTTTCTGATATATATTGAATAATAATAATAATTATAATATTAAAATGTTTAAAATTTGTTAAGAATTGAATATTATAGAATATTACATTTCACACAATGCTAAATAATTTAACTCTCATCAGTCTGATATATATTGAACAACAAATACTACTACTAAATATTTAAACCTTTTTTAATTATATTTTTCATAGGAAGATAAAAATATTTGTAAATATTTTTAAAAGAAATGCAATAGAATATTTTAGAATATTACCTTTCACACATAATTATATATATATATATATATATATATATATATATATATATATATATATATATATATATATATATAATGTGAAAATACATATTTTAATAAAAAGGTATGGTATTTATAGATTTTATTATAATACTTTATTATAATATTTTAAAAATGCTTTATTATTATATTTATTATTATTATAATGACTACTACTACTACTATTTTTTTTTAAGCTATTTTCCCCTTTTTGGCAAGAGAAACCATTTTTAATTTTTTACCTAAATCCCTCACAATCCTTTAAAATGGCCTATTTCCCTTTGTTTCAGCTTCCTGTTTGTTTGTTTGTTTTTATCTGTGTCTCCACACTCTTGCTGGCCGGAGGCATGATGGCGTTTGACTTGAATGGGCGGCTGATGGTATACCAGAACCCTCTGCTCCTCCAGATGACCAGCCCTCTGTCCTGGCTGAGCGCTGCGCTGCTCACAAATGTCACTCGTACACACAGTCTGCCAACTCTTTCATTAGCAAACATGACCTGGCTTCCATCACATGACAAACAACCCTGCGGGTCAGCGACCCCTTGCTAAAGATCTCCCACCTGCTCTGTCGTAAACAGACCTGCTGTGTGCACAAGTAATGATTATATGAATCAAGCTGTTGTTTACATCTACAGCATCTTTATACTCTCATTGTTGTTCTGTGAACAACTGATATGAAATTACATGGAACCAAATGTTGTATTACAGTGTCCAGAATTAAAAATTTTAAATAATAAAATACAGTCATTTGAGTGTTTAGTGTGTGTGCGTTAATCGGCAGATTTTTTTTTCACGTTAAAAAAATAATTTCTGAGACAACCAGATGTGTCAATAAGCTCTTAGTTTACTGGCTTGCACGAAATGCTTAACATTTTTTAAATAACGCAGAAAACACGATTGAGGCGTATATCGCATGTTCGTGGCAATCGCGACGCCAAATTTATGTTGTGTGCACACCAAATGCGAAGGGAATATTCTCATCACACTATCACTCTAGATTTCTCACGGGATGTTTTTGTGTCATTCGTGTGAATAAAATCATTGCGTAATATTTTCCTCTATTTTCTGATACAACCTTATATGTCAAACTGGATGTGTTAATAAATTCTTCACTAATTGGCTTGTGCCGCAACACGTCATGCTAATTTTCCGCTCGAGTTGAAATTTTTCAACTTGCACGGAAGACGCGATTTCATGCATTTGCGACAATCGCGATGCTCAATTTGCATTATGCTGTGTGCACACCAAGCGCAAAGTCGCGTTATCACTCTAGATAACTCGTGGGATGTTTTTCGTATCTTTCGTGCGAAAAAAATCATGTAATGTTTTCCTCCATTTTCTGATACAACCGCATGTGTCAAACTGGACATGTCAATAAAATCTTCACTAATCATGCAAATTTTCCACTCAAAATGAAATTTTTCAACTTGTGCGAACTGGTGATATTCGTGTTACGTTGTGTGCACGCCGCACATAAACCAAATATTCTCATTGCGTTAACGCTCTAGATTACTCGCGGGATGTTTCACTCATGTGAATAAAATTACCGTGTAATGTTTTTCTCAATTTTCTGATACAACCAGACATGTCAATAAATTCTTTGTTAACTGGCTTGCCCGAAAATGCATCATGCTAATCTTTCAACTTGCGCGGAAGATGCACAAAAAAACTTGCGTCACAAAATTTGTGTTACTAAACATGAAGCGAATATTCTCATAACATTATCACTCTAGATTACTTGCAGAATGTTTATCGTGTCGCTTGCATGAATAAAATCACTGCATAATGTTTTCCTCCATTTTCTGATACAACCAGATGTGTCAAACTGGACGTGTCAATAGATTCTTTGCTAACTGGCTTGCACCGGAACGCCCATGTGAATTTTCCACTCGAGTTGAAATTTTTCAACCTGCACGTAAGACGTGATCACGTGTTTGCGGAAATCGCATCGCCCAATTTGCGTTATGTTGTGTGCACACCAAACGCAAAGTGAATATTCTCAGTGCGTTATGAGAATGTCAATAAAATCTTCACTAACAGGATTGCGCAGCAACGCGTCATGCAAATTTTCTGCTCAAGTTGAAATTTTTCAACTTGCCCGGAAGACGCAATATCGTGTGTTCACGGCAATCACGTTGCCCAATTTTCATTATTCTATGTGCACATCAGAAGCAAAACCAATATTGTCATCACGTTATCGCTCTACATTACTCACGGGATTTTTTTTATGTCAC
This sequence comes from Cirrhinus mrigala, assembly GCA_036247105.1. Classification (NCBI taxonomy): domain Eukaryota; kingdom Metazoa; phylum Chordata; class Actinopteri; order Cypriniformes; family Cyprinidae; genus Cirrhinus; species Cirrhinus mrigala. Next base: position 24,117,671 of record CM070008.1, on the reverse strand, counting down.
TCGTGTGAATAAAATCATCGCGTAATGTTTTCTTCTATTTTCTGACACAACCGGACATGTCAAACTGGCGTGTCAATAAATTCTTTACTAACTGGCCTGTGCAGCGACACGTCATGCAAATTTTCCACTCGAGTTGAAATTTTTCAACTTGTGCAGAAGACAATATTTTTTGCCCAATTTGTGTTATGCTCCGTGTACACCAAACGTGAAGCGAATAATCTTATCACATTTTCGCTCTAGATTTCTCACTGGATGTTTTTCATGTCACTTACGCTAATAAAACCATCGCGTGATGTTTTCCTCAATTTTCTGATACAACCAAACGTGTCAAACTGGACGTGTCAATAAATTCTTCGTTAACAGGATTGCACGGCAACACGTCATGCCAATTTTTTCAACTTGTGCGATATTGTGCGATTGCAGCAATCGTGTCACCCAATTTGAGTTTCCAATTTCACTAACATTTGTAAGCGATTTAAGGACGTACAATCATCTACAAAATATTATAATTTCAAATATATTATTATCATATATTTTTTTAAATAGAAAATTTACCATTAGAGATATTTTTCTAAGCTTATATTTATTTAAAGGTTTCTGTTATTTTTCCTCTAAAAATTTATACCATAGTTTGGTCAGTGATGCTGCGGGTAACAACCACTTGCACTGTTTGGCAAAAAATTGCAAGGTAAAAGTGAAACTCACACACTTAAAATTGACATATAATAAATGATAAGCTCTATATTTATACAAGTATTTCATATATTCTGTATGCCAAAGATTTAAATCATTTTAAATCAACAGCAAAACTCTATAGACGCTTATACTTTTCTCCGATTACAAACATCTGCTGAAATCGCTGTGAATTTATTACTGTTTTTGCCTTTGCTCCCATAATAAACAGTAAAAGTGCGAACGGATCATTCATTTTAATTAGCGAAAGTTTACATGCAGCATGATTTATGCTTCGAAGTTTAACATCACCATCAACTGCTCTCTTGACTGTTTGCTGTTTCAAATTACCAGAGCTGGCAGGCAGTTCAGAGCAGCTGTGTGTGTGTCTATGACTAATACCACAGACACAAACAGCGGTACGGCGGAATTATTTTTCTTCCGCGCTCCCCGCATTATGAGGCCTCTTCACCAATTCAAGAGTCTAATCTAATTTCCCTCAGACTTGTAGAGCGTGAACAAGCCGCTGTGAAGCTTGGCATCTGAAGATGGTCTGCGACAAAGGCTCTGAGAATAAACATGAACGAGCGCGTCTGCGTGTCTTGTGATCAGCGGCCATTGATCTATGTGTTCCTGGTATGAAAGCGGCTGAAAGTTTCCTTGAAAAGTTTGCGCCTGGTGGAGATCAATACACCGGAGGAGTCTAGCGGCCTCTAGAGGTCAAGCAACTCACTACAAGCTTAAGTAGAAATTTACCCCACCGTCTAAACCAGATATGCACATTTTTATTCCATATCTCAGTATATTTACCTCGCAATTCGCTTCCGACACGGATTCTATACAGATGCGGCGAAACCTTATAAATATAACGGCGGGATGAAAGAATACTCTGATCAATTTCTCAGATGCCCACAAGCTATTTTCCTTGTTTTACCATGATAGATCCGTGTACACGCACACCTGAGACCTTGGCAGATGATATTCCATGCCACAGCATCCAATATTCCCTTTTAAGTTAAAAAAAAGGAATATAGGTTTCCTCATATGACACGATTTGATATTTGCTCGGAACATGCAACTTCGCCCTAAACTTCTTGTGCCTGGTCTCCACAGACTGGAGATTTAAAAGCGATCCCTTTTGCACCCATTGCCATAGTAACAAAATCTACCCCAATTACAGCTCAAACACTCCCCCGCTTAGAAAGGGTTTACACTTAGATATCCACTAATAAGGTCGGATGTGGAGAATACGAATATTTGCTCTCATATTTCTCTACGGCAGAGTCCCCGTTTTGTACGTGCGCGCGAGAGGCCTGGGATTGGGGACGGAATCAGTTCGGTAATAGATGAAGTGCAGCTGGAAAAAAGATCCTTTAAAGCCCGGTATGTTACATCACTGCTAATGGCTTCTGCCCTGATGGCAAACGAAATTAAGAGTACATTAATTAGGTGCATTCATTAAATGAACTAGGCAACTCAAGAGTCTGCTCATAGAAGTACAAGTCGGACAGTCATTAATTCAAGTTACTTTATAATGTCTAAATCATGTCTTTAATCATTGTTCCTGAGCACACATAAATGCCTTTATAATAAAATCAAAATCAAATTTGCATAGACACAAACAGCAAGCACTTGAGTCTCAAAAGAACAAATTTTAATAACTCATTAAATGCAGTGTTTGTGCCTCAGAAACACTGAGGATTCAATATTACCACAACCAGAAATAAGTAAATAAAGCTATAGAACTCATATTGCTTCAAACAATGGCTCTGCAGGCAAAGCAAATGTTCTTCCAATAAAATATTTATATATTTAATAACAAAAGAAAAATATACATCAGTGGAAGCGATTAAAGATTATGCAACATATCAAAGAGCTTTGTTTTTAACTCATTTTACATGAGGCTATTATGCAAAACAATACAGAGCTGCAAATCTTTCGACGTCTCTAGGGGCTGACAACACCAGGCAAGTTTCCCAAGTTCAGTCTTAACTCCCAAAGTATTATAAAGTATTTGGAGATGTATGCAGAGAGTACATGTGAGGGCTTTCCTGGATAGCTGGGAAGCAGTTGAGTATCTGGATAAAAAAAAAAAGCAGGGGTTCGGAACTGAGGATAAATCCTAGAACTATGTGATTGTGAAGATAGCATGAAAAAAAGATGAGGAAGCTCTGGGACTTTTCACTGTTCACTGCATTAGTGGAGGGGATTTTTCACAGGCTTTTTCTGCAGGTTACATCCATCAACTGTTTCCACTCTTTCCGGTCATGCGTATGTGAGGTAAAGCAGTGCTGTTTTATCATACTAGATACATTTGTGTAGTGTGTGTGAAGTGAGTGTGTTGAAAGTTCTGTTATAATGCTATTCTGTGCATTCGTTGCCAGTCTAATGAAACCATTAAAGTGTCTGTTGTATTTCCATGGTTTTATTGGCAGGCGACGCAGTGACACGGTCTGTTTCACTACACTATTTAAACTGCTTATTTGTCTGAATTTAAACATTTTTGAAAACATTTGGGTTAATGTAAGTACACTATCAGTTAGGGCTGTCAAACAATTTTCTGATACAACCAGACATGTCAATAAATTCTTTGTTAACTGGCTTGCCCGAAAATGCATCATGCTAATTTTTCAACTTGCGTGGAAGACGCACAAAAAAACTCACGTCACAAAATTTGTTACTAAACATGAAGCGAATATTCTCATAACATTATCACTCTAGATTATTTGCAGAATGTTTATCGTGTCGCTTGCATGAATAAAATCACTGCATAATGTTTTCCTCCATTTTCTGATACAACCAGATGTATCAAACTGGACATGTCAATATTTTGTCAAATTTTAATTGTCAAAAATGATTAATTGTGATTAATCGCGATTAATCACATACAAAACAAAAGCTTGAGTTTGCCTAATATATGTATGTGTACTGTGTGTAATTATTATTATATATATAAATGCACACAAATTAATGTATATATTTAAGAGAAATATGTTATGTACAAAATATTATAGTTTATATATAATATAAATTATATAAAAATTATAATAAATACATATACTTCTAATACATATATTTCTTAAATATATACATGGATGTGTTTGTATTTATATATACATAATAATTACACACAGTACACACACATATATTAGGCAAACTCAAACTTTTATTTTGTATGCGATTAATCACGATTAATCTGACAGCCCTATTAGCAGTCAAAAGTTTTTGAACTGTAAGATTTTTAATGTTTTTTTTAAAGACGTCTCTTCTGCTCACCAAGCCTGCATTTATTTGATCCAAAGTATAGCATAAACAGTAAAATTGAGAAATATTTTTACTATTTAAAATAATTGTTTTCTATTTGAATATATTTTAAAATGTAATTTATTCCTGTGATTTCAAAACTGAATTTTTAGCATCATTACTTCAGTCACAGGATCCTTCAGAAATCATTCTAATATTCTGATTTCCTGCTCAAAAAAATTTTGTATTATTATTATGATGACGATGATGGTGGTGATAATGATGTTGAAAACAGCTGAGTAGATTTTTTTTTTCAGGTTTCTTTGATGAATAGAAAGTTCAGAAAAACAGCATTTATCAGAAATAGAAACCTTTTGTAACATTATAAATGTCTTTATCATCACTTTCGCTCAATTTAAAGCATGCTTGCTAAATAAAAGTATTTATTTCTTAATTACTTTAAAATGAAAAATAAATAAATAAATAAAATACTGACACCAAGCTTTTGAATGGTATAGTGTATTATGTTACAAAAGCTGATTTTGTTTCAGATAAATGCTGATCTTTGGATCTTTCGGTTCATCAAAGAATCCTGAAAAAAATGTACTCAATTGTTTTAAATATTGATGATAATAATAATAATAATAATAATAAATGTTTAGCATATTAGAATGATTTCTGAAGGATCATGTGACACTGGAGTAATGAGAGTGGAATATGATGCTGAAAAATTCGCTTTGATTACAGGAATAAATTACATTTTAAAATATATTCAAATAGAAAGCAGTTATTTTAAATAGCAAAAATATTTCAAAATTTTACTGTAATTTGGAATGAATAATTACAGGCTTGTTGAGCAGAAAAAACTTCTTCAAATCTTACTGTTCAAAAACTTTTGACTGGTAGTAGATATAACACTGTTCTAGTGGTTTTTGGATATTTTAAACCCAAAAATCTTACATTTATAACTTTAACTTAATTTTAATTCAAGTATTTTTTGACAGCAACAGCATTTTGACTATATAAACAAAAATAAGATTATAAAAACATTCTTCTGAGGAATATTTTTCCTCACAAGGGTACTTGTGCTCTGTTTCTTCATAATAAATTGCACTTAATTTGACATTCTATTATACAGTAATATATTCATATGTTTTTAAGTGTGGCTTAAGGGTGCAAACACTTCAAAATACTTCATTATGAACAGTATTCATGATTCATACTCTTTACTTGAAAAGGGTGCTTTTCCTTTCAAATACAAATTGCATTTGTTTCGGTATTTCTACAATAGTATATTCATATATTTGTAAGCGTGGATGGTTTTAAGTCTTGCTGGCTTCACTGTATATGAAATACACATATAGAAAATGTGAACGGATAGATTAATGACAGCACTAAAGTACAGCTTAATTTGTGAGGTTAGAAAGGTTGAAAGAAGGTGCATGGACGGCATCTGTTTTGTTAACTGATTTGTCCTCCCAATCACGCTCATCTTAAGCGATGAGCACAGGAGTATTCATGGCAGGGAGGCAATGAAGGGCCCTTCTGTCTTTCATTACATGCACAACAATGAATTCATTGGAATTATCACGGAAGCATGACCTTCACTTTCACCCCTGTGTTCATTACTGGCAGCGGCAGGGCTCATGCTCTGAGATTATTTCACACTGTATAAGAGAGTAAGCCAGAGTGGAGCGTACAGACCCCATCAAGAGGTGGCGGGCTGCGGAAAATGAATATGAAATGCAAAGGCAATTTCCTTTTGGCCAGATGGGTGACTTGGTATTCCTGACGAACGTTAGGAGATCAAGAAGTCCTATTAGCGCACTCTGATAACAGCTCGGTGCGTGAGAGGGAGGGGCCGGAGTTGCTTTTAAACAGAAAAGCATTGCAACGGTATACATTTGCTCTAAATGTTTGTTTATCTGTTCCCTCATAGAAAGGTACAGCCTTTACAGCATTTCTGCGAAAAAGGGAGCTTTTGCCAGGATATTGACAATAAAATTCTTGTCTGACTTAAGAGTCGATATTCATTTAATACGGCATTGGTTGCTTGCTTGAGTTGGGCTTCTCTGAGCCAAGGTGATATCTATCAAATGCCAAAAAGAGTATAAACAGTAGAAGAGGTGGAAGAGAAAAAACAGAATGAGGGACACAAGCAACAGAGGACCTTTCATGGACAGACTCCCAGACGGAAGCTATTCCCCATCTCTTTAGAAAGTGTAATGAAGGGAGACTGAATCAAAGAGGTCCAATATTATGCCTGACCAAATGGATTGCCTTTGCATTGAACAAACTGGGGACGAAGATGGGGCGTGCTTGGAAATGCTATTCTTTTTTTTTTTCTTCTCAAGATTTTGGCCCTGACAGCACTGCTGCTCAGGTTTTGGCCCTGGGCCCCTCAGTGAAGTCATAATCATTGTCTGTCAACCTAATCGTTGTTGAAGCTTAATTTAACATTGTTCTGTTCTTACTGCTGAGATTAGGAGTTTGATGTAAGACGTGCTACAACGAAAGCGGAAAAATAAAACCGAGTGCACACTACAAGGCAAAAACGCTGTTGAAATTTATGCGACCGTGTCAACAAGTGTACCTGTGATGTGCGCACATTATAAGCTCGCTGTGATCTGGGTTTTTTTGTTGCAGATAATTGCAGACGTAATGTAGGGTGACCGTACGTGTCATTTTTCCTAGACATGTCCTGGTCAGGATTACTATATTGCTTAAAATATCCAGCTTTTTGGCTTTGTTTGCGCTGAGCAGACCGATCGGTGTATAACATCAAAGTACAGTGAGAGCTACAGTGCGCAGACGACTTTTTATGCTTTCGAATCGCTCTCGCTGTACTTTGATGTCAAACACCGATCGGTCTGTGCAGTGCTGCTTCAAGTCGAACACACCAAATATGTACGCATACTTGCATCGCTTTGACCATTCTCTGTAGATCCCACCTTCTCGCATGCTGTGATTGGTCGATTATGTACAATGCCTGCATGTTATTGGTCAAACTACTTTTTGCTTGTTACCTTCCGCAGGTATGAAAACAGAAAAACAAAGCCAAAACCTGGATATTTTAGGCAATATAGAAATCCTAACCAGGACGTGTCTGGGGAAAATGGCACGTATGATCACCCTACATAAAGTGCGGAATAAAAAAACATTGCTATTTGCTAAAAATTGCTTTTATTCATTTTCTTTTTTACTTTTTACTTTACAATTCAGACAAAAAATATATATATAAATTGTAAGATATATATGGAGAACTCTGTTTTAATTATTTAATTATTTTATCATTCTTTTTTTCTGCCACCGAATTAAAAAAAAGGTAATTTTGACTTTTTTCTTACAATTTTGACTTTATTTGTAGCTACACATTTTAACTCATAATTCTGACTGTTCTCTCTTGCAATTTTTTTTTTCACCACAGATTTTAATGTTTTTCCTCAGAAGGGTATTTGTGCTGTTTCTTTATAATAAATGGCACTTAATTTTACATTCTATTATACTATAAAAGTGTTTTTAAGTGTGGCTAAAGTGTGCAAACACTTCATAATGCTTCATTGTGAACAGTATTCATGATTTATAATCTTTACTTGAAAAGGGTGCTTTTTTCAAAATTAAAAAAGCCTTTTGTTTTGGTATTTCTGCAATAATATGCAAATTGATATGATGCTGGATTCACTGTATATGAAATACACATATAGAAAATGTAAAGAATAGCTTAATTTGTGAGGTTAGAAAGGTTGAAATAAGGGACATGCAATTATTTCATTATTTTTCAATTCTTTTTTTCTAGCAAAGAAAAAAATTTTAACTGAGTTTTTCTCTCACAATTTTTTTTCTTTTCACCACAGATTTTTTTTTTTTTTTTTTTTTAAGGTAATTACTACTTTTTTTCTAAACATTTTGAGTTCATATCTTACAATTCTGGGTCTATATCTCTGAATTAGAGGGCAAAAAGACAAAATTTTGAGATAAAAGGTACATTTACTTTTTTTAATCTCATAGCGGAAACCATTTCCATTTCTTTTTTTCTGAGAATTTTGAGTTCATATCTTACAATTCTGGGTTGATATCTCTGATTTAGAGGAGGAAAAAAAAGACAAAATTGTGAGATTAAAAAGTACTTCCATTTTTTTAATCTCATAGCAAAAACCATTTCCATTTTAAAGCGGTAATTTTAGTCATGATTTACTGACCCTCATTTCATAATTTCTTTCCAAACCTATACGACTTTCCTTTGTAGAACACAAAATGATATACAGATTGAAAATGTCCCAGTGGACACCACTGACATTGAATGTTGTTTTGGACCCTACTAACTTTCATTGTGTTGACAAAAACAGTAAGAATTCTTCTAAATATCTTCTTTTGTGTTCCACAATCACTTGAAAATAAGTAAATGATGACAAAATTACATACTTTACCTGCTGGAATGCCACTCTCGTGAACTCAATCTGACCTAATGACATCCATCACATGGCAAAGCTGATTGGTTCTTTCCTGTATCAGTAGCCAATGAGCTCACTGCTCAAAATTCAAATATATGACTAGTGTAAGCAGTTTGCAGCATGCTTCAGAAACCCTCCGCCTTCTCCAGCTCCACCTGTATAGATCTGCTACGAGGTGATTCATGTATGCTATGGGGGTTATTCATATATGTTATATGTGCAGCAGCAATATTTCTTACATACTCACAGCAGCATGTTGTGAATGTAGATCTATTCTATTCTAAGATCTATTCCGCCAAGACCAAATACATTTACATTGTCATGTACATTACCATGCCAATCTTTCTAAGAACTGTTATGACAGAAATAAGGATATTTTTCTTACACAAACACATTGATTCACTTCAGAAGGTCTTTATTCATCTCTGAAGCCATGTGGAGCACTTTTTATGATGGATGGATGCACTTTATTTTGCTTTAAAATCTCAACAGCCATTCACTGCCATTATAAAGCTTGGAAGAGCCAGAACATTTTTTGATATAACTCCGATTGTATTTGTCTGAAAGAAGAAAGTCATACACCTGGGATGGCTTGAGGGTGAGTAAACCATGAGGTAATTTTCATTTTTGGGTGCACTATCCCTTTAACTATCACTTTAAACCACAAAAGAATAAAAAGCTTTAGTTTTTGTAGTGTGTGTTGTGGTTTGGTCACCTTAGTGGACCTACTAATAAACTAGAATCCATAATGACATTAATTGGTAATATATTTTGCTCTACAGGCTGAGAGCAGCAATATATACTTCTCTTATGCAGACAGATATTGATTCTCACAGGGGAGAGGCTGCGTCACTGCAGGAGAAGACGAGGCTGATGAAGTTGTCCTGGATTATCCCGGCCTGCCCCTGTCGTCTGGAGAAGACAAAGTGCACAGACATACTGGCAAGTGATAAACAGCACGGCTGTTTGCAAAAGTCTCAAGTAGCGTGATCATCTGCATTACCAGATAAACTAAGGCAGCAGGCTGTGAATGCCTCCAGGCAAACAGTGGCAGTGCTAGACTGAGAGACAATTCAGATTTGTTTTGTGCACAAAATCAATGCTTTTATGCAGTTGACTGATATGGGCCATTCTATGCAACAGGTGTCTCTGCAAAATGATTTTAAAGCATATTTTAACAGTTTTATTACAGAACTGTCCTCAAGTTCAGCGAAGATTTTTTTAATGCACTGTAAAAGTAGTTACTTTCAATGCAACTTTTAAGTCACAAAGTGACTTTTTTACATTTAATTAAATTTTTATTTTATTTTTTCATATGTGACGCTGGACCACAAAACCAGTCGTAAGTAGCATAGGTATATTTGTAGCAATAGCCAAAAATACATTGAATGGGTCAAAATGATTGATTTTTCTTTTGTGCCAAAAATCATTAGGATATTAAGTTTATATCATGTTCTATGAAGATATTTTGTCATTTTCATACCACAAAAATATCAAAATTAAATTTTTGATTAGTAATATGCATTGCTAAGAACTTCATTTGGAGGTGATTTTAAAGGTGATTTTCTCAATATTTTGATTTTTTTGCACCCTCAGATTCCAGATTTTTTTTCAAATAGTTGTATTTCGGCCAAATATTGTCCTATTCTAACAGACCATACATCAATGGAAAGCTTATTTGACAGCATCTCAAGCTTGCTTGAAAGCATAACAGGAGTGTAAAGGTACAGAAAAATTTTCAGTATGGATCTTTTGCTTTGGTTCACTTGTGTACCAAACAAATACAATGTTGTTCTAACTGAAACTAAGGTACACTCTTAAAAATAAAGGTGCTTTAATAGGTTCTTCACAGCGACGCCATAGAGGAACCATTTTTGGTTCCACAAAGAACCATTCAGTTAAAGGTTCTTTAAAGAACCATCTCTTTCTTACCTTTTTATAATCTGAAGAACCTTCTTTCGCCACAAAGAACCTTTTGTGAAACAGAAAGGTTCTTCAGATGTTTAAGGTTCTTTATGGAACCATTTAGACAAAAAATGTTCTTCTATGGCATCGTGAAGTACCTTTATTTTTAAGAGTGTACACCAAACCATCTTCTTTTGTGCACTGTTTCACCCCTAAATCGTATTTTCCGGAAGTATTACAGCAACCTGGGTTCAAGACTGATACTGTACATGTAATTGATTTTACTCCCGCTAACAGTCTTTGTGTGAGAAACATACACTTCCCTTGTTGGAGGTGGTAATCAAAGTGCTAACGACAAACTTTCATAACGTGACATGTAAGCGAAGCCGCTGAGGAGAACACGTTATCGTCAGTATTTTTAGGTGTTTTTTATTTCCGAGTGCTAATTGCAATTTTTGCAACTCTGTGTGAAGTAAAATTTCCCTCAAGACCCACAGAGTTACCACTTTAAAGATACAGTAAATGGCATCCAATTAAAACTCCACCACAATAAGGCAGTCATTACAGAACCGTTTGAAAAGGAAATCATTAAATTAAATCTGGTAAATGTCACTTCATGTATGCTAAAGCACAAATCTCTGAATATTCTAATGGCATTGCGGTGAAGTGCTCCGAGGCAAAACGAGATGTAAATCAGGATTATGAGATAACCATGGTTTTCTTTTTTTCCTGTGTAAAAGAATGAGAGTTACAGTCAACAATGTCATATCACGTGGCAATTCGATGATAAATCTGCCATGAAGTGTCGAAGCGATACCAATCACATTATCTCCCTCATATTACATTCATGACATACAAAAGCGGTGAACCCAGGGGCAGTCATTAACCATTATACGGCCATTCATCATCCTGATTTTGCATTGACCAAACGGGTTACAAATGTTCTCCCTATGTGCATGCAAAACGTTAACCTTCTCCTTGGCTCCTTCCTCATCCTCAACGGCCTTAGTAAAATGGCAACTTCACATGCCGTAATGATGTCACTGAAGTATCACTTGTCATTTGTAAGTGATGGCAAGCAGAGTCTCCACACAGTTCAAAGAAGATTGATGATTTCAGCGCTACTGCGGTAATGCTAAAGGTCACACCAAACTGTCTGCACCATGAGACTGGCACCGCAATAGCTTTGGGTGCCACTTTCCATGAATAAGGTACTTGTTCATTTTAGGCAAAATTGTTCTCCCCACAATGGGTGCTTCAAATGCTGTTGACTTTTTAAAAAATGTTGTGTTTATGACACATATTTACATATTTACAAGTAAAATTAATTTAAAAAACATTTTTAGCAAAACAACATATAACCAATTAGTCCCATATTAGTTGGTTAAATGGTTTTATATATTTAATAATAATAAAATAATGTTTTGAAAGAAATATTTTTTTAAGGAAGTTTTTTTTAATATCACTAATCACTAAAATGTTTATGTTTTTAATGGAGTCTCTTATGCTCATCAAGGCTGTATTTATCTGATAAAAATACAGGGGAAAAGCAGTAACACTGTGAAATATTATTGCAATTTCTAATATTGGTTTCCTATTTTAACATACTTTAAAATATAAATTATTTCTGTGACGCAGCGCTAAATTTTCACCAGGCATTCCTCTAGTCTTCAGAGACACACGATCTTTCAGAAATCATTTAAATGTGCTGATTTATTATTAGTGTTGAACCTGTTGTGCTGCTTATTTATTTATTTATTTCTTCTTTTTTTTTTTTTTGATACTTTTTCTTCGATTATTTAATGAATAAAAAGTTTAAAAGAACAGCATTTATTCGAAATAGAAATCTTTTCTAACAATATAAGTCTTTACTATCACTTTTTATTTATTTAACACATCCTTGCTTAATAAAAGTATTAATTTCTTAAAAAAGAAAAAAATGACTGACTCCAAACTTTTGAATAGTGTATACTGTAACACAAAATTTCAAATTGAATAAACACTGTTCTTTTTAACTTTTTATTTATCAAAGAATAAAAAAAAAGAAAGGTATCACAGGTTACAAAAATATTAAGCAGCACAAATGTTTCCAACAATGAGAATTCTGATAATAAATCAGTACATTAGAATGATTTCAGAATCACGTGACACTTAAGACTGGCGTAAGCTGATGAAAATTCAGCTTTGCTTCACAGGAATAAATTATATTTTGAAGTATATTAAAATAGAAAACTCCTACTTTAAATTGCAATAATATTTCACAAAACTGCATTTTTTCTGTATTTTTGATCAAATAAATGCAGCCTTGATGAGCATAAGAAACTAATTTTAAAAACATTTTAAAAACATTTTACTGATCCCAAACGTTTGAACAGCACTGTATTTTAATAAGCATTTCAAAATGTGATGGCAAAGCTGAAGTACCATATGGATTTAATCCATAAAATGCATGAAATGCATAAAGAATGAGTTTTGAAAGGCTAAAGTGATATAGAGTGATATTCTGTTTCTAATATTTTAAACACTTACAACACTTACAAGTATTTGCATTTTTTAAAAATCATTTAATGCAGCTAGAACTGAATTTTAAAAAGCACTTAAGGCACTTAAAGTCATAGTGAGCAGCTCATGGTTTCTTCTTGTCTTAGTAAAAATCTCATCACCCTTTGCAGAGGTTTAAAGCAGTAACTGTGACTCAGTTCTGTTTCATAATGGTTAAAGCACATATCTTCCAGCCATTGGTTTGTCTGTCCTTGCTTCATTACCTCTGTCTAAGCCGCATTCCATCTCAGATATCTCCATTTTGACACTGCATAGCAAATAAAGCCAGGGTTTGGAGACTTGGGAAACTTACAGCACTAATCAGAAGTAAGACACCAAACGCAAGCCAAGGCAGATGGCAATGTCACGTTAACCATCTGGCTAACACTTGCTTTTATGATTTTCATTATATGATATGTACATATGTTGCATACTCTAGTTCAGCTTGTTAACCTCATGTCAAGTCAAGTCACCTTTATTTATATACCGCCTTTAACAATACAGAATTGTGACAAGGCGGCTGTACAGTATTAGATAGGAAACAGTACATCAACAATGCCAAAGGCAACAGTAAACACTCACATTTTAGGTAAAGGTAGTTAATCAAAAACAATAAAATAAAATGCAATATTGTGTTGAGAGAAAGTGTCCCCAACTAAGCAAGCCAGAGGCGACAGCGGCAAGGAACCAAAACTCCATCGGTGACAAATGGAGAAAAAAACCTTGGGAGAAACCAGGCTCAGTCGGGGGGCCAGTTCTCCTCTGGCCAAAGGTCCCGTGGTCTTGTGCCGACAGCCGTCTAGGTGACGAGGTCTTCACTGTGGATCCGTCTCTGGGGCTCATCTAGTTGATGTGGACTCCGATGACATTCAGGGCTGTAGAGGTCGTCACTAGGTGCTGATCCACCATCTGGGCTGGGTTCGGACTGGATCCGGGGGACTGCAGTGACCATCTGATCTGGATACGGACTGGATCTGGTGGTTAATGTGACCTCGGGATAAGAGAGAAACAGACTAATATTAGCGTAGATGCCATTCTTCTGACGATGCACTGAGTACATCGGGTGTTATGGGAAGTGTTCCCGGTTCCGGTTGACCTAATTAATGCAGCCTAACAATCCTTTAACGGATTTGAATTATAAGAATATGTTGATGTGTTATGTGTAAGCAAGGTTAAAGAGATGGGTCTTTAATCTAGATTTAAACTGACAGAGTGTGTCTGCGTCCCGAACAGTGTTGGGTAGATTGTTCCAGAGTTTGGGCGCTAGATAAGAAAATGATCTCCCGCCCGCGGTTGATTTTGATATTCTAGGTATTATCAAATTGCCAGAGTTTTGAGAACGCAGCGGACGTGAGGGACTATAATGTGATAGGAGCTCGCTCAGGTACTGAGGAGCTAAACCATTAAGGGCTTTGTAAGTAATTAGCAAGATTTTAAAATCTATACGATGTTTAATAGGGAGCCAGTGCAGTGTAGACAGAACCGGGCTAATATGATCATACTTTTTGGTTCTAGTAAGAACTCTAGCTGCTGCATTTTGGACCAGCTGGAGTTTGTTTATTAAGCGAGCAGAACAACCACCCAATAAAGCATTACAATAATCTAACCGTGAGGTCATAAATGCATGAATTAATGTTTCAGCATTTGACATTGATAGCATAGGTCGTAGTTTAGATATATTTTTGAGATGGAAAAATGCAGTTTTGCAAATACTAGAGATGTGGTTTTCAAAGGAAAGATTACCATCAAATAGCACACCTAGGTTCCTAACTGATGACGAAGAATTGACAGAGCAGCCATCCAGTATTAGACAGTGTTGTAGGTTATTACACGCTGAGGTTTTAGGCCCAATAATTAACACCTCTGTTTTTTCAGAATTTAGCAGTAAGAAATTACTTGTCATCCAATTTTTTAACTCAACTACACAATCCATTAGTTTTTCAAATTGGTACGTTTCGCCGGGCCGCGAAGAAATATAGAGCTGGGTATCATCATGTAAGCAATGTTGCAGAAAAACTTAATATGCAGCGGTGTTAAAAGAAAACCAACCTGTGGGAACGTTTTTGCGAGAAGCGAAATACGTACCAATACATATCATTGCAGTTTCCAACAGAAATGAACACTGAGTGGTGCTAAAAGAGTGTTCGGTGACGTTTTAAAATAATGTAACATCTGCACTACACATAAACCTACCCGATAGTATGAACAAAAGCGAATGTGACGGATAAATGCAATCGCAAGCATGCCCTTTTTCAACTTGTTTTTAAAACTCGCATCTTTCAGCTCTTTCACCGTGACTCACAGGATTCGCACCCAAGGATTCCGCATCCTAAGTCCAATTCCGTGCCGGCTGAGCTATCGAACAAGCTTGTTATGTCCGCTGTTGTGTCCATTTTCAACCCCCTGCTAAATTATTACCCCCTCTCGTTAAAATCGTTACATGATTGCCTAATCCTAACCCCACACCTATCAATACTAGTAATCTAGCAGGGGTCTGATATGGAGCTGTAATCATAACTGCATAAAAAAATTATTACAAATGCTCGCTGTTTTACCACCTATAGTGTTAATTTCTGTTGGATGCAGTGATACAGTTGAAGTCAAAAGTTTACATACATCTTGGAGAATCTGCAAAAATGTTAATTATTTTAGCAAAATAAGAGGGATCATACAAAATGCATGTTATTTTTTTATATAGTACTGACCTGTATAAGATATTTCACATAAAAATTAAAACTTTCTTTTTTTTTTCAAACTTTTACATATAGTCCACAAGAGAAAATAATAGTTGAATTTATAAAAATGACCCCGTGCAAAAGTTTACATACACTTGATTCTTAATACTGTATTGTTACCTGAATGATGCACAGCTGTGTTTTTTTGTTTAGTGATAGTTGTTCATGAGTCCCTTGTTTGTCCCGAGCAGTTAAACTGCCTGCTGTTCTTCAGAAAAATCATTCAGGTCCCACAAATTCTTTGGTTTTTCAGCATTTTTGTGTATTTGGACCCATCAATGACTGTATGATTATAAGATCCATCTTTTCGCACTGAGGAAACTGAGGGACTCATATGCAACTATTACAGAAGGTTCAAATGCTCACTGATGCTTCAGAAGGAAACACAATGCATTAAGAGCCAGGAGGGGGGACAAACAATGGACTTAAAGAACAACTATAACTAAACAAAAAAAACACAACTGTGGATCATTCAGGTAAGAATACACTATTAAGAATCAAGTGTATGTAAACTTTTGAACAGGGTCATTTTATAAATTCAACTAAATTCAACTATTGCCCCACGATATTCCTGATCTGGGACACACACACACACAAACACTCACGCACTTACACTTACACTCACTCACACACACCCCCCCACCGACCGGCACCAGTCACTTTGTGTATCATTGGTGCTCTGCTAACTACCTCATACTACTCAATTACTACCCTCAGACTACCTCTAAAGACTATGTCACTTTATGTCACTTTATTACATAAGCTCTTTTTGCACGATATTTCTATATATTCTATATATTATATGTATAATTGTGTTTATTTGCATCTTTAAAGTTGTACTTTTTGTATTTAATGTTACGTGTATGCACCTAGGATCTGAGAGTAACCCAATTTCAATTCTCTGTATGTCTGGCACATATGGCAAAATTGACAATAAAGTTGACTTTGACTTATTTTCACCTGTGGACTTTATGTAAACATCGTTTATGTGAAATATCTTATTCAGGTCAGTACTAAATAAAAATTAACATGCATGATCCCTTTTATTTTGGTAAAATAATTAACATTTTAACATTCATACACAAGGTGTATGTAAACTTTTGACTTCAACTGTACATATTTTGCGTTTTGCGAAAAAGTTCCCACAGGTACGTTTTCATCATGAAATCAGGTAGAAGAAAACACTTGTGTTGTTTTTTTTATATTAAACAATTAATCACAAATTTTAAATATGCATAATATAAAAATATATAGATAATAACAATATAAAAAACACAAATTTTAGAATTTCTCAACACCATATAATTGCTTACTGGACATAGTAACCTCAAAAATACTATAGAATTCAAATTATTTTCTTAATTTCAGATAATTTTTTTTTTTTTTTTTCTTAAAGAACTAGTTCACTTACAGAATAAACATTTCCTGATCATTTAGTCACCCCCATGTCATCCAAAATGTTCATGTTTTTCTTTCTTCTGTGGAAACTAAATTAAGATTTTTGAGGAAAACATTACAGGATTTTTCTCTATATAGTGGACTTCAAATGGGATCAAAGGACTGAAGGTCCAAATTGTAGTTTCAAAGAATAAGGATCCTATCTAGTAAAATTATCATTCATTTTCTAAAAAAAAAATAAACATTTATATACTTTTTAACCACAAATGCTCGACTTGCACTAGCTGGACTTCATGCATTACGTGGTCACATTGGAAAGGAGGCAAAAGTATACCGACCCAGTCTATACAAAGCGAATGTGTAAAGAAAGTCAAACACCCTTTACAAATAAAGCTAAAACAACGTCAGATCATTTTGAAGTTGAAGCAGAAAATGAGTTGGAGTTTTTCGCCCTACCCTACTTTTTTTCGGAGTACACGAACGAAGAACTAACCGTGTGTGACCTTTCCAACGTGATCATGTAATGTGTGAAGTCGTAGACATGCATTACAGAGCTACTGCAAGATGAGCTGTTGTGGTTAAAAAGTAAATACATTTTTATTTTTTTTATTTTAGAAATTGTTAGATAAGACCCTTATTCCTCAGCTGGGATCGTGTAGATCCATTTGAAGCTGCACTGATACTGTAATTTGGATCTTCAGCCCGTTGGTTCCCATTGTAGTCCACTATATGGAGAAAAATCCTGGATTGTTTTCCATTAAAAACTTAATTTCTTTTTAACTGAAGAATGGGGGATGACATGGGGGTAAGTAAATTATCAGGAAATTTTTATTCTTGAAGTGAACTAATTTGATAAGTAATGCTATTCTAATGATCACACTGATAAATATGAACCTTAATTAAAATTAATTAAATTAAAATGTTTAATTTCTTAACTTGCCAGTAACCCACAAAGACTGCAGGTATCTTTAGTTCCAACTATTAGCATGTGAGTAACTGTACTAGTGTCAGGGGAACTCTTTCTATCAGCTTCAAATACGTTCTATCAGCTGCAATAAATGAGAAGGCGCAGTCAATCAATGGAGGGAATCTCATCAGATATAAAAAGCAATTAAAAAGTACCTGGGTCGTTTTGAGCAAGTGAATGTTCCTGAATTTTAATGCCTCTTCTTTATCATCATGGATACCCCTAATAATAACTGTACAATACAACAAAAGCCGTGTGCAATCAGCTTCTTTTTCCCCCCAACACAATTTAGCTTTGTCATCCTTTCGCTGACACAGATTGTGTCATTTGTGTTTACTCAGTGGCTTTCATTCTAAAACTTAATCTGCGTGAACTCTATCCAAATGTACAGTTCATATTATGAAATTTATCTTCCGCCTTTGTTGTTGGTCCCAACGCTCCTTGGCTTTTCAATTCAAAATTAATTGTGTGGGCTCAGAGGAATTACATGTCTCTAAAATGGTTTCATCCTTCCAGAGGAATGTGTTAACACCGTCTGCAAACACAGCAATAAACTTTCTCACTGCAATAATATTGAATCCACAAAGCATAGTAAAGATGGATTACACCAGGATAAAGCCGCCCTGAAGTTTTGAAGACTGCTGTTATGTTTTTCTTCAAATCAGTACATAAAACAGAAATTGAGCACTCAAATCATCCAACAACTACCACGCTTGCCTGATTGGAATGCGGTTGAATTGAGCAAATAAAAGCGACCTGATGCACATTATTTGAGGTAGAATGAAAAAGAGTGTCACACAGAGTGCGTGAGTTTATGTGTACACTCAAGGGTTTTATGAGGTTAAAAAACAATTACACCCTTAGTGATCCTGATGGGTCTGCACCACCTGAGACAAATATATTTGGATGTCACTAAAAGAGTCATCATACATAGCACCTACCGCAAAGCTGTTCTTCCCTGCACAATATGCAAAAAGCTGCATGTCATTTGAGTATGATAAATAATATAAATTTTGGACTGATTTGCAACTGCTGTGTTTTAATCGCACACGTTAATGTGTTAATTTAGAAATATAAATATTTTATAAATATAAATGATATTAAAAGAAAATGCAGAAATTGTTTTGTTGTTGTATTACAGGAAAGTTTAAATATATAATTTGAGATGTTTGAGTATTAAAGAATATCTACAAGACCTGTAGGCAGTCTGTAATGTTTTTCTTGTATTTATTTAGGCTGCGTCCGAAAGCCTAGACAGCTGACTTGCTGCCGCACTGCCTTATCAGTCAATGACTTTGCAGGCAGCGTTTTTGCACGATGGCACCTTATGAAACTGATTTCGTACAGGCTTCTGAGTAGGGCTGAAACGATTCCTTGAGTAGTTCGAGTAACTTGAATGCAAAAAATCTCGAGGCTTCGTTTAGTCCATTTACTGTAACTGCACACGGAACACTGTGTTTCCCCAAGGACCATTATAACTGACGCACAAACCGATAAACGCTGGACATATTTAAGACCATAAATTAATGGTGGTTAGTTACCATGTCCCTAAGTTAGTTATGTTTTGTGAAAGACTAAGTGCCATTTATGTCGATTGTCTCATTCTCTCTCTGTGACACACAGAAAGTTATAAAGTCAATATCAAAGGAAGAGTGCCTCAGCATGATTACAAATGCCATACTGATTTTATGCAACAGTTCATCAATAAATAAGAAGTTAATATTCAAAGAGTTACATTTTACATTTAGCATATTGCCTGTTTTTGCTCTATTTCGCCAACAAATAACCATTCCAAACACAGCCACAGCACTGTTTTGCGTCTTTGAGCAACATGATGGTGTTTCGTTCTTGAATGAATCACCCGTTAAATGATTCAGTTCAATCGCAATGATTCACTTACTTAACAGTGACTTGCTGACACCTACTGGCGGTTTTGATTTCACATTGAAAGTATCTTCATTTTAAAAATACATGTAAATATCAGTTTTCAATGTTTTGTTTAAAATAAAATATTATTCATGCATTTGTAACTGCAAGTTAAATGCATTCATGTCCCTCTGAATTAAATAGTGTGTAAATAGGCCTTCATCTAAATGCTTCAATTTCTTGATTTATGCCTTCGTTTAAGGTTGCAATGTTTACCTTTTTTTTTTTTCTTTCTTTTTTTTGATATATTTGCATTTGCATTTTGAATGTAATTTGGCAAATAAATGCATTAAATGGGTTTAGTTTTCATGGTTATTAATGTATGCAATTTCAGCAATAAAAATGTTATTTTTTCTAAAAAGAAAATAAATTAGTTGTTTAAGAGACCGATCTTATTTTCTCTTGTCTATTTAGCATTGCTCTTTAATAAAGAAAAACTTCTTATCCGATTATTCGATTAATCGATATTGAATCGAATAATCGGTAGAATACTCAATTACTAAAATAATCGATAGCTACAGCCCTACTTCTGAGGCAGCGTAATGGTTTAATGATCTACAACAAAACAGAATGAGTTTTGATGATAACTAAACAAATATTTAATTACTATAACACTGATTTTTTGCTAGAGATAACATCAAAAGTGCAAAAAATAAATATACATTTACACACAAACTGTCCACCAAACTTTCAGACGCCATCTTTATTTTTTAGTTCAACCGTCACAGACTGGAATGCACAGGTTTGTGGGATATCAGAGGCAGCGAAGGATACATCGATGCTGCCTTCAAAATTTGATCAGAAGAGGGTACCTCCGCAGACAGGAAGTGAAGCAGAATTTGGATTCGGATATGCCTTGATGCCTTCATGCCTTAGAGCTTTCGGACACAGCCTTAATGTACTGTACTGGACAAGGAAAGGACTGGGGGATATTGACAAAAATATTATCACAATGATTTTCTGTCTGCAGAAATAAATGGAATTATTTACAATTTATTTCAATTTATACATGAATTTGTATTACGAGAAAAAAAAAAGCCAATGATGTGAGGTGTTTTTGAACATTAAAGAATATCAACAAGGCCTATAGTTAGTCTGTATTTCTTTATACTGACAAAATAAATGAATATAGAACATTCTCTGCCCTCATTATTTAGCTCAGCACGAAAATCAGCATTGCTGGAGGCTGTTCTCATGAAGCACAGTCATGGTGAAGAAAACATTTTAGCATTTCTTTGCTGTAGTTCTTGTCTGAGTGATGTAACTTTCTTATCAACCCAAGTTTTCCCTACTTCTATATATATTTTTCATTACTTTCTACAGGCATTGAGGTAAAAATCTCCCAAACAGCTTGAGATTGTACCAACATTAGGCAAAAACTGATTCTAGATATTGCATGCAAAGATATGTTTATGCCACACTTTGGAGCACTTTTTCTGTTTACCATAGCTGTTGATGTGTAGATAAGCATGAAAAATGTATCTTCCCTTTACCAAAAGTAGTTTGAAAGAGAAATATTCATTACAAAATTATTTTTCCTCCTAATTATTTAAACAACACAAAGCTTTTAAATTAAACTCATTATTACACAGCACTCAAGAATACTTGATTCTGATTTGTCAGTCTCTCTCAATACTGAATAATGACGCTAAACTCTACCGTTTCACATCTCACATCAGTAACTCCTGCACTGATTTTCATCAATGGAGCTGCAGAATCTTCAGTGGCATGGCAAAAGAAATCTTATTTTGCATCAGAATGTAGGACAATACACTGTGCACCGCAAATTTATGGTAAGAAACATCTTTCTGGTGAGTTGTCTGCATGGGCTACTCACAAAAACAACATAGAACATGACCAGTATAGTCCAATTGATGAACAAATGACCCTATGTGGTGTTTTTTTAGTGAATCGTTTGTTAACAAATAATTTGAAGCTAGTTCTTTTAATAAACTGTAAAAATGAATGAATTATTGTCCATATGACGAAGCGTAAATAAATATAAATAGGGGAGAGTGGAGTGAGTTGAGACAGCTTTTACTTGCGGTGTGTTTAAAGCGAGCACATGACAGTAAATAAACTGCTTTTAAAAAAAACAAAAAAAAAAGATGTGGTCTCTTGGCTCAACTTGCCCCCAGTAAGGGGTAAGTTGAGCCACATGGAGTTACACTGTGCCACTGATTATGCTGAATATTTTTACCTCATGCTATATCAATAGAAGACAATTTCAATAAAAATGACTTCTTAAAATCAATAAATGTGTGAGCTTAGTGATGGACTGGCAGGGAGTTTTCCCACCTGTGGCTCAAGATCCTGAGTTAGGCTCCAGCTTCCAGTGACCCTAATAAGAGCTTTGGATAATAAAATGGATGGATGTATAACTTAAACTAATTAATTAATTAAAAAACAAACAGACCTTACAGAACTGGGCTAATAATACTCAACATTCCACTTATAAATGTTGTAGGGAAATACAATTTCACAAAAACTTTAAAGGCTAATTTTCAAAAACAAGACCTATTTAAAATTTTCAGAACAAAATTACTGTGCACCGCAAATTTATGGTTGTCTGCATGGGCTGTTTGCAAAAACAACATAGAACATGACCATTTTAGTCCAATTGATGAACAAATGATCCATATGAGGTGGTTCTTTTAGTGAATCGTTCATTAACAAATGATTCGAAGTTGGTTCTTTTAATAAATAGTAAAAATGTATTAATTATTGTCCATATGGCAAAGCGTAAATAAATATAAATAGGGGAGAGCGAGGTGAGTTGAGACAGTGAGCACATGACAGTAATAGGTCCAAATGAAATATGTACATAAATTTATCGATGTGGCCCATCCTTGGGAATAATCGCTGTGGATCTAAAATAAACTGCTTTCAAAAGATTGCTTTCCAAACATGCCCCCCCCCCCCCCCCAAAAAAAGGGGGTCTCTTGGCTCAACTTGCCCCCAGTGTGGGGTAAGTTGAGCCACATGGAGTTAAACTGTGCTACTGATTATTCTGAAGTAAAACTGAATATTTTTGCCTCATGCTATATTAAAGGAAGAGAATTTCATTAAAAATTACTTCTTAAATCCAATGTGTGAGCCTTGTGATGCAGGCATTTCAGGAATTTCCCCACCTGTGTCTAAAGACGCTGAGTTAGGCTACAGCTCCTTCTGACCATAATAAGGATTGATGTATGACTTAAAAAAATTAATTAATTAATTAAAAAAAAAAAAAAGACCTTAAAGAACTGTGCTAATAGTACAGAACATTCCACTTATAAATGTTGTAGGGATATACAATTTCATAAAAACTTCAAAAACTAAAATGAATGAAATATAATGTAGAATTACAGTAAAACAATACTTTATAATCATAAGAAGGAGTGAGCCACTGGCTCAACTTACCCCAGGGCTTTTGGCTCAAATGACCCCACTCCTACCATTTTAACAGTATTGTATCATCCAGCAGTTTAGGGCTAACAACATGCTAACAGCCTCATATTATAACTTCCTAAGTACAAGCACATGTGCGATACTTTTTCAGGTTTGTCTGTAATTACTCAGACACGAGAAGTATGAGTCCTTGAACATAAAAATATCACTTTGAACACACAAAAAAAAAAAAGTTTTTTTTTTTTTTTAACTTAAATTTAGTCATGAATTGTTCTATTGACCTCTCTCTGGCACAGGGTGAGTAAAACATAACTCTCTCTCTCTCTCTCTCTATATATATATTTATGGTCACATCACAAATTTTGTTTAAAGCTGCCTAACAAGGGGTGGCTCAACTTCCTCACAGGCTCAGGCTCAAATCACCCCGCTCTCCCCAACATACATACATAAACATAACAGCCATTATAATGACTAGCTAACTGTAGCTTATTACCCAGTTCATTACATTGCTCGTTTGCTAAATAAATAAATAAACACACAGTATCCTTCCCTACAATACTAGTACATGGAAAACTGTCAACATTCATGAGATGTCCACAAAATTATATCCAGTCATCACAAGCTTTCACTTGTCCTCCATCCAATAAGCACGCTGTTTATACAAGATTTATCTTCAAGGAAGGATTACTGTAGATGTTTGCTTGTCAGCATCATTTGCACATTCCTTACACATTGAAATTCAGAAACTGAGCACAGATAAGCCCAGTCAGTCTATTAGTAAAACCTCAATACTAGTCAATCCGATGGATGCGTATGTAATCCATTACGCAGATAATAAAGGAAGTGCCATGGCATATTTGCCCGGGTCTAGCGAAGAACCCACAGTCTAATGTCCAACATTTCAATAGCAGGACCTCTATTTAAATTCAGAGGAATGGAACCAAAAGCAACCAGCAGGATTATTAATGATGTCAGTTTACCCCTGGTGCAGCAGTGCACAATAAATGATATCCCTCCTTCCTAATTTATTCAGCCCGGGCTCCACAGTGGCCCGCTGTTTAACACAACATGGATGGATCTCCCCTGGCTTACTTACAGCCCTCTAATAAAGGTCATTTTTACCTGCTGTATGCGAATTGAATTTGACTTGCCATTTTCCGCTCGCAACTCTCTGTGGCAGCGCGCTACTGGGGGCACTAAGTGAAAATCGATAGCGCAGGCTAAATAAGGTTTAAATCAAGCCGTAATATCTATAATAATTCACCACACCAGTCCAAATTATCCAGCAGAGATTGTAACGGGGTGAAATATGCTGGGAGTCGGTTTGAAATGGTCTCCCAGTCAGCAAGTGATTGGAATAAAATGGCACGGGAAGATGTTCGTACCGTTCAAACACCATGTGAGATGAGAGCAGAGTCCTCTGAATCAATGCAGCCTCAAAGTCAGGGGACAGTTTGCTTCAAAGCTCTTTATCTTGAAATTGCATCCCATCCGCTTTACGGTATAGAAAAATTCTGAATCCTGGCACCCAGAATTACTCAGAAAGTGAATTATGCAACATTTGATGGAGGTGGAATAGAAATGTCTTCAAAGAAATAATGGCTGGATGATGCTTTATATTCAAAAGTCTCACACTTTCAGTTTTCTGTCCAAATCTTCAAAAGTATTTTATGAACTCTAAATTCAGTGTAACAAGAACAGGTCATGGGTAACAAGAACAGGTCATTGCACTTGAAACTCATGTGCAGGATTTTGGACCAATAAGACTTCATGGTGGGCAAGGGTAGGGCTAGATGATGTGGCCAAACAATATTACCACAGTATTTTTTTTTTTACCATAGTTTAATATTGATAATTATAAAAATATTCATGCCACTAATGGGGCAGGAAATGCATGCTACATGTTTACACCTCAGGAATGAAGAGTAAACAGAAATTTAGGATCCCATGAAATAAATTCCCAAATCATTCTGGGTTTTCTGTTCTAATTTTTAGGGGTTCAAGTGCATCGCTCTGAAACCCTATTGTAATTGTTAGAATGGTCACAGATCAGTGATCTTCACGTAAAACTGATTGTGCAGACCAAACTGCAAGTCATAGACTTGAAACTTGAAGGGATAGTAGTGCTTACACCGCCAACAACGTGACCAAGGTTCACCCCAATCGGCCTGACAGGGGCGTTACAGCGATCAAAAGTACGAAATCGCTCATAACTCATAAACCTCGCAGGCTCATAACTCATAAACCTTATGTTGTTGGAATCCTCGGCTCACGCCAGAGAAAACACACCCCTCAGATTCGATCGTGACCATGGTAAAATTTTCATGTATTTTGCGTTTTTTAAAAAAACTACTTTTGCTAACTAGCCTTAGTTTTTCACCCGATCAGAATCAAACCAGTGCAGAAAGATTCTCTGGACAGTGAATATCAATAATTAAAAAAGAAAAAAAAAAAGTTGAACTTTTGACTCACCGTTGCAAAGGGTCGTCAAAACTTTCGAAAGGGGCAGGGCCGCTTTTAGTAAAATGCCTATAACTCTTGAACAAAATGAGTTATCTCCGGCAAACTCACAACTCACGACTTAAAATCACAGAGTATGGCCACTTGGTGGCACTATAAGAGGGGAAAAAAACAAAAATGGCTATAATTGCACAACCATTTGTCCTATTAACAAGTAAATCGGTGTGCACGGGTCCGAAGCACCACAAGTGTCTACGAGGACAGTTGCATATCTCCAGAAACACCGGCTGATCGCCATTGGGCGATGAAGTTCGAGCACCTGTTAGACAAGGTTAACAGAGGGCGAACTCGGAATCGGAATGAAACTTGGTGGGCCTGTTCAACTCACGGCCCCAAAGGTCTGAGAGAAAACTGAAAGAAACTGGCCACTGGGGGGGCAATATCGCATTTTTCAAGGGCGTAAATGATTGTGCGTAACACGGGTTTTTGCACATACGCATGATATTTGAATCATATGATAGAACTCCTCTATCCAAACAACTTTGCCTCTAGAACCACTGCTGTCAATCAAATCGTTTGTTAAAATTTGTTAAATCATTTGCACAATTCTCTGGACTCTCTAGGTCAATAGTGATCAAAAAATGTTGAAATTTACGCTTTGGGAGACTATAACGGGGCCATTTAGAAAAGGGGCCTGTCCAAATCTACCCAAAATCCTATAAAGTCTAAAAGAAAACTCAAAACTTCACAAAACCTGCTGAGCGCATGCAACATGTAATTCTAAACAAGCATGCAAAGTTTTAACGAGATCGGACCACAGCTGGAGCTATAACAGTCATAACTGTTAAAAAACATAATATTTCTATGGTAAATTATCTGGATTTTCAAAAAATGCTTTTTTTTAAAAATCATCGATTTAGGTGGTTACAAGCTTGCTAAATAGTCTTTTTTCATATGCACTTGCAGCTATATTTTATTGTATTTTTAATTAAATTTTTTATATTTTGTTTATTGAATTCTGTTTTTCATAATTTAATACAAATTTGTATGGTATCTAATGAAAGAAATTAATTAATTACAGTATCTAATAAAACTTAATTATTAAAAAAAATGAATAATTAAATGAAAATATAACTAATTTACAACAAAACATTGCATTTGATTTAATATTTATTTTATAATGTATAAATTAAAATACAGATAAAAAATATCTTGGTTGTATGATAATCCTTAAATAGCAATAAGAAGAGGAGTAGGTGAATATCATGGATTCATTTTTATTAGATAAGTATCAATATCATTTATCACCCAGACATAGCACCAGGGAAACTAGCGACTGACAAAATGTCCTTGTCGCATCTGGTTAGGACATGGTGTAAAAAGCCAGCTGCAGTTCCACCAACACTGAAAGCAACACAGTGTGTGTTCATGCCTCTAAGATCTGACACGGCCGTTTTACACTTTACTAAACCTATAAAATGCAATCTGCTTAAAATGAGCTGCACTCCGACTCTCTATTATATACCCTACAGAGCCAATTAAAATGCTTGAACCCTGATGGAAAGAGAAATGACAAGAAAAAAAAAAGAGTTAGCACACCTCAGGTTTCCATCGTTGACGAAAATACTACGTGACTCATTTTCAGAAACAGACCGCATCTTTTTGCTCCATCAAACACTAGCCGGACCTCAATACAAGAGAACAGCCATGATGGATGGCTGCATCTCATGTTGAGACGGAGGGCGAAAAAAAAAAAAGAAATCCTTCTGAAAACAAGTTTGTCAACAATAGCTCAAGCCTTCACACCTAACCAATCCCCACCCCCTCCAAGGATTCGAGGCCCATTGAGATCTCTAAACACTCTCCAATCTGATCCCTAAGCAGTCGATGAAAAAGCAGACGTCGTCTTTGATATTCAGTCTTGGAAGGCTTCTACTCCCCCTCGCTCATACCTGTCTGTCTTGGGTTGGACTGACTGGATTTGAAGTTGATGGGAGGGGAAGCGAGCTCTGAAGTAAATGCCTAATGAGTTTAAAACTCACTTTGTAGTGCTTTTTTTTCTGCTTTAAAAGCCTCAATAACAGATGCCAGCGGGAACCGCAGTCGCTCTGCAACGGATTCCTGCGTAAATAACAGCTTAAACAGAGGAATGTGACTCAACCGAGCAGAATAAACATTTGCGATTATAAAAGATAATGATAATGAGTTCGTTATAAGCCTTGCAATAAAGCGTGTTGCTGAAAAAGTGTCAAGAGAAGAGAGGGGCATCGTTTGTAAGATTTGTTAGATGTCATTGAAAGCACTGCAATGGGAAAGGTTGATTAAGCTTATCGGTACACATCTAAATATTGAAACAGTTGTTATGAAATGTGTTTGTACAGCTTAGCGATGCTTGAGCGATTGTACAAAAGGACTTGAAAGCGAGTGAAACGGGTTAAAAAACACAAGGAGATTTAATTGGCTACAAAACTATTGCACAATTACAGCTATTGCAATCGAACGGATATCAAAATGAGTCTGCTTTTGTCATTTTGATGTGATCTTAATGTGTTTGGAAAATGGTTGCAAAGTCTATTACATTATATAGATTTTTATATTACAGGGTTTCCTCTGTCTGAAATTGCAGAAGCTCTAACGAATGCTTTCTTTAAGCTGCAGCTAATTTAAAATGAGTAACCTCACCTTTACAACATCCAATTAATGTCAGAAAATTATTTACAGCGTTGATATCGTTTTAATGTAAGCAGAATTAACCTATTAGAAATCCCTAAATGAGAGATTTGTCCATGCAGCCAGATAATTATCTCAGTCGTGAGAATATATTTAAAGACTTTGGACCTCATTACTCTCTCTGCTCTTAGCGTTTGCCCTTTTACTCTCTGGACTTTATTTCCGTATCGTCTTGTATCTGCAACAATAAATTCAGCTTTAATTCTCTCGGAATGGCAGAATATATGAAAACAAAATGTTTGTGTCTTATGTGAAAACTTGAGATTACATTCAGAGCCATGCTGAAAACACATATTAATGTCAGGTAAAGTCCTACAGCTTTTATTTCTTTTTTAATTATAGAACCCACTTTTTGCAAACAAAGCAACAAAAGTTCAGAAAAATACAAATAATGCTAATTTAAAAATCTAAATGATTGTGACTCATCTGTGTAAACAGTATTTCAATGTATATGCAAATTCTTGTATCATTTCATTTGTGCTCTCCTCTTTTTTTTCTTTTAGCCTTAAGCTTAGTATATGACTTGTTTTCTTATCTACCTGTCCTGGATTTGTCACTTGCGCAGGTTGTTTTGGTGAGAAAGCCTTTGCTAACGACATAAATATTAACAGAAAAATGAGAGGAATAAATAAACAAAAACTTCACGTCTCACTACACTCTAACCAATGTGTTGTTTACAACAAGAAGCCAGTGACTTTTAGCTGTCAATGACCACTAACAGGATGTGGATGTGTGGTGCTTTAGATGGTGTAGGGAAGGCTTTGTTGGAAGTCATTGAAAGCTCCCAAGATACCCATCAGCAGACCACGTGGCCTTGAAATGCATCTGACAGCACACAAGCTCTCTATTAGCAGTCCAAGCACCTGTCATCACAAACAAGAAAAGCACTCCTCTGCATTATTATCCACAGCACTGTTGAGTCTGCACACTGCAATAAGGAGCTTTTTTAATCAATATTTTTGTTGTTTTGCTAAAGTATAGAAATATTCTTTAAAAAGGAAACATTTTTGAGAAGCAAAACTGTGTAAAAGAAGAGACTTGTTTTGAGAGAACATATACCTGAAATGATCAATCCAAAGGTTTGGAGCCTCTAATGAAGGCTGTATTTATTTGATCAAAAATATAATATAAACAGTAGGGCTGAGTAAAAAAATTTCATTAGACAGATTTTCTCATTTCTCTTAAATCCCAAGAATCGATTAGTCTAGCCTGTTTTCAGTAAATGAACGGAACACTGTAGTGCGTGAGCGTCAAACAATAAATCGTGTTTTGGCGCTGTTTAATGTTGAGTGACTGGTTGCTGTAGCGCCTCGGTTCAACAGAAGCGGACGTGAACTGATCATCTCTTCTGCATTAACTAGTTTCAGCACGAGATGAACGCGAATAAACATTCAAAGGTATGTTAAAAGAAAGCGTACAACTTACCGAAATCCGTATGCTGTCTCATGTAATCCCTCAATCAGTGTTTCAACGCGGAAAGACGTCAATATATAACAGCTTTGTAAACAATGTCAGGTAACGTCACATTTACCTCAGAAAAAACATATCTATCGACCATAAACTCGTTAGTCAGCTAGAAAAATTAACTCTATGAGAAGCATTTAAGCAAATATTGAAGAACAGTATATATATGAAGATTTCAGATGCAAAACTAGCTAAAAGCCATCTCGGTCAAAAATGAGATAATGATACTGAGTGAATGTTCCTGACATATAGTATATGTCCATCAAATACTTTTACTTCAAACTCGCTAAATTCCAGCCTCAGCCCAATCAGAAGTACCGGTACTTACATAGAAACCTAAACGAAGTAGCCAGAAAGAAATGCTGATTTTTAAGAAAAACGTCTGATTTTTACAGAATTTACTGTTCTTCAATATTTTTCATTATTTTATTGCAGCCATCATTTAAATGTTTGTCAAAAACGAATTGAAGTAGAAGTATAATTATATAATTGAACATTAATATTATAAAAACTTAATTGAGTGTAATTGAGTGTATACAAATCAGTTATAGTATTATAGTCATGTAGTACCAACTGACTCTCATTTTACAGCATTTTTTTTTTTTTTTTTGTAAGAAAATTTGGCATTTATTGTACCTGAAATATATCCAAAATAAACAATTTTAAAATTTAATTGAATCTGAAATTGAATTAAATTGCAAGCTAGTGAATCAGAATTATTAGCGAATTACTAGGGAATCAGTAATATTGTCTAATATTATTACAAATTACAATTTTTTCAACTGTAAACTTTTTAAACTTTTCAAACTCTTTCAAACTTTCTGGTCCGGCTTTCTCAAGCCAACTTAAGGTTTGTCTTGACAAACTTTTTTATCTAGTTACAAATTACAATTTTACAACTGTTTTGTATTTTAATATATTTTAAAATGTAATTGATTAATTTGATGGCAAAGCTGAATTTTTAGCAGCCATTTTTTTCATTGAACCACTTGTTATTATTACCACTTGTTCATTTCATGAACATTTCTTATTATTATCGATGCTGAAAACAGGTGTGCTGCTCAGTATTTTTGTGGAAAGCTTGATTACTTTTTTCAGGATGCTTTAGTGAATACAAATAACATTTATTTGAAACAGAAATATTTTGTAAGATTATAAATGCCTTTACAGTCATTGTACAATTACAAAAACAATTTAACTATTAATTATACTTTATTATTAGAACTTCCTGCACTTCAAGTTTCTATGCCAACATCAAATCGTGTAGTAAGATATACAGCAGCTTGTAACAGTTCATTACACGTGACCTTACCGAATAACACCAACAGACTGCATGCTTAATGACAAAAGCTGTCTCACTGTCTCAACTACTGCGCAATGTGTCAGTGATTGATTAGCTCAATTAGTACTTCGGACATTGTTACTGGGAGTTGTGGTGGTTCTGCTTTATGATGCAAGCCTATGCATTATTGAAAGCCCATTAAGTAGCAGAATCTCCCTTAAGATTTTAAAGCTTAAGGTAAAAAGGGAACCTATGGCTAAAAACCTATTGCACTGTGTTTAGTCTAAGACCATATGACCACAAAACCAGTCATAAGAGTATTTATTATTTATTTTGAGATATATACATAATCTGAAAGCTGAATAAATAAGCTTTCCATTGATGTATGGTTTGTTTGGAGAGGACAATATTTGGCCACGATACAGCTATGTAAAAATCTGGAATCTGATGGTGCAAAAAATCAAAATACTGATAAAATCACCTTTAAAGTTATACAGATTAATTTTTTAGCAATGCATATTACTAATCCAAAATTAAGTTTTGATATATTTATGGTTGGAAATTTACATATAATACATAAATTTACATAGAATTTTGACCCATACAATGTATTTTTGGCTATTGCTACAAATATCCCTGTCCTACTTATGATTGGATTTGTGGTCCAGGGTCACATATGTGGCATCAGTCCTGTTTCCAATTACCATCGCGTACTATTATTTTACCATGGCACTGTTACAGTAAATGTAACAGTTCAATCCATTCATTGCTGACAACGCAGTGTAAAAATTTAATTGCTCATTGCACCACTTACAATCCCTCTTTCAATAGTTGTCACCGGGTCAATACTGCCCTCTATAGATAATGCATCGCTTCCCTGAGACCCCCATCTCTGGCTCATCTGGTTAATGTTGAACACTTGAATACTGTGTTTCACAGGTCAAGGTTCAGTATCTGACAAAATGCAGTTAAAAGAGAGAGTTTATCAGGCTGGGCTCAGGACTATTAATGTGGAATAGAAAAGCAGGTGGTCCCTTTATCTGTGATAGAGGTCAACCCTAGCAGAGAAAATGGCAGGAGGATTAGATATGGGGATTAGGTTGTCTAGTAATTGCAGCTCATTGGAAGAAAAAATTATGCATATGCAAAATCCCTATTAATATATGAGGTACAAATAATTGACCGTGGACAGCACATGATATCACAAAAATTGTGAATTTTAGAAAGGAAGACCACAATTTGAAGCTGTAAAGAAAAGAATAAATCATTATGCTACTTGTAAAGAATAAAGGCAGTTTGCAAATGTGGCCATTTTCAATAATTTTCTTCTCTTTCATGTTAGTCTTCGCCACGTGTTCACAAGAATACCATGACGCATGCTGACGCAGAACCTGGCAAACTGAAGAGAAATAGTTGAATAAAGTCGTTATTTTTGTTTTCTTTGCACACAAAAAGTGTTTTAGTAGCTTTATAAAGTCCTGATGTCACATGGACTATTTTATGTCCTTACTACCTTTCTGGGGCTTGACTGTGGTAGTTGCGGTGCTGTCTGTGGAGGGTCAGAAAGCTCTCCGATTCATCAAAAATATCTTAATTTGTGTTCTGAAGATGAATGGAGGTCTTATGGGTTTGGAACAACATGAGGGAGAGTAATTAATGACAAAATTTTAATTTTTGGGTGAACTATCCCTTTAAGTAAATGTAAAAGCTGTTTTTTTAAACTTAATATTTGTGACCCTGGGCCACAAAACCAGTCTTAAGTTGCATGGGTATATTTGTAGCAATAGCCAAAAATACATTGAATGGGTCAAAATGATCGATTTTTCTTTTATGCCAAAAATCATTAGGATATCAAGTAAAGATCATGTTCCATGAAGATATTTTGTAAGTTTCCTGCCATAAATATATCAAAAACTCATTTTTAATTAGTAATATGCATAGCTAAGAACTTCATTTGGACAAATTTAATTTATTTTCAAATGTAATTTTCTTAATATTTAGATTTTTTTGCACCCTCAGATTCCAGATTTTCAAATAGTTGTATCTCGACTAAATATTGTCCTATCCTAACAAACCATACATCAATGGAAAGCTTATTTATTCAGATGATGTATAAATCTCAATTTCAAAAAATTGACCTTTATGACTGGTTTTGTGGTTTTATGGTTTATCGAAGAATCCTAGAAAAGTATAACAGTATAAAATACTAAGTAGCACAACTGTTTTCAACACTGATGATGATAATAATAATAAATGTTTCTTGAGAATAAAATCAGGATATAAGAATGATTTCTGTAGGATCATGTGACACTGAAGACTGGAGTAATGGCAAAAACACATTAAAGCAATATTACTATTTTTACTGTCTTTTCTGATTAAATACATGCAGCCTTAGTAAAAGCGTCATCATTTCTTACACAAACTGTTAAAGCAGTGATAAAGAAACACATGTAAATTAGAAACCGAAAGAATGTGATAAACGCAAGTTCACAATTTAGCTTGCCGTTGAAGAGTTTTCATTAACGGCAAACGGAACGGCGAAGAAGATGACACGAGCTCAAGGTTAACCCAGATAAGGTGTGACGGCTTCAGCAGTGTTTTAATATCGTCTGCCACGCCGTTCTCACCACCAGATTTATAGTGCGAACAAGAAACCCAGCATGTCCCCGGGGCCATCGCTCTTACTGTTTTTATTTTATTTTTTTTATATAGATTGTCATTCCATTGTAAATCTCAATGAATTAATGCGTCTTCCACAGACAAATCAGACCAATATGAAAAATGTCCACTTATTACAGAAAAATAGAAGAGGATGCCGTTGGCAGATTGGAATCTCATTGAACTCTGTATAACGAATGTCTAGGGTGTTTTCAAGTCTCTGGATGAATCCGTCATCCATCATCCGGAGTCGGAAAGTGTTGCGTGTGGTGGTAAAGGACTCTAGTAATAATTCTAGTTAATCACTGTCGGTGAATGGCAGAAATATTAACTATTCATTACCCCTCTTCACACCTCAGAAATGAAGTATCGATGTATCTTAAAACAAAAACATCGCTGCGGGACATGATCTTGATGGTGGCAGAGCAGCGGAGCTCTATTCAGGGCTTCTAGATGCACATCTTTCGGCCTCGTCACGCTATGCGACGCGCACACCGAAATACAGAGGCTGATGAAAATGCATTGGATGTATTATTTATGCAACTTCTCACAGTAGCACAAGAGCCGTCGAGATTGAAAATGCATGTTGTCAGCTGCTGGCTTCCCTAGGTTGAAATCAATAGAGAGAAGCACTAACCTGCCACCAGCCCTGATGACTGATTGAATTCAGAGAGGCTGTGAGGCTTAACGCACTTCAGAAAGGAAACTGCAGTCTATTGGAGGCATGCAGCGGAATAATATTCCAATTCTGGTGTGGATGGTTTTCCTTCTCAGAGTGCACTGCTCTTACCCTTCACTGCTCAGGGACCGCTATCGATGAATAGTCATCGGGATTTTAAAGCGGGGCCCACTTCAGCGCAGGCACCCTTCGCAATCTCCGGCTCGTCCCTGGAGCGCTTTACTTGCTTATTCTGCTCGTGAGCAAGCAATCATGCGAAAGGCTAATTAAATTACCTCAAACTGCTTTACTGCTTTATCATATTTATAATGTATTTGTGAGGGCATATACACCATCGAAGTATTAGGGGGTTGGGAAAAATCTAATTTTTCCAAAACATCATTGCCTCTGATATGAACTGCTCTTCGCTCCTCACCATCAAAGCAACATGTTGTGAAAATCTTGAGAAACCATTTCATTTTAAATGGGTTTGAAAGATATTCAAGCATGTGTGTTTACACTTGGCACGTTTGGTTCGATTAAAATGAACTCTTTCTTCTCTTCCGTGTCAGTCTTCAATGTGCGTTCATGAAAGTACCATGTATGCATGTGGTGCTGTTGACACAGGAGCCGGAGAAGAAATTCACTATTTAAAAGTCACTATTTTTGTTTTCTTTACGCACAAAAATTATTCTTGTAGTAGGGCTGCACGATAAATCGCATGCGATTGTCATGCTCTTTTAGTCAGTAAAGCCGGTTCTGTGATTAATAGTAAATCTCCATCACGTGCGTTCAGCTGGAGCGGCAATTAATATACAGAGCCGTAAATCACTGACAAGCTATGCAAAATCGCACTCATAATCGAATGCGATTCATCTTATGAGCGCGATTTTGCATAGCTTGTCAGTGATTTACGGCTTTATCTTGTAGCTTCGTAACATTACGGTTGAAGCACTGATGTCACATGGACTATTTTAAAGTAGTGCTGTCGAATTGATTAATCGCAATTAATCATATCCAAAATAAAGTTTGTGTTTACATAATACAGTTGAGGTCAAAAGTTTACATACACCTGGCAGAATCTGCAGAATGTTAATTATTTTAACAAAATAAGAGGGATCTTGCAAAATGCATGTTATTTTTTTATTTAGTACTGACCTGAGTATGATATTTCACATAAAAGATTACATATAGTCCACAAGAGGAAATAATAGTTGAATTATAAAAATGACCCCGTTCAAAAGTTTACATACGCTTGATTCTCAATGCTGTTGTTACCTGAATGATCCACAGCTGTTTTTTTGTTTAGTGATAGTTGTTCATGAGTCCCTTGTTTGTCCTGAACAGTTAAACTGCCCGCTGTTCTTCTGAAAAATCCTTCAGGTCCCACAAACTCTTTGGATTTTCAGCATTTTTGTGTATTTGAACCCTTTCCAACAATGACTGTATGATTATAAGATCCATCCTTTCACAGTGAGGACAACTGAGGGATTCATATGCAACTATTACAGAAGGTTCAAACGTTCACTGATGCTCCACAAGGAAAAACGATGCATTAAGAGCCGGGGGTGAAAACTTTTGAACAGAATGAAGATTTGGTCCCACTTTATATTAGGTTGCCTTACTTCCATCAAAAAATAAATATTGTATTGCAAAACACTTTTGCTGCTATTGAGGTGGGATATGGGTAAGGTTAGGGACGGGTTTGGTGGTATGGGTAGGTTTAAGGATGGGTTAAGGTGTAAGGGATGGGTCAACAGTGTAACTATAAATGTGATGACACAAATTAATTACAGATGTAATTACATGCAGGTGTTTTTTTAAACATAAGTGCAATGTAAAAATATGTACGTACGCAATAAGTGCACTGTATCAAATTATTAATTTAAATAGTAAGTACATAGTAGTTAAAGCCACTTAATATAAAGTGGGACTGAAGATTTTTCTTACATTTTTCTTATTTTGCCTAAATATCATGTTTTTTCATTTAGTACTGCCCTTCAGAAACTACAAAAAGATACTCACATGTTTCCCAGAAGACAAAATCAGATAAATTTATCCTGATCTTCAAATTCAAAAGGTTTTCACCCCCCGGCTCTTAATGCATGTGTTTCCTTCTGACGCATCAGTGAGTGTTTGAACCTTCTAGTTGCATATGAGTCCCTAGTTGTCCTAATTGTGAAAAGATGTATCTCAAAACTCATGAATAACTATCACTAAACAAAAAAAAAAAACAGCTGTGGATCATTCAGGTAACAACACAGTATTAGGGATCAAAAACTTTTGGACAGGGTAATTTTTATAAATTCAGCTATTATTTTATCTTGTGGATTAACGTCTTTCATGTTAAATATCTCATTCAGATCAGTACTAAATAAAAAATAACATGCATTTTGTATGATCCTTATTATTTTGGTAAAACAGCTAACATTTTGCAGATTCTGCAAGGTGTATGTAAACTTTTGACCTCATGGATAAATGCATTTAAATATACACATAAAATGCACATGTAAAAAAACGTTTATTTTGGCTGCGATTAATCAGTTTGACAGCACTATTTTAACAATGCCCTTACTATCTTTCTGGGCCTTGATTGTGGTAGCTCTGTTGCTGTCTATGCAGGGCCAGAAAGCTCTCGGATTTCACCAAAAATATCTTAATTTGTTTTCTGAAGATGAAGAAGGTCATACAGGTTTGGAAGACATTAGGGTGAATAATTAATTACATATTTGGGCAAATTAGCCCTTTAAATGTTTCAAACAAGCTTTCACCATCAACAAATGCCTGTGTATCTGATGCTACATGACTTTCAGAACAAAGTCACCCTTTGTGATTTAGCCACCCAGGGTCAGACTCTTGGCACAAATTAAAGTGGTTCAGCTCTAGGCATAATTGTGCATGCAAAACCATACCCGCCAGAGCTTATAGCCCCTAATCAAATATCCAGTAGATGCCTGTGATAAACTTGTGTTACCTTAATCTGGAAACACTCTCACATATTTAATGCTGGATAACCCAACTGACCTGAATTTACCACAAAAAGCGTTTGATCATTTTGTCGTGTGCTGCATAATAAGACATGCATGTTGATGTGGTATGGAGTGCGTCTGACAGTGCCTGATTTTCCCAGGGGTTCATAAAGTGCAGGTAGATGACTAAAGTGACTGAAGATGCATTTCATATGTCAGTCATGGTGGCATAAAAGCAGTGTGAATCATGGATTCATTTCATCATTGTAAGAAGGTTAGCCACACACTTTGAAAAGGTCATATGTAGAGAATGTCAATATATAATACGCAACTGTACTTCACTACTATACTTAAGCGCCTTTCAAAATTAATAATTGCACTTCTATTGTTACATGTGGAGATACTTAGATTTAAAAATACTTTGACCTTCAAAGCACAAAGTAAATATTTCACAGGTCATCATGATGAAATCTCTCCTCTTTCTGACCCTGTCTTACTGAGCTTGACCAAATCATATCACATAACCATCGAGGAAGAACAATTAGACAAATAGTTTCACTGTTTAAAAAAAATACGGCTGCCATTTTTATGATTAAAAATAGCAGCTGTGATTACCAGAAATTGACAGTGTTTGTAGTATTAAAGGATTGGTTCCGGTTGCTTCCTGGCCCTCCATCCATAATATTACTTTCTGCAGTGAAAAAGCCTCAGGAGAGAAACATGCACAGATCAAACACTGTTAATTTTCAGAAATTTTTATTTGGGCGAACTTTTCCTTTAAGACATTGTTGCTTTGTCAGGATTGTGACAGCACTACTATTTACGCAGTTCAGGGGAAATCAAGCTAGGACAAGAAAGGAGAAAATTTTGTTATACCACAAAAATCACACATTTCAGCTTTAAGGGCACCATCAAAACTTGAGTTTGTGGCTTGAAAATAACAGCAGCAGTTTCTCACCTAAGAGAAAACATCTAGTTACAGCTCCATCTCATCACAAAGTTTGACTTTGCTTTAAGATGAATGCCTTTGGATGCTGACTCGATCCAAAAAAATTGCTCTTTCTAAAATTAAACGTAGCATGACGAGACCACCAGCTGTGAGTGGAGTAACTGATACCAGAAAGCTTGTTCTCTGATGCTTGGGAACTATTGCAGGTGGGTGGGGACACTGAAGTCCCTCAAGCTTTTAACAAATAACTCAAATGTCTTTTGTCACTAGGTCTTGCACTGAAATGAACGACACACCGGAGGACTATTAAATGTTCTGCGCTCTCATTTTTCACAGTTTGGTATGGCCTTTACTCAGTTTCATATTTCACTTGCTTTCTGAGAACTTTCATAGTTCCTTTCTATCCGAGTTATATTCAGGCCATATAATAACAGACATACTAAATTCAAACGGCCTTTAGCATTTCATTATTATAAAGCCCCGCAGTTACCCA
Source organism: Cirrhinus mrigala (assembly GCA_036247105.1). Classification (NCBI taxonomy): domain Eukaryota; kingdom Metazoa; phylum Chordata; class Actinopteri; order Cypriniformes; family Cyprinidae; genus Cirrhinus; species Cirrhinus mrigala. Next base: position 24,078,780 of record CM070008.1, on the reverse strand, counting down.
TCATAAGCATCTCTAAGGTAAAGCAAAAATTGTTTTATTATTTAAAATTTTTAATAAAAATTCCATTTAAAAATTGTAAATTAAAGTTAAAAATTAGGAACATCACTGTCAATCTGCTGATTAACCAAGTAATCAGATGTTAATAATTTATGTTTTAATAAATAAAAATTAAATAAAAAATAGAACTAGTGAACAATAACCTTTGAAATTACATAAAGAAAATTTAAAAAACTCCCCTTCATTCTTAATACTGAGTTGTTACCTGAATGATCAACAGCTGGTTTTTTTTGTTCATGAGTCCCTTGTTTGTCCTGAACCCTTTCCAATAATGACTGTATGATTTTGAGATCCATCCTTTCACACTGAGGACAACTGAGGGACTCATATGCAACTATTACAGAAGGTTCAAATGCTCACTGGTGCTCCAGAAAGAAAAACCATGCATTAAGAGCCGAGGGGTGAAAACTTTTGAACAGAATGGACATTTTTCTTATTTTGCCTAAATACCAGATTTTTTCAGTTAGTACTCCCCTTCAGAGGCTACAGAAGATACTTACATGTTTCCCAGAAGACAAAATAAGTTAAATTTACCCTGATCTTCAAATTCAAAAAGTTTTCACCCCCCGACTCTTAATGCATTGTGCTTCCTTCTGTTACATCGGTTTGTGTTTGAACCTTCTGCAATAGTTGCATATGAGTCCCTCACTTGTGAAAAGATGGATCTCAAAATCATACAGTCATTGTTGGAAAGGGTTCAAATACATAAAAATGCTGGAAAACCAAAGAATGAAGAACAGCAGGCAGTTTAACTGTTCAGGACAAACAAGGGACTCATGAACAACTATCAATAAACAAAAAAAACACAGCTGTTGATCATTCAGGTAAGAACACAGCATTAAAGGAACACTACACTTTTTTTGAAAATAGGTTCATTTTCCAACTCCCCTAGAGTTATACAGATGTGTTTTACCGTTTTTGAATCCATTCAGCCGATCACCGGGTCTGGCGGTAGCACTTTTAGCATAGCTTAGCATAAATCATTGAATCCGATTAGACTATTAGCATCTCACTATAAAATGACTAAAGAGTTTCAATATTTTTCCTATTTAAAACAGAAGGCGCAATGATATTATGCAGCTGTCAACTCTGCCGGCTGCAACTCTGCATCTACACAAACTTAGTGCCAGTCACTTTCAGGCGCTGCGTAATATCATTGCGCCTGCTGCACCCATGGTGCGCAAGCAAAATTCCTTGATTATTACACCAGAATGAGAGTATAGTTCCTAGCCATATCAGCCTATAAAATCGCAACTTCTCATTTTCCGCCAGTCTTAGTACACGATGCAACTACAGAAGAGTCAAGTTTTAAATAGGAAAAATATCGAAACTCTTTAGTCATTTTATAGTGAGATGCTAATAGTCTAATCGGATTCAATGATTTATGCTAAGCTATGCTAAAAGTGCTACCGCCAGACCCGGCGATCGGCTGAATGGATTCAAAAACGGTAAAACACATCTGTATAACTCTAGGGGAGTTGGAAAATGAGCCTATTTCAAAAAAAAAGTGGAGTGTTCCTTTAAGAATCAAGAGGATGTAAACTTTTGAACGGGGTAATTTTTTATAAATTCAGCTATTATTTTCTATTGTGGACTATATGTAAACATCTTTTATGTGAAATATCTTATTCAGGTCAGTACTAAATAAACAATAACATGCATTTTGTATGATCCATCTTATTTTGGTAAAATTATTAACACTTTTAATGATTCTGAAAGGGGGATGCAAACATTTGACCTCAACTGTATGGAACCAGCATTTGTGAATTCACAATAGCATTATGCTTTATTTTGTTTATAAATGGGTTTAATACATCACACAGCCTTGGAAAACAGTCTAATAATGTGTTTATTGGATTCTCATGCATGGAATGTGCCACTTCCAGTATTTTGGCAGTTACTCGACACGGACAAAATGCAATCGAGGATTTCTTTTTTAAATCGAGTACTCAAACTGAATCGAGGAATCATGAAAGCCCTAGTTAAAATAAAAATGTAAAAAATATAAAGCAAAGCCTTAAATCTTGCTTTAAATTTTTTTAAATCTATTTTAGTCAAATGTGACAGTAACAAACATCTTGATGATTCTACAAGGGGTATGCAAGCTTAAGAGCGGAACTGTACATGACAGAGCTCTAAAAATGTTTCTCCTTGCTAGTTTCAGAGCACTAGACTTTTGGGACTGAGACTGAGAAAAACGACAAAACAGCTGTAGGTGTTATCAGTTTAAATTTACAAGCAAAATTTCACATATAGCAGGAGGGAATAAACTTAACATGCACTTGAAATGGATGTTGCCCACGGGGTTAGGTTTTCAGCCTCTTATGCTGTTTTTTTTTTTTTTTTCCTTACATTTTGTGCAAATGGAAAGTGGCTGGTTTTCAGGGGAAGTCTGGTCCAGGTAGAAAACAAGCACTTTCAACCTAGAGTACTTGTTTACAAGCATCCAAAGCCTTGTGACCTTCACAATGCACATCAATCAAATGAAAATCATCAAGAAATGGAAAAAAAAGGTCCATTCGTCTCTTTCTGACGTATTCGAACTGTACTGGAAAACTGCGCTTGCTTGTTTTATTGATCCTTTTTCTATTTTAGTAACACAGCTCCCATTGATCAACATTCACGCTTCCTTACCAAACCAGTCAGCGTGCCTTCAAATTAGACATTTTGGATGAGTTTATCTTTGTGCTCGGAATAATTCAGCAGGCATGCATTGAGCAGCAACTCCCACAGCGTACCACGACACACAAGCTACTTCAATATTGACAAAAAAAAAAATGACATCAGGAGGCTTGACAGACAATCTATTATTCAAGTCACAATACAATTTGATGGATTTAAGGACAGAGGACAAATACTCAATCTCTTTTGCCAGAAAGAAACACAGCTGACATCCCTGACTCCATGTCAACTGCAGGGCGGCTAGACTTGTTACAGTGTCAAGTATCGCTTGGGAAACACAATTATAACTGCACACATTCATGTCTGTATTCCTAGGGGTATATTTCAATATTTGCATCTTAATCAACCAGTTGTATAGTTCACCTTCTGAGAACTACCTCAAAATACCAGTGGACTAAAGCTCATTTGGTTGTGCATGGACTGTACAGACTACACTTTGCTTTCTGAGACATCATTAAAGCAATCTTCTTCAAACCTTTGGGAATTTACCAGCAAGCCTTTCTTAATGAGTTTTAATAAATACTGGATGGCTTGACACTGCAACGTACCTTTAAATAATTCTCTCCTATTGCCTTTTTGAACCCTCCTGATTCTGTTTCTCTCCCAAAGGATCCGAACGAGTTTTTCCATAACAATGTAGCATCATGGAGCATACCATTCATCACTAAACCTCACTGAATATCCCCAGTACTTCTATAATGCAGCATAGCTACTAGAAAGCTTTTTATGCTTTTGGAGATTAAATCCTGTGATTTTCTGTGATTGTCAGGCACTTGATTGCAGCCGGATATAACAGTAGTACACTTCTCCTGCTTGCAGTACTAAAGTGATTTCGGCTACAAGTCACTATGTACTATAAAACCCCTGAATCAATCTTCAGAGCCTTTGAGAAATATACATTTATCTCATCTCCTCAGCTCTTAATGTATAAAAATCCATAGGGATCTGGTTTTGAAGTAGGGAGGAGTCAAAATGGTCAACTAGTCTTCCAACAGTAGTTGGAATAAGTGAGATCGCATAAAGACTCCCTAGTTCATAATGACGTTAATTGGTATATCAGTAACTGAATGTCCTGTGATATGATTACACAAAAAAATGCTGGGTTTAAAACAGCCCGACTTGGGTTATTTGACAACCCAGCACTGGGTAAATATTGGACAGAACACATGCTGGGTTATTTTGACCCAGCTGGTTGGGTTAAATGTTTTTACGGGGTTATTTTATTTAAGTCAATTAATGTTTAAAAATTATTATATTGCTGTTTGAAATGGACTGGAACTTATAAAAACACAGAACTACTGAAGGCAACAGCAACAATCAAAAGATGAACATTTATTATTAAGCAACAACACATTGACAAAATACAAAACAAATTAACTTTATTTGGGTGAATACAGCATACAATATTCCATACATTAAAACTCGATTAAAAAGCATTTTAGACATAAAAAATGTTACATTTAAAAGTAGAATTTTAATTATAGTGTATTCAACCGTTCTCTGTAATTGCTTTTTACCGATATAGCGCTAATTATCATGCCGGTGTGTTGCCGAAATCTGAGCCGGTGAAAGGCTGCCGTTCGCGGGGTTAACTGCGAACTTCGGCCCGCCCCTTGCGTTTCACTCGTAGCTGAAAGATGCCATGACTGACTCCAATCACTGCCCATAAACAAACAGTACTGACATTAGAGAATATATTTTAAGATTAAACTCAGTGCAATAACGAATAAAATCAATTTATTGTATGCAAGGCAAAAGGCGTTTCCATCCTACGAAACAACCGCTGCTGACACAGCTTACTGACATTTCGTCCTTATGTTGCGTTGTAAAATGATACAATTTACAGCACAGTAAAGACTTTATAAATGAAGTAAAATGTATACAAACCTTTATTTCGCTGAAGAAGTGCAAATCGCTGAGAATCTCTCAAGTGGAGGTCTCAAAAAAACCCCGCTCTGACTGACTGTAACTCATAAGGCTCAACCGGTAAAAGCTAGAAGGGATACGACTCTGGCTACTGGGCATGCGCACATCAAAAACCACCCAGCACCTCGGTAAAAAAATAAAATAAAATATTTAAAATAACCCAATAAAATGACCCAACAGGCTGAACCCAGTATTTAGGTTAATAAAATAACCCAGCATTTTTAGAGTGTGCATGTCGCAAATTATAACATAATACAGAATATGTGCCAGGGACATCAGTGTATTAAGAGTCATAACTTATATCCTTCTGGTATCCACCTTATTTTTCAATGTGGAAGTAAGCTGTTTTCTGGGAATGTGGAAGACTTTCAATTTATTAGCCACTATAGGTAAATAACTGAGAACAACAAAGTGCGGTAACTGGAATAGACAGACAGACAGACAGAGATAGATAGATAGATATTTAGATAGATAAATTAAAAGAAAAAACGACAGCACATTAAAATATTACAACAAACACCAGTCTAAAACACTAATTATTATGAGAAACTACGCCATTAGTATGAGAAAGTTTTTATTACCAAAAGGTTTCTCATTGTTTCAAGAAACTAAGTCATTACTACAAGAAAGTCGTTATTATGAGAAAGTTGCTCATTATTATGACTTACAGAATCATATTTTTACTCAACCCTGGCGGAAACGGGCTTCCATAGAGTTCAGACACAGTCCTAGACGAACTTGACAGTGCACTAGAATATAAACATGGCCCTAAACATGGTCAACTCCCTAGCCAGTTCACTGACTAACAAGCAAGTAAGCTGACTGAAACGCAAACGCCAATAGTTAAAAATAAACGTGCCTCGCTTAGTCGACCAGACTCAATCAATTACTAAACCCAATCAGTTGCCTCACATGCAACGCAGGAAAAAAACATCCCTTGCATTCTAATGTCTTCCGTGATGCTTCTCCAGATGGCTTTCATTTTTATAGGTATGCTTCTGAAACGTGAGGAAAATGTGATATACTGTAAGTTTCACAAATAATATCGACTCTTCTATGTTCTAAAATTGATAAACATTAAGGAATTATACTTAGGACAAATCAGATTTCGTTGTGGGCGGAGTTACCTGGCACAACGCTGTACCTTTTCTCGGTCAGAGTATGTGAGCGGAGTGGAGCGGCAACAATTTCCCCTCCGCGCTCCAAGCATTCAATAATCACTCCGCTCCAGCTCCGCTCCGGGTTTACCATTTCCCACTCCCCGCTCCACTCCTCCCTCAGCTGATCAGGAACACCGTTCCGCCTTCGCTCCGAGGAAATTTACTGCTAAAGTATTTCAGTATGTTTTTAAATGTCACATAACATATATTACAATAAAATAAAACAAAATAAAATACTAGGAGAGACGTGGTTTTGTGGTTTATTGAACCACTAGTGCAAACTATTTTTTCTACCACATTCCTCTCAAGCTTATTAAGTGGTTGTCAGCATTAAAAAGTATCATCTGCTTTTTTTTCAGTGCAAATTTCGTTTGTAAAGAATGAAAATAATAGTTCGTTTTTGTCAGTTATTTTATCTACAGATTGCTGCATTTCCTACAGATTTCTGCTCTTTGGAAATCGGATACAGATGAAGCAGCGCGGTAAATTACATTTGATTGAATCCATTGAGATAGCAACTGCATGTGTAAATAAGTGTTGTACCTGTTTAAATCATGCTTTCATCCAGAAATATTCAGTATCTAGTAGGAGCAAACAAATTTATCGAAAACTATCCTCCCGCTCATGTATATTGCTGTCATTATAATCTTCACATTCTTTCTGAGCTCAGTGATCCATCTATATCAAGCTAGCTGACTGTGTTTAACGTGAGTTCTTGCTAAATATGCAGTTATATTACGGGCCGTTGGCATGAATTGTACTCGTGATGGAGCGGTAGTGGAGCGCTCTTGGAGCGAGTGAAAACCACAACGCTCCGGATTATAAAAAATCCGCTCCTCCCTCCGTTCAAAATCGCACCGCTCCACTCCGCTCCGCTCACATACTCTGTTCTCGGTTGGCTGGTCAGAGTTTTCTCACAATGTGTTGATATCGCCATTATTTAAGGTGCGTTCACGCCATATAGTAATTACCGTAATTTCGAGATGACACTATGTGACGTTCTACTTGGAGCTGTTCACGTCCTCAGACTCGGAGTTATGCTTTTCTATGGCAACACTATCAACGCCTAAACAGAGCCTACATTGGTCAGGTGGTACAGCGGTCATGTGGTACAAGTCGTAGCACTCAGAAGACTCCCAGTTCACAAGTTGTAATAACAAGTTTTACCAGGACCTGAACGCTTTTTACAAGTTGGAATCTGGTAATTACGGGAATTCCGATATGGCGCGCTAACGTAAACAATGAGACCTGTTTTCCTGGTTTGGTCAGGTGACATTTGACATATAACCTATGTATGTTTACTTTAACATGAGCCAACAGACTAGTTTTATAACCCTCTGAGATTGCATATAAATAATTCGATTTATAGTGCAAACTAAAACATGAATTACCACTGTTGTTAGGTTAAAACAAAAACTAAAAACACCAATGTGATCTGAGTCACACTTTTGAAGAAATAAACTGAATGTGAATCTCACTTGCAAGGCAACCTATATTCTTTACTGATGAACAGAAACAAGAACTAGCCAATTATTTCCTTAGTCTGAGTGCTTTAAAATAAGCCATTTGAAACAAAAGGTATAAAGCCACTGAGCTCATTATCCCCCACCATGTTTGTAAGTTACCTAAAGGGTCTTCCCATCAAATCGCTTGGTTTTTATTCTCCACAGAGCGTGGTCCCTCGAGATTACAAAACAGGGAGAATTAAAAAGAAACAAATTAGGTAGGCCTAAAAGTGTCTCATGGTGGAATATATTATAATTACCTTTCCGTCACTGAAAGTCACGTACTGCAAAACAACGCGGTTTATCCAGAGGAAATTTTCATTGTCCTTTATGTGACTTTTATGTTTGCTGTGAAAAACCATAGGCCATTTTGGTTATGTAGGCCAATTAGAGGCGAAACCAGACAAGTGGATGTGCCGCGCACCAGAAAGAAAGATGAGAATGGAGGTGACCGGAGATACCCAGTCAATTTTGTTGATAGTGATCAGACAAGTTTCTCAGACATTAAATTCCCTGCAGCATTTCTCAGGCCGGCCGCAAAAACAGTAGGGCAGAAGTAAAGGTCTGCTTGAACCCAATAGGATGCTGATGGGACAACAGCAAAAGGATTTTTCCAGGATTTTTCTCCATATAGTGAACTTCAATGGTGGCCAACAGGGTGAAGGTCCAAATTTCAAGTTTCAATGCAGCTTCAAAGGGCTCTACATGATCCCAGTCAAGGAATATGGATCTTATCTAGTGAAACGATTGATCATTTAAAGAAAAAAAAATACAAATTTATATACATTTAAACCACAAATTCACATCCTTACACTGCACTCTTAAAAATAAAGGTGCTTTATAAAAGCTTTCACAGCGATGCCATAGAAGAACCATTTTTGGTTCCTCAAAGAATTCCTTAAAGAACCATCTCTTTCTTACCTTTTCATAATCTGAAGAACCTCCTTTCGCCACAAAGAACCTTTTATGAAACAGAAAGGTTCTTCAGATGTTAAAGATTCTTTATGGAACCATTTAAACAAAAAAAGGTTCTTCTATATATTATTTTTAAGATTGTACCTCAATCTCGCGCATTACTTAATCACAAGTGACGTAGACGGAAGTACCAACACAGTGTTTACAAAGCGAATGTGCAAAGGGTGTTTGAAGTTGGAGGAGAAGATGATATGTAGTTTTTTGCCCTTCCGTACCTTATTGAACCAGGGTACACAGGCGAAGAACTAACCGCACATGAAGATGCACATCAGAACTAGTGCAAGACAAGCATTTGTGGTTAAAAAGTACATATATATATATGAATATATATATTGAAGAGTATTGAAGAGTTGCAACAAAAATGGGCTTTCATGGCTATTGATTTTAACTATATAGAGCTAATGATGCATGGTTACACCTTTTGAGCAGCTCATCTCAACCTCATACTTAACAGACTACGCTACATGCTGAGAGGAGTAATGACGCCCGAGATTGTATTCCTCGAGAAATGCAATTTTCTTCTTGCCGATCACGCAGGTAGCATCTCCATTAAGAGATCAGAAATATCACACTTGCTTTGATGTAACGGTCAGAAGTTATTAAACATAAAAGAACTAAAATACACAGCAATCAATTCAGAGATATTTGTAAATCATTTTATTTCAGACGGCAAAATAAAATGGAGTGGCTGCAGTGTTGTGAAAAATAGAAATAGTCTGTCAGTCAGCTGAAGCAAAAAAGCCTACAGCTGCATATTTAGATAAGTTTTGTATTATATAAAATCTATACTAAAAATATATAAACTTATAGAGGAAGTCCACTTCCAAAACAATGATTCACATATAATGTACTAACCCCCTTGTCATCCAAGATGTTCATTTCTTTCTTTCTTCAGTGGTAAAGAAATTGTTTTTTGAGAAAAACATTTCAGCATTTTTCTCCATATAATGGACTGATATGGTGTCCCATTTTTGAATTGCCAAAATGCAGTTTAAAGGCAGCTTCAAACGATCCCAGCCGAGAAAGAAGGGTCTTATCTAGTGTAACGATCGATTATTTTCATAAAAATAGTACAATTTATATACTTTTTAATGCCAAACGCTCGTCTTATCTTACTCTGCCTGGACTGTTTTTTTTTCCGGTCCATGACAGTTAGGATATGTCGAAAAACTCCCATCTCATGTTCTCCCTCAACTTCAAAATCATCCTATATCGCTGTTTTACCTTTTTTGTTTTGTTTGGAACTTCTGCAGCGATTTAGGATGATTTTGAAATGATTTTTGAAGTTTTAACAATGTCCTTACTACCTTTCTGGGCCTTAAACGTGTCAGTTGCAAGGTCAGAAAGCTTTTGGATTTCATCAAAAATATCTTAATTTTTGTTCTGAAGACGAACGAAGGTCTTACGTGTTTGGAACGACATGAGGGTGAGTAATTAATGATGGAATTTACGTTTTTTTAGGTGAACTATCCTTTTAAAGATGTTCTCAAAATGCATACATCTGTTGCAGCTAATGTGCAGTGTGTACAAAACTGAGATTTTCATCTTCGAAATGAAATTAAACGTCAATAATCTCAGCCCTCTGAAACCAAAAAAATTCCTTTTCGTGCTGTTCCAGGTATTTTTGGTGCAACGCTAACTGTATAAATTTCTTTTTTCTGGAGAACACAAAGGAAGATTATTTTTGAAGAGGACAAAAAAAAAAAAAAAAAAAACATGGAGATGTTTTTGAAAATATCTTCTTTTGTGTTCCACATAAGAAAGAAACTCAAGCTGGTTTCAAACAGAATTTTCATGTTTGGGTGAACTATCCCTTTTTAAGAAGACTATAGGATAAACCAGAATTTTAAAATTGATTTGTGGGTTGGATTTATAAACTATTAATGAAGAGCTCTGTATCAAACAGCCATGGTTTGGTACTGCAATTGTCTTTAAAGCACTAATGGAAGCGTCTAGCGAACGTAGGCAGGTACTTTCAAGTAAACATGGTCATGTAAATAGGCAATGAGTGGGTACTTAAGAAAAAGTCACTGGAAGAACAGCAAAAACAGCATGTCTTACACAGAACTGTGCTCACAGCTTGGCGGCCAACGCACAGGTCTGCTTTAAAACAACACTGGCTGTAATGAGTAGCAGTACCTGGGCATGAAAAATGAGCATCTGCTTTTGCAGATAAGGCATCGCTGAGAAAAACTGAAATGTAGCTTTATTTGGTATGTCTGGTGGTGAGAAAAAAAAAAAAGAAAGTAGGAGATGGTGCATGCTGACTTCACCGCAGGGCATGTGAAGGTAGGGGGTGAGCAATGTAAACAGTTGCAGTGGAACAACGCTGCCCCCTACTGGAATACTCAGCTATGCTCACTGTTTTTTTTTACTGAAATATTCTAATTAAAAATTTACAGTTGAAAACACTAATTACGAATCATGTATATGATGAGAAAGTACATGACTGATTTGTTGAAGCAGTAGAAGAATGTGTTTTGTGTTGTGGGGGACACAGACGTCACCTTTACTCAAAAGATGGTGCTCAACTCTCCCAGGACAGGAGGTGATCCTGCTGTTTCTGCTCTGAAGGCCATCACAAGGCGTGGACACAGATGGCCCGTGGAAATTGTGAACCATTACGCATCCTTATGCCAGCGGAACATCATACGCATGTTAACACACATTTCAGAGTTTACATTGAGTCCTGTTGACCCTCGGTATCTGTGCTAGGCCAGACTACGGAAATATGGTACGGCTTCAGGTCTTCTTCAGAGACGAAGTCTGGAGCATGACTCATGAGGTCGTGACCTCTGAAGGATTTCGGAAAAGCTATGACGTCTCTGATACTGGGAGCTCCTACAATGATGGACACCAATCTGTCAAGTCCTGTGCAAGAGAAAAACAGCAATTATTAGGAATGCACAATGTGTTGTTTCCATATTTATTATGTGCAATTAATATTTTATTTAATTTGTAATGTAATTATTATACACTACTGGTCAAATTTGTAGTCTAATATTTTTGTAATAAGTCTCTTATGCTAAAAACAGTAATATTATAAAAAATAAAAAAATACACCAACACACACACACACACAATTTATTTTTTATAAATATATTTCTATTTTAATCTATTTTTAAATGTAATTTTAAGCAGTCATTACCAAAACTCTGGGATCCTTCAGAAATCTTTCTAATTTGTTGATTTGGTGCTTATTATTTATTATTATCAATGTTGAAAACACTGTGCTGCTTAATATTTTTGCGAAAATTCTGTAATTTTCAGAATTCTTTGATGAATAGACAGACTTTTTAAAACAGAAGACTTTTTATTTTTTACATTATCAGTGTATTTGTCACTTTTAATCAATTTAATGCATCCGTGCTGTATAAAAGTATTAATATTTCTTTAAATTAATTAATTAAAAAAACAAAACTTTTGAACTATAGTGTATTTATATTAAAATATTCGATTCATTTAAATCATGCATGCTCATTTTACTTCATTTTTACATTTAAATGTCCTTTGTCGTCATCAGATTAGGGCTGTCACTAACGATTATTTCTGTATTCAAGTAATCGGTCGATTATTCTGACGATTAATCGAGTAATCAGATAATTATAATACATTTTTTGTCATAAAAATAGACTTAAGCAAACAACAGCCTTTAAAATGACTTAAAATATATATATAATAGCAATGAGGCAATAATAATTAGTTCAAATAAAGTATTAAAAGCAAGTAATCATATGGTTTTATTGAACAAAACTGTTTTATAAACAAAAGAGCCAATGTACATTACGCATTATAACAAATGCCTTGGCACCAACATCCTGACGATGAAAAATTGTGTAATATTTTAGTAAGAAGTTTCTTATGCTTGCAAAAGAGGCATATATTTAATAAAAAAAATCAGTAAAAACAGTAATATTGTAAAAAGAAAAATATTTTTTTAAATGTAATTTATTCCTGAAATGGCAAATCTCAGTTTTCACTAGTCATTACCAAAACTCATTCTAATTTGTTCATTGGTGCTTAGTTCCTATTGTTATCAATGTTAAATATTTTTGTGGAAAATGTGATAATTTTCAGAATTCTCTGATGAACAGGAAGTTCATCTTTTAGAAACAGAAGACTTTTTTTCCCATTATCAGTGTCTTTGTCACTTTTGATCAATTTAATGCATCCTTGCTGTATAAAAGTATTAATTTCTTTAGATTAATTTAAAAAAAACTTTTGAACTGTAGTGTGTTTATAATAAAATATTGATTAATGGATATTCAATAATTATTATTTCCTTCACTTTTACATTTCAATGTCCTTTGTCATCATCAAATTAGGGCTGTCACTAATAATTATTTCTGTAATCAAGTAATCGGTCGATTATTCTGACGATTAATCGAGTAATCGGATAATTATAATACATTTTTTGTAATAAAAAGAGACTTAAGCAAACAACAACCTTTAAAATGACTTAAAATACATATATAATAGCAATGAGGCAATTACAGTTAGTTCAAATAAAGTATCAAAACCAAGTAATCATATGGTTTAATACAGAATGTATTATAAAGAATTGAGCTAGCGTACATTACACATTATAACAAATGACTTAAGAGGGTGCCAACGACCTGACAACTGTTTTTACACTTTACTGCGCAATCTAATCCTTGTTTAATATTGATTAAACAAGATTTAATTCAAATGTCCACTTAATTTTTAATATCTGCCCACTTATTTATGACAGAGATGCTACAGCCACTAATTTTTTTTAATACGTGGACACCAAAATATTGAATATTGAGAAAGATATTGATGTATTCTCCTGTGTTTGTGTAGGTTTATAAATGATTTACCTTACAAATCTGATGAAATGGCGCACATTGCGTTCCCAGATGAATGTTATAATAACCCCAAACTCACAACAATATGCAAAGATGGAGTTTGAGACATTCCACACATGTAAATGATAACAGTTTGTGTGGAGCAGCATTTATTATTATTCCTTATTTTGATATTAAAATGGATTTAATATACTATGTAGCGTAAGAAAATGGTGTAATACATTTTATGGATTCTTGTCTGTGGAATGTGCTCTCGAATTGAATTAAGGAATCGAGTGTATCAAGTTATTCTTTAAAAATATGAATCATTTTGAAAATGAATGTTAATGACATCAGTGCATCCCTGATAATTACACACTTTTTTTTTTACACTTTAGACTTTATAATGTAAACAAGATTATGGCCAATTTGTGTATCACAGTTTATGCAAGCTGTAAAAACAGCTCTAGTGCTGCCATACACAGAAATAAACCCAAACAGAGGTTCTCAAATAATCAAGGGCACTTCATGCTTCAGTTTACAGTCTCAAACTGAAACAAAGCTGCCAAAAATTCTTGGCCTGGCAAGCAATTCGAGTTTTTGAGCATGACCGTTCCACTTTAACCGACAGGAGAATGTAATCAACAAGGCCTTTCGTCACAGTGGTAACCCAACAACCTTGCAAAAGTCCAAGGTAGCATGTGTTGAATGCTCACTCACCTAATGCGATTCCACCATGAGGAGGGGCCCCGGAGTCCAGAGCCTCCAATAAATGAGAAAGAAGCGACGAGTCCTCCTATAACACAAGCAAGACACGGGAAAAAGGACAAAGTGGACCCTGTAATTCACTGCCTTTTCAGCTTGAAAGGGAATTGTTCATAGTCTCGGCATGTATAAATTGTACCGATCCATACGACTACTTTAGTGTCAAGAGAGTAAATAGACTTTCAAAAAGATTTCCTTTGTAGACACAAATCTTAAGATCGACCCTAATGTGGTGTTTCTTCTCCCTGGCTCTTAAGATCCAAAGCATTTGTTTTCTTTAAAGGCAGTTAAATATAGCTTAATTGGTTGCCACAGCGACCGAACGGGTTGCCGGCGGTGCGGGGGTGTTAAGTAAGAGTCACAAATAAGAAAATGGTGCAGTCGGGGTATCTGGAAACGTCCATTACAAGTGCTTTAACTCGCTGTCAGTGTAGCATTAAATGATGCTCTTTGCTCGCTGTGTAATTTTTCACTCTTGTTCCATTACCTTGAGAATCGTGTCCAGGATGTACAGCTGCTGAGAGGCATTGTGGATGCGAATTGAACCTCCTCCGATCTCGCAGCCATTCAGCACCAAGTCGTAATGCTGGCCACGCACCTGAGAGAGCAGATAAACAGGTGGGGGAAACGCGTGGAATTCAGAGCGAGATCATAAATTTCCTCTATGAAATACTCGGCTCATGACTGTGGACTTACAAAGTGATAAAACGCCATACTATTTCTGGGTATCGCCAACTATCTCACGGTACATGCACATGTAAATACATGCTAGGGTCAAAATGTATGAGACCACCATTGAAAATGTTATCCTTTTGCATTTTTCTAATTGAATACAACATTTTTCATTACAAATTTTATTATTTACAATGCTATCTAGTGATAAATACAGTTGAGGTCAAAAGTTTACATACACCATGCAGAATGTGCAAATTGTTAATTATTTTACCAAAATAAGAAGGATCATACAAAATGCATGTTATTTTTTATTAAGTACTGACCTGAAAAAGATATTCTACATAAAAGACTAAACATACAGTCCACCAGAGAAAAAATAAGAGTTGAATTTATAAAAATTACCCTGTTCAACTTTTATTACTGCGTTGTTACCTTTTTTGTTTAGTGATAGTTGTTAATGAGTCCCTTGTTTGTCCTAAATAGTTAAAGGAAACGTCCACTTCCATAACAAAAATTTACAGATAATGTACTATCCCCCTTGTCATCCAAGATGTTCATTTCTTTTTTTCTTCGGCCGTAAAGAAATTTTAGTTTTTTGAGTTAAACATTTCAGGATTTTTCTCCATATAATGGACTGATATAGTGCCCCAATTTTGAGCTTTCAAAATGCAGTTTAAATGCGGTTGCAAACAATCCCAGCCCAAGAAAGAAAGGCCTTATATAATGAAACAATTGGTTATTTTGTATTTATTAAAAAAATAAAATTTAAATACTGTTTAATCTCAAACGCTCATCTTGTCTTGCTCTCCCTGAACTCTGTGTATTCTGACTCGAGACAGTTAGGGTATGTCAAAAAACTCCAATCGTATTTTCTCCCTCAACTTCAAAAATCATTTCAAAATCATCCTATATCGCTGCAGAAGTACCGACCCAGTCTTTGCAAAGTGAACATGCAAAGAAGATCAAACACCCTTAACAAAAAAGGTAAAACAGCGATATAAGATGATTTTGAAGTTGAGGGAGAACATGAGATGGGAATTTTTTGACATACCCTAACTGTCATGAACCGGAAAAAAACAGTTAAGGCAGAGTGAGACAAGACGAGCGTTTGACATTAAAAAGTATTATGAAAATAACCGACTGTTTCACTAGATAAGACCCTTCTTCCTCGGCTGGGATCGTTTACAACCGCATTTGGGATTGTTTAAAGCTGCATTTAAACTGCATTTTGGAAGTTCAAACCTGGGCACCATAACAGTCCATTATATGGAGAAAAATCCTGAAATGTTTCCCTCAGAAAACATAATTTCTTTATGGCTGAAGAAAGAAAGACATGAACATCTTGAATGACAAGGGGTGAGTACATTATCTGTCAGTTTTTGTTCTGTAAGTGGACTTGTCCTTTAAACTGCCTGCTGTTCTTCAGAAAAAATCCTTCAGTTCTCAAATATGGGTCGAAAAAATATGATGCTTAGGCAAAATAAGAAAAATGTACACATCTTCATTCTCTTCAAAAGTTTTAACCGCTGGCTCTTAATGCATCGTTTTTCCTTCTGGAGCATCAGTGAGCCTTTGAACCTTCTGTAATAGTTGCATATGAGTGCCTCAGTCGTCCTCACTGTAAAAAATATGGATCTTGAAATCACAGTTATTGTTAGAAAGGGTTCAAATACACAAAAAAACAAAGAATTTGGACCTGAAGGATTTTTCTGAAGAACAGCAGGTTGGTTTAACTGTTCAGGACAAACAATGAACTCATAAACAACTATCACAAAAAACAAAAACAACAACAAAAAAAAACAGCTGTGGATCATTCAGGTAACAACACAGTATTAGGGATCAAAAACTTTTGGAAAGGGTCATTTTTATAAATTCAACTATTATTTTCTCTTGTGGACTATATGTAAACGTCTTTTATGTGAAATATCTTATTCAGGTCAGTACTAAATAAAAAATAACACGCATTTTGTATGATCCCTCTTATTTTGGTCAAATAATTAACATTTTGCAGGTTCTGCAAGGTGTATGTAAACTTTTGACCTCAACTGTATATTTAAAAAGTAAACTCACATTTTAAAATGATGTCTCAGACTTTTGGACCCCACTATACTGTATGTCACGATTCAATATATTGCGATGAACTGTTATATAATAATCTGAAATGTCACTTTTGTCCTTGATGTGGATTATTGGATGTCAGAAGTAGGTTTGTTTTGGTAGATATGAAACCAATTAATTTTGGTGACATTTACATTACATTTCCAGTCGATTTTGATGACTGGATAAGGGTTTTTAAAATGGTTTTCATTCAGACCAACTCGCTAATTAATCATTCAGACCAATTTGTGAACCAATTTGACTCGTATAATAAAATGACTCCAAAGAATGATTTACTCATAAATCATTATGACTAATTATGAGCAAATATAAGAGCAAAGCACAACAGCATAGAAAAATATACATTACTGTTGCATGGTTCTGGGGTCACAAATGTACACTGCCATTCAAAAAGTTTGGTATAAGTAAGATTTTTAATGTTTCTTGAAGAAGTCTCTTATGCTCATCAAAATTCTATTTATTTGATCAAAAAATATCAATAACAGTTTTCTATTTTAATATACTTTAAAATATTATTTATTTCTGTGATGCAAAGCTGAATTTTTAGCTTCAGTGTCACATGATTCTTCAGAAATCATGCTAATATGCTGATTTATCATCTATGTTGGAAACTGCTTAATATTTTTTTGGAAGCTGTTATACTTTTTTAGGATTCTTTGATAAATAGAAAGTTGAAAAGAACAGCATTTATTCAAAATGCAAAGCTATGCTTCTGTAAGTATAAAAAGGACAATCTGTGTTGATGTACTGCCTGAGATGTGATGGTACATACCCTGTGGGGTTGGGTGTACAGCAGATGGGTATCTTCAGGGACTGGAGCAGTGAAGGGATGGTGGGCAGACTCAAGCATCTCTGGATCGTCCTCTTTGGGTAAGAAGAGGGGAAAGTCCACCACCCACAAGAAGTGAAAGACAGAGGGATCACGAACAGGCACGCCGTAGCGCTCAAGCAGTTCCGCGCACTGCAGTCTCAGCTTCCCCAACAGAGGGCGCTAAAACATGACACATTCTATTATATAGCTAAACAGTGTTAAATAGCATTACAAGAAATCATTAGGACATAAAGAGGGAATGTATTTGGACTCAAACCTACAATGCCCACAGTGGCTTAACTTAAAGGGATAGTTCACCAAAAAATGACAATTCTGTCATTAATTACTCACCCTCATGTTATTCCAAACCCGTAAGACCTTCAGTCATCTTCGCAACACAAATTGAGATATTTTTGAGAGCTTTCTGACCCTGCATAGACAGCAACGTTATACAATGATGCATGCCGTTGGATTATAGATACAAAAATATCTTAATTTGTGTTCTGAAGATGAATGAAGGTCTTACAAGTTTGGAACGACATAAGGGTGAGTAATTAATGACACAATTTTCATTTTTGAGTGGACTAACCCTTTAACCTCTATGTTCTGAAGAGAGTTTTACATGATTTAGTGTTTTTTAAATATATTTTTATATGCCTTAAATTTATTTTTCATTTCACTTTATTTTAGTGCTTAAACTTATACTTTTTTCAGTTAGTTGCCAAGGCAAATTTTTAATTTCTATTTAAGTTTAATCTACTATTTATATTTATATTACAGTTTTATTTCAATTACCAAAAATTACCCACTTATGGACCAATTATCATTATCAGCTAGTTTTTTTTTAACATGCATATTACTAGCATATTTGCTGTTTATTAGTAACACATATTAATGCCTTATTCTGCATCACCATATTTTAGATTCCTTAATCCTAACCCATATCTAAACTTAACAACTACCTTACTAACTATTAATAAGCAGCAAATTAGGAATTTATTGGGGCAAAAGTTGTAGTTGGGCCAATATCACTGCAGGGTGCCTTTTGGTGTCCTGTTTATAAATAACTCATTTGCCATGATAACTTAACATTAAAAAGAATTATGAAACGGTGTGTTATATTAGGCTAAGTTTTTATATTAATAACAAAAGCATTACGTGGCTCTTTACATTTTCTTTTATGTAGGATGACGCATGTTATTATGCTATGTCCCATTCATTAAATTTGAATGTGAGTAGAATATAGTCAAATCATAAAATTGAAAAAATTTGTTCTCCTATTAATATTTTATTAAATAAGAGATAACTCAATTTGAGTGTATTGACCATTTGATAATAAAAACAATATTTTTATTTAAAGAATGGTTGTCCGCCTTGTCATATTGGGGAATCTGCCCTTTTAAAGGAGAAGTCCACTTCCAAATCAAAGATTTGTAAACGATCCCAGCCGAGGAAGAAGGGTCTTATCTAGTGTAACGATTGGTTATTTACATTAAAAAAAAAATACAATTTAAATACTTTTTAATCTCAAAGCTCATCTTGCCTTTCTCTCCCTGAACTCTGTGTATTCTGGCTCAAGACAATTAGGGTATGTCGAAAAACTCCAATCGTATTTTCTCCCTCAACTTCAAGAATCATTTCAGAATCATCCTACATCGCTGCAGAAGTACCGACCCAGTCTTTGCAAAGTAAACATGCAAAGAAGATCAAACACCCTTAACAAAAAAGGTAAAACAGCGATATAGGATGATTTTGAAGTTGAGGGAGAACATGAGATGGAAATTTTGACATACCCTAACTGTTATGAACCAAAACAAAAACAGTCCAGGCAGAGTAAGACAAGACGAGCGTTTAACATTAAAAAGTATATAAATTGTATTATTTTTTTAATTAAAATAACCGATCTTTACTCTAGATAAGACCCTTCTTCCTTGGCTGGAATCGTTTACAACTGCATTTGGGATCGTTTGAAGCCGCATTTAAACTGCATTTTGGAAGTTCAAAATGAGGGCACCATATCAGTCCATTATACAGAAAAATGCTGAAATGTTTTCCTCAAAAAACAATTTCTTTACGACTGAAGAAAGAAAGACATGAACATCTTGGATGACAAGGGGGTGAGTACATTACATGTGAATCTTTGTTTTGGAAGTGGACTTCTCCTTTAAGAAAAGGCCATCCCCTTTAGTGACATCAGGACAACATATTTTTTTGTCTCTTCAGTTGCAGATATTTTAGCGGCTGAGGTAAGTTGGTGACAATTGACAAATTTTCTTCATATGTGTTTGCTTACTTGCTTTTCCTAAGCTTAACATGTCCACACTGTCGGCATAAAATTAGAGTATTTTCAAAATATGTAAGTTTAAATATACCAAATTCTCTTCAACAACCACACTAACTATGTAGCTAGTCACAATTTGTTGTAAGCTAATATGCTAATTGAAGCTCAAAATGTCCACCCTGTCGGCCACTTAGACTTGATAGGGTGGAAATACACATGACAGGGTGGACATAGCATTCATTTGTAGTTAATATTGCTAAAAACTAAAATGAATCGGAGGGGGTATATCTGTGTGATTGAGAAATTATATTATTTATCATTATTATGTATTTTTTCGAAGTTGAATAAATGTTTCATTGTCAAATTTTGTCATGCTTTGTGTGTTCTGCTTTATGTGTCCAACCTGTCATCTTAGTATTTTAAATAATAATTCAATCATATCTATATAATCCAGTGTGTTTGATAGCTATGTGTGGGGGCAATAATATGCAAACAAAAAACTGCATCCAAATATCACAGTTTTCTCCAAATAAGAAAAAACACGTGCAAATTGTAGAAGTTTCATTAAAAACACATGGGTTACATAAAATCTTTTATGTATTTATAATTTGAAAGCGAACAAATAACCCTGTTCATGAAAGGGACATTATATCTTTCAGAAAATATTGTTTGCATATTAATATTGCAATGAGAATATATTTTAACAGTAATATGTATGTCCATGACAGGGTGGACATATCTTATGGTTTGTGCTTCAAATAATGGCCCATAATTATCCAAAAAAAAAAAAAAATGTGTGGGAGCTCAGCTAATATGTACTTGAGTGTTTACTATTTATGCCATGACATAAAGAGAATGGTAAATTAAGACCAAAATTTTTGAGTATTGTGAGGGTTGAAAGGCACTCTATAGTAATACTGACCCAGTTAATAGAGAATTGGTCCCCAAACTAAAGTTTGACTGCTTTTTGTCCATACAGTGAAAGTCAAATGGGTCCAATGTTATTTTAGACCCTGCTGACTCTCACTGCAAGTACAAAAACAGTTCACACTTTCTTCAAAATATCTTTTATTTAATTACACATAAGAAAGAGGGTCACATGGGTTTGGAACAACATGACGAAATGATGAAAGAATTTTCATTTTTGATTGAACTATCTCTTTAACATACATAAAAGATTATGAATCTTTCAAGAAAAGAACAGGACACTGAGGATTTCCTTAGAAAGGACACATTCTGAGGCGCTTCAGATCATTTGAGAATAACTTCTAACCTTGGGTTAGTCATTTTAAAAATTCAAAAAAAAAATCTGACTACAACTCTTGATTTTTGTTAATTAATGAAACAGCTAAAAACGAGCCCACAAGAGGATGAATTTGAGTGCGGCAACATGCAAACGAATCCCTAAATCTCCAAAACTATATTTGTGGAGAAAAAGATCTCCCCCAGCTCTCATTTACCCCACTTTCTGCACAAGCACTATCACCATTCATCCCACAACCTCAGCTCACAAAGCTCGCCAGTTATCCCTAGCCATCTCCCACATCTCTGCTTTGTGACTAAACAGCCGTCTCGCTTTGTGCCAAGCTCACCATCTGCACCGGCCCCGAGCGAGAGCTGAGGCACGGAAAAGATGAATATTCTTTTAAAAGTGATTAGATCATGTCAGCATTCTTCTGAAGCCATATTTTCCAAAACCCTTAGTTATCAATCACTGCAGGGCATAAAAACTGAAGGGAAGGTACTTGAGGACATTAAATAGGGACGCTGGGCGCTGAATTATTTACTCCAACCCAAAATGCCTTCATGTACTTGTGGTCCAACTGCAGTTTTATGTAGATATTTGAGAGCTCGCTGAGCTCTCATGATGTGTTCATGAGATTGAATCAGCATGGCTACACGAATCTGTGAGGATACGGAACAAAATAGAGGCGGATACGCACCACGTTCTCCCGGGGTCCGGCTGTGATGAAGATCAGGTCTCCAGCATTGGCCTGGGCCATCTGGAGCAGCTGCTGTTTGGCCGTGTCCGAAAGCAGCCGGCTGAGAGGGGATTTCAGTGAACCATCTGCCCTTACTGGAGCCACACTCACCTCCTATACGACACACAGCGCAAACACAGCAATGATCATCCATTTCCTCCACCGGCCCATATTCAATTTCCATTGACAGCATAGGGCACAAACTCTTGAGCAATCATCAGTCTCGAGAACACTGCGGGCTGGTTTCCCAGACTCAAACGAAGCCAAGACCTGGACTAAAACGGATTGCAATGGAGAATCACCTTTGACGGTGCCATTTAGTTCAAGCCAAAAGCACTAGCTCAAAGTTCACTTTCCATTTATAAATACAGACAGAAGACCATAAGAGTTTTCGGAGTGGGAATACTAAGCAGAACAGTCGGCTATCACAAGTATTAAAGAATATTTGCATTTTTTTAGATTTATTTTTGGATAGGGTTTAACGTCAGAGGCGGACAGCACTGGAAAGTAAAACGAGCCAGAATTGGAAATTGGGTCGCAACCACAAGGCTATTGGCTTCGACAAAAGTGCTTAGGAACATTAACAAGTTATGTCTCTCATCATTACTCTTGAAATTTATAAGAAACTATTATTAACACAATGTTCCCCTTTTGACAGGAATACGATTTTTTTTTTCCAGAACAAGACGTACCTTTCAAGATGTTAAAATTACTATACGCTTTACGGTTAGCATTAAGTTAGGATAAATAATATTAAAAAAGGGTAACATTTCATCAATTAATTTTTTAATCAAGTACTACTGAAAAAACTATACTGATTTACGTTTCACAAGCCTCAAGTACAGTAAGCTGTAAGCTATGTTTGATTCACTAAAAATAATAAGCTCATAGGAGCTCATTAGGAGGTTTGACAACACTGGTTTGTTGTGTATGGTTTTGATTCACCAAAAAGAAATGACTCATAAGCTGTTATGAGTCTAAATCAGCGATTCAGGAGTCTGGTTGTGCTGTATGTTTTATTCATGACAAAGAAATGACTCGCATGAATCATTTGTTTAGAAATTGTTCAGACTTCACCGGTCACGCTGTATGGGTCTGATTCTCCAAAAATAAACGACTCAAAGATCATTTGTTTGGGAATCAGTTGATTTACAAAAAACAAATTACTTAAAAGATCCATTCATTTTGGAAACTGAACTACACATTCGCAATATGTTTCAAAAATGTTTGAATTTCTCACCTTAAAGTTGTTCCAAAATCTTACTGTAATCACAAAGTAATGTAAATGTAAAACACAAAGAAAAAATTGAATTTGATTTTCTGTTTTTTGTTCATACAAAAAACATTAGACCAGTTGCCTTACAGTGTATAAACAAAAAAAAGTTTCCCCAGCAGAAAGTAAGCCATAAAAGTTTGCAATGACAAAAATGATGACAACTTTGAGGGACAGTTCCCTCATATTGATATAGAGATTTTTGCTTTAGAAACACCGCCAACAAGAGATATGGAAGTCTGTTTCCGCCACTGAATAACAAATTTAAAAATATTGCAACTTCTTATCTCACAATTCTTGCAATTGTGAGTTTACATCTCGCAATTCTAACTTTCTTTCTCAGAATTGCATGACACAAACTTGCAATTCTGACTTTTTTCTCAGAATTGCAAAATATAAAGTCAGGATTGCAGGATACAAACTTGCAATTGCAAGAAACATCAGAATTGAATGCGAGAAAAAAGTCAGAATTGCGAGATACAAACACGCAATTCTGAGGAAAAAGTCAGAATTGTGAGTTTATATCCTGCTATTCTAACTTGATATCATGCAAAAAAAAAGTCAGATTGCCTGTTTATATCTCATAATTCTGACTTTATTAATTACTCACACTGTGAGTTTATGGCCCAGTTTCACAGACAGGGCTTAGACTAAGCCAGGATTAGGCCATTGTATAATCAGGACATTTAAGTAATTTTTATAAACGTGCCTTAAAAAAACAATACTGGTGTGCTTCTAATGAAAAAACAAAGGCAGTGATATATTTTAGGATCAGTCAGTGCAAGTTTATTTCAAATGAAACAGCTCAGACTTTTAGTCTAGTAATTTTAGTCCAGAACTAGGCTTAAGACTTGTTTATGAAACCCGGGGTATATCTCACAATTCTGAGAAAAAAAAGTCAGAATTGCAATTTTGTTTCACGCAGTCTTGAGAAAAATGTCAGAACTGCAAGTTTGTATCACGCAATTCTGAGATTGTGAAATAAAAAGTGATTTATACTGTCAGAATTGCAAGATATAAAGTCAGGATTGCAGGATATAAACTCACAAATGCAAGAAAGAGTTAGAATTGCAAGTTATAAACTCCCAATTGCAAGTAAAAATGTCAGAATTGTGAGATACAAACACAGTTCTGAAAAAAAAGTCAGAATTGTGAGTTTATATCCCTCAATTCTGACTTTATATCATGCAATTCTGAAAAAAAAGTCAGAATTGCCTGTTTATATCTCACAATTCTGACTTTACAACTCACAACTGCGAGTATATATCTCACAATTCGAGAAAAAAAAGTCAGAATTGCAATTTTGTATCATGCAATTCTGAGAAAAAAGTCAGAATTGCAAGATATAAAAGTCAGGGCTGCAGAATATTAATTCGCGACTGCAAGAAAAAATCAGAATTGCAAGATTTAAACTTGCAACTGCGAAAAAAAAAAGTCAGAATTGCGAGACACAAGCATGCAGTTCTGTGAAAAAAGTCAGAATTGCATTTATTTCCCCCAATTCTGACTTTATATCATCCAATTCTGAGAAAAAAAGTCTGAATTGCAATTTTGTGTCACGCAGTTCTGAGACTGTGAAATAAAAATGAGCTATACTGTCAGAATTGTGAGATATAAAGTCAGGATTGCAGGATGTAAACTCGCAATTGCGAGAAAAAGTCAGAATTGGGAGATACAAACACGCAGTTCTGAGGAAAAAGTCAGAATTGCAAGATTTAAACTTGCAGTTCTGAGAAAAAAAGTCAGAATTGCAAGTCTATATCTCACAATTCTGAGGAAAAAAAGTAATAACTGCAATTTTGCATCACGCAGTTCTGAGACTGTGAAATAAAAAGTGAGCTATTCTGTCAGAATTGTGAGATATAAAGTCAGGATTGCAGGATATAAACTCGCAATTGCGAGAAAAAAGTCAGAATTGGGAGATACAAAAGACGCAGTTCTGAGGAAAAAGTCAGAATTGCACGTTTGTATCAGGCAATTCTGAGACTGTGAGATTAAAAGTCCCAATTACCTTTTTTTATTTTTCATTCAGTGGCGGAAACAGACTTCCATACAGAGCAGACTGAGACAAGATGCAAATTAGTATTAGTTTTTGTCTCAGTATGAAGCATTTAACATGAATTAACATGAAAAATGGATCAAACAATGACATGAATCATTACAAGGTATAAATTAGAAATGTACTACATATGGTGAGGAGAAAAAAAACACATAGAACATTCCTTTTATAAGACTCCACGGACAGCCTGCAACACAAATAGGGAGTCCCTGTGTCCCTCTAGTGAGGTCGATCTTGCCTCAGGGTAAGTATGCTGTGTGTTACATTTGACTGTTTTACCACCAAATCATTCTGACTTATTGATTGCTTTTCAGATAAATATTTCAGGAGACTTCCAGTGATGTGCACACACCGAATGCTGGTGGCGTTCCATCAGCAAACAGGGGGAAAGAGACAGAACTCACCTGACCATACTGTGTCTTGGCTGTTTGTTTCAGGAACTCTAAGTCTTTGCCCTTCAGATGTTTCTGTGGCAAAAAAAACAACAACACACAGTAAGCTTCAACTTCATGCTCCAGAGACAGTATAAGGAAGAGGAGACAGTCCACTCATAGATATATGAATGGGAGAAATTGCAATACTCAACACATTCAGTGACTAAACAGAATGAGGACCTTGTGAATTGTATCAATGATTATGCTGCTCATTCATTTCCAGTATAATACAAGTAAAAAGGAGCACATTTTTAGTTCGGTGTCTTCTCGAAGGACGAGAATATGAATTCTAAGGAATGTAGAAAGAATTTTTATCCTTTTATCCATACTAATTTGTTAGCAATTCATTTCATTCTTTTGAGGTGCAAATGAATTTTAATACTGAGTTTACTAATGTAGCAAATTATTTGATTGATTGATACGTTCATTCAGCGCACAATAAATATTAGTTTAAAAAACAAGGCTACACTGATTGTGTTGTCAGTTTTAAATCACTAAAAAGAACTGATTAAAAAGATTAATTTGTTTGGAAATCAGACTATACTGCTTGTGCTGTAAAATCAGTTGCGGTGTTGGTGCACAAGAATCAGAAAATCCAGATTCTGTTCTTACCGTTCCTTCTGGGACGCAAATGGCCTGAATGCAGCCACCTGGTTTAAGAAGTGCATCTTTGATGAACTCGATTTGTGTCTCCTGAAATGCTGTGGTGACATCCACAAGCTGAATAAAAGAAAATACTTCAGAATTACACTTTTTGAGTTTTGCAACTCAGGCGACAACTATCACATCAGAACACAAAGAGAATGTAAACTTATTTATAAGACAATTTGTGTAAATGTACACTGCCCTTCAAAAGTTTGGGATTAGTAAGATGTTTTAAAGGGGTCATCGGATGCAAAGTTCACTTTTACATGTTGTTTGAACATTAATGTGCGTTGACAGTGTATGTACAAATCTACCCTATAATGATAATAAAAAAAATTTAAAAAAAAAATCACAGCAGTGGTTCTTAATGAATCTGTAAAAATAATATCCCCTTTTTCAAATTGAGCCATTCTCAGATGCCTGTCGGTGTGGTAATTTTGCTAATAACGTGCTAGTTAGCAAGTTTCGCGGCTAAACGCACTAAATGCGGCTAAAGTAAACAGGCTCGTCACTCCACAGAGAGAAGAGAGGGGCGGGGCAAGCAGAGCTCATTTGCATTTAAAGGAACAATCCCTTAGAATGAGATGATTTTTGCAGAGCTCATTTTGACAAGGTAAAAAGGGTGTTGTTTTACACAACCAATGAGAATTTTTAAACAAAGTATATTATAGACTTTTTCAGACCCTAAAGAATCATATCAACTTGTGGAAAATGGGCATCTGATGACCCCTGAATTTACTGCATTACTACATTTGCATTTACTCAAAAATACAGAAAAAAATTTATATTGTGAAATATTATTACAGTTTAACATAATGGTTTTCTATTTTAAAAATGTAATTTATTTCTGTGATACAAGCCATTACTCCAGTCTTCAGTGTCACATGATCCTTATAAATCATCTAATATGCTGATATATTACTTTTATTATCAATGATGAAAACAGTTGTGCTGCTTAATATTTTTTGGAAGCTGTGATTCTTTTTTTTCAGGATTCTTCCATGAATTAAAAAGCATTTATTCAAATTAGAAATCTTTTCTAACAATGTAAGTCTTTGCTAGCACTTTTTATCAATTTAACACATCCTTGGTGAATAGAAGTATTCATTTCTTTCAAAAAGAAAGAATAAAAATTTACTGACCACAAACTTTTAAATGGTAGTTTATATTGTTACAAAAGATTTCTATTTTAAATAAATAAATGTGTTCTTTTTAACTTATTATTTATTAAAGAATCCTAAAAAAGTATCACAGTTTCCAAACAAATATTAAGCACAACTGTTTCCAACATTGATAATAAATCAGTTTATTAGAATGATTTCTGCAGGATCATGTGACAAGGAGTAATGATGCTGAAAATTCAGCTTTGGATCACAAAAAAAATTACATTTTAAAATATATTCACATAGAAAACAGTTATTTTACACTGAAATAATATTTCATAATATTACAGTTTTTTCTGGATTTTTGATCAAATTAATGCAGACTTGAAGAGCATAAGAAACTTAAAAACTTAAACTTTAAAAAAAAGTTCAAAACTTAAAAAAAAAACATTAAAAATCGTACTGATCCCAAACATTTCAATGGCAATGTACTTAATGCGTCTTATTATGGAATATATGTAAATATTTTAAACAAAAATTACAATTAAAATTACAATAGAAAAACGTTTTTAAATAAATACATACACTACCATTCAAAAGTTTGGGTTATGCTTGCCAAGGCTGCATATACTTGATAAAAATATAGTAAAAAACAGCAATAATGTGAAATATTATTACAATAAAAAAAATAATAATACTAATTTTCATATTTTAAAATGTAATTTATTCCTGACTTTTTTTCAGCATCAAACGAGCCTTCAGAAATCATTCTAATTTGCTGATTTGGTGGTCAAGAATCATTTTATTATTAGCTATGCTGAAAACAGCTGTGTTCCTTAACAGTTTTATGAAAACTATATATAACTATATATATATATAACACTTTTTTCAGGACTATTTGATAAATAGAAAGTTCAAAAGAACAGCTTTTATTTGAAATATACTTTAATATAAATTTATTTGAAATTTCATGAAAAAAACATACTGACCCCAAACTTTTGAACTTAATATTTATCTCTTATTCATCTAAATGCTAAAATATCACAGATTTGGCAAAAGTTTCAGTAATTCTATGAGCAGAACTGAATGCATTCAGGACGCACAATGGTGCGAGAAAACGTATCACGAGAGATTCATTTTTAATTGTTGAGCACTCCATGAAAATCTGTGATGTGTGGGGAAACAGGATGCCAGCACAGCGTGACGCCAAGGACGGCCAGCATGCAAACAACCTCATTGAAGTCTTACGTCCAATCTAGGATGATGTGTACAAAGAAAGAACATGCGGTCACCTTCATCCCAAATCTAGTGTCTGGTTTGTCAACTCCGTAGTCTCTCATGGCTTCCTCATAAGTCATGGAGGGAAAAGGAACATTAATCTGTCCTTTGTCTTCTGGCCAGGAGTAACGGAGCAAGCCTTCAATCAAACTCATGACTCCCGCCTGGTCTACAAAGGATATTTCTATATCCACCTAGGAGATGTGTAAACAAAAAAAAAAGAGAAATGAGCGAAAATGGTTTCTTTGCATTGCAATCTGTTTTTTTTTTTTTTTTTAAATCTGACTCTTTTGCTCAGACAGTGCGTAAAATCACATTTTAATCACATTTCAAATGACTTTTAAAAGTTTTGGATCAGGTTTCGGATATCATGTGGCTTTTTTTGTAATTCAGAACATTAATGACCAATTGGATTTGACTTGAATACACTAAAAAAAAAAAAGACTTTTGCTGCCTGTCTGAACAAAAGCAAAATGGTCTTTTGGGGTTCTTAGTCTGAGTGAGAATCCTGCAAAAGCCTATTAGCAGCTCTCACCCTCACGAGTGGAAGTTAAAGCGAGCTACATCATTAAAACACTCAATATTCATCTGCATCAAAACCGAGCTCCAGTTTCGCAGATATTGTCAGACGTGCAGCGGTATGTTTCACCTCAACCTTTAGCACATCATTACCTGTGTGAATTCAGGCTGTCTGTCAGGTTTGGAGCCCTCGTCTCTGTAACAGCGAGCGAGCTGAAAGTACCTGAGATTGCGGGAGATAACCAGCACGTAAGTGACTGTGGGCCAATACTGGCTGACATTTTTAAATCATGCATAGCATATCATTTTCCTTTGACAGACTTTTCATAAAACTAGTCTGCAGTCCTGGCTTAGCGAAACTACTAATTCAAAGAGACATGCTGCCAAAATTTAAATGAGAATGAGACTATTGTGGTCTTTATCAGTTTTCAAAATCTAATAGAAACTAGACTTTTGCATTTTCTGATAAAATGAGAGAGGAGTTTTCCTGTGCAAAAGTGTCAACACAAATCTAGTGTGTTCTGGGTGGTTGTTCTGGGTTATTTCACAAAAAAGTCTTATTTTATGTATTTAAAGGGGTCATCGGGTGCCCATTTTCCACAAGTTGACATGATTCTTTAGGGTCTTAATGAAAAGTCTATAACATGCTTTGGTTAAAATTTCTCAAAGGTAGTGTAAACAACACCTTTTTTACCTTGCCAAATTCAGCTCTGCAAAAATCATCCTGTTCTGGTCGAGGTTGCTTTAAATGTTAATGAGCTCTGCTCGCCCCGCCCCTCTCTTCTCTCTGTGGAGTGACAAGCCTGTTTACTTTAGCTGTGTTCACCCGCTAAACTTGCTATCTAGCACGTAATTAGGAAAGGCGATAGCGGATTTTCCTAAAAAAAACCCTTATACTCACTTCTGCTGTAGGTGAAGCTGGATCACGAATGATTCGCGCAAACATAGACGGATATATGTAGATTGTGCCATATGATCCTTTAGAAATCATTCTAACATGCTGATTTGGTGCTGAATAAAATATAAAATGTCTTTAAAAAAATCTTACTGCCCCAAACTTTTAAACAGTTGAGTATATTTATAATTATTAAAAAAAAAATAGTTGCATTGGAAATCATGACGGGCACCCATATTGATTATTGGTTGATATTAGAAGTTTTTTATTATATTATTACATTTGCCATCATCTTACACTCATTTAAAAGTTATTGTTTAAAAAAATATAATAATTTAATACTCTTAAGCATATATCTAGCAAACACACTGTAGAATTTAAAATGAGTTTATCTTTAAATTTATTTAGAAAAAAAGTATTGCTTACCCTATATGAGAGAATTTTAATAAATCACTGCATATACAAAAAAAATGTACACTACCAGTCAAAACTTTTTAAACAGGAAGAATTTAAATGTTTTAAAGATGTCTCTTCTGCTCAACAAGCCTGCATTTGTTTAATCCAAAGTACAGCAAAAACAGTAAAAATATTTCAGAATTTTACAATTTAAAAAATATATTTTATATTATTCCTGTGATTTCAAAGCTGAACTTTTAGCATCATTACTCCAGTCACATGATCCTTCTGAATTAGAATTAGAATATTCTGATTTGCTGCTCAAAAAACAGCATTTATCTGAAATAGAAATATTTTGTGACATTATAAATGTCTTTATCATAACTTCTGATCAATTTAAAGCATCCTTACTAAATAAAAATATTATTTTATTATTTAAAATATACTGACTCCAAACTTTTGATTGGTATAGTGTATAATGTTAATAAAGCTTTTTATTTCAGATAAATGCCGATCTTTGGATCTTCCTATTCATCAAAGGATCTTGAAAAAAATGTACGCAACTGTTTTAAATATTGATAATAATAAAAAAATGTTTCTTTGAACAGCAAATCAGCATATTAGAAAGATTTCTGAAGGATCATGTGACACTGAAGACTGGAGAAATGATGCTGAAAATGTAGCTTTGATCACAGGAATAAATTACATTTTTAAATATATTAAAACAGAAAACTTTCAAATAGTAAAACACGTTTCAAAATGTTATTGTTTTTGCAGTATTTTGGATCAAATGAATGCAGGCTTGGTGAGCAGAAGAGACTTCTTTAAAAAATATATAAAAATCTTACTGTTCAAATACTTTTGATAGGTAGTGTAGCTTATTTTGTAGATGCTCAAACATTCATCCTTATATGTAGTGCTCATTTTAACATTTTTAATATTTTAATAAATTTTTGATCTCTGCTATCTTCTTTATAGTGTCATTCTACTATAAGCCAAGTCGTCTTCATCATTTGAGTTTAAAATGATCATATCTGTGAAATCTGACTACTATTGCTAGTAATGTCAACGACTCACATGGGCCCCAGACCCCTTTAATACACAGCCATTGGAAACAAAGCTAAACATTTCAGCAACCCATGCAGTGACTGATGTGCTAATACTACCTTACAATTCTTCGCTTTGAATTCCAAATTAGAAAAAATCTTCAAAACGCGTCTTGAATTCAAAGCAGCATTCTAATCCGTATCAGGCTGTACACTCCACATACATGTCAATGTTTTGGCATTTCGCACAGCATTGGAATAAATGCAGTTCTGCATAATTCAGAGCTGCTAACAGCTAAGAATAAGACTGATTCCGAGAGCATGCTGGCCAACAAAATGTAGCTTTGTTTTCAAGGTGCTCTCAGTCAGTGAAGGCAGAGTTTAGTGAACGTGCCAAGCACCTGACAACAATCTGTGAATATGGAGGAAACAGAAAAGGCAAGGAAATATGATTATTACCGGTCTATGCCAGCCACCATAAGAAGCTGTTTGAACTGCTGTGGGCTCTGTGGAAGAGAGTAGAACTTCCCAGGGTCTCCAGATGGCACCACAAACTCTTTGGCACCCTGAGAAACACAGTTACACTTGAATAAACTCTGTGTATTCCTTCCTCTCACAGAGAACCGAAACAGCCAGCATATCTCAAGCCAATCTGATAAATGAAAGTCGCATTAAGAAATACAAAAGAGAGAAGCAAAAATAAAAAACATGCAAAATATATATATTAAAAAAAGAAAAAAATTAAGAAAAAATTAATACACCATCCTAGGTGTATATGACTTATTTTCTTTCAGACAAATACAATCAGAGTTATATTAAAAAAGTCTTGGCTCTTCCAAACTTTATAATGGCAGTGAATGGCTGTTGATATTCAATAGTCCAATAGAAGTCCAATAAAGTCCATCCTTCCATCATAAAAAGTACTCCACACGGCTCCGTAATCTCTAGCTTCCACTAACTGTTACAGGAGAGAGTGGTGTTCCAGCTAATGACAGAGGATGTCTGCATAGTGTAACCTCCGCTTTATTTTATTATTCTGATTGTATTCGTCTGAAAGAAAAAAAAAGTCATATACGCCTAGGATGAGGGTGAGTAAATCATTAAAAGTGGTAATTTTCAGTTTTGGGTGAACTATTCCTTTAATTCCCATGTACAGTTGAGGTCGAAAGTTTGCATCCTCCTTTCAGAATCATTAAAAATGTCAATTATTTTACCAAAAAAAGAGGGATCATACAAAATGCATGTTATTGTTTATTTAGTACTGACCTGATTAAGATATTTCACATAAAAGATGTTTACATATAGTCCACATAAGAGAATAATAGTTGAATTTATAAAAATTACCCGGTTCAAAAGTTTACATCCCCTTGAATCTTAATACCTGAATGATGCACAACTGTGTTTTTTGTTTTGTGACAGTTGTTCATGAATCCCTTGTTTGTCCTGAACAGTTAAACTGCCTGTTGTTCTTCAGAAAAATCATTCAGATCCCACAAATTCTTTGGTTTTCCAGCATTTTTGTGTATTTTAACCCTTTCCAACAATGACTGTATGATTTTGAGATTCATCTTTTCACACTGAGGACAACTGAGGGACTCATATGCAACTATTACAGAAGGTTCAAAGGTT
Source organism: Cirrhinus mrigala (assembly GCA_036247105.1). Classification (NCBI taxonomy): domain Eukaryota; kingdom Metazoa; phylum Chordata; class Actinopteri; order Cypriniformes; family Cyprinidae; genus Cirrhinus; species Cirrhinus mrigala. The sequence goes on along the minus strand of CM070008.1, from coordinate 24,045,758 downwards.
CAAAATACTCAAAAAATGGTCTATCTATCTATCTATCTATCTATCTATCTATCTATCTATCTATCTATCTATCTATCCATCCATCCTTCTATTCAAACATAGATGAGTTTTGTATACAGAGAAGTCCTCCTACGTAAGATAGATTTGTTATTCAACACCTACAACTGTAAAAACTGTGTGGGTTTTCATATTTAAGCCATTTAGCAGACATTGTAACATTTTAGATGATCATCTGCCCCCTACAGACCATTTTGTTGTGTCATAGACTTTTCTTGAACTGTATTTGTACTATTTGTAAGGCTGTTTCTAATGATGAAATAAATGAATTTATTTCGCTAAAAGTACTGAACTGTTTGGAAATATCTAACAAGTATTTAACAGTATAATTCTGAAGTAATTTCACTAACTTCAATTTGTGTGACTACAAAAACACCCAGGTTTCAATCATTTTTAAAATATTGTTCAAATGTATAGAAAAACACTGCAGTTATGTATATGTCAGTGTTGGAAAAGGCTTCTGTTTTTAAGTGCGTCAATCACACATTGTGCATGAATGTTAAAAATGCTTTCAATTATGGATACCAGTGTATAAATACCCTATTCCCACTCAGTCTTGATTAATTTATTCTGCAAAATGAAGTGTCCAGCAACAGCGGGGTTACCAAGGTTAGCATTCAGATGCTCATACATATGTATTTAAAGGAGAACTCCACTTCCAACACAAAGATTCACATGTAATGTACTCACCCCCTTGTCATCCAAGATGTTCATGTCTTTCTTTCTTCAGTCGTAAAGAAATTATGTTTTTTGAGGAAAACATTTCTGCATTTTTGGAGTTTGAGTTTGATGGAGTTTTTTGACATACCCTAAATGTCATGAACCGGAAAAAAACAGTCCAGGCAGAGTAGGACACGATGAGCATTTGGCATTAAAAAGTATATAAATTGTATTATTTTTATTAAAATAACCGATCGTTTCGCTGGATAAGACCCTTCTTTCTCGGCTGGGATTGTTTACAACCGCATTTGGGATCATTTGAAACCGCATTTAAACTGCATTTTGGAAGTTCAAACTCGGGGCACCATATCAGTCCATTATATCGAGAAAAATGCTGAAATGTTTTCCTCAAAAAGCATAATTTCTTTACGACTGAAGAAAGAAAGACATGAACATCTTTGATGACAAGAGGGTGAGTACATTATATGTGAATCTTTGTTTTGGAAGTGGACTTCTCCTTTAAGCTTTAAAAGTTTTAAAAGTCCACTTGCTGAAAACAGATGTAAAAATTCTTTACAACAACAAAGCCAGAGGGAGGAAACCAGAGTGATGTGATTGCTCACAAAGTTTCGGGTAATGATCTGGCAAATTTTGCACCAGCTGTATTTTGTTGATGTTTGGGCAAGACTTACAGGGGTGTCTTGGAGGAGACAAGAAACAGAAGCATGAGTCACCACAGAAGCATTGTGCAGCGTAAAATAAGCTTGTATAAGTTCAATATTTCTGCCATTACAAAACGTTTCATGCTTAGCCGAGCTGCATTCTGCACAATACTCTGTCTCATATTGGATTTGGCTCAGTAAGTATTATATTTGTATAGTGTTTTTCAGTCAATGTTGGAAGTTTAATAAAGTTAATAGAAATAAACACTCTAAGATTCTTGGTGATCATGGCCATGTTTCTAAATTCCTGAAGTCATATATGAATCATAAGCACAGATTATATATTAACATATTTTTCCTAACAATTCCATATTGATAAATTGCGCAGAGTAATAGGCATAGATTCATATGAAACAAACAATAGTGTGAAGCCTTTTATTTTGTTATAAGAAAAAAAAACACACTTACCCCGGGTGTTCTTTTAAACAACGTTGGTGTTTCCACATCCACAAATCCTTGGTAAAAGACATGTAATGTTCAGTGAGCACTATGGTATTTTAATAGATGTACACTACTGTTCAAAAGTTTGGGGTCAGTAAGACTTGTAATAGTCTTTAAAGTAGTCTCTTATGCTCATCAAGGCTGCATTTATTTGATTAAAAATATAGAAAAAAAACAGTAATATTGCAAAATGTTTTTACAATATAAAATAATGTTTTTTATTTTAACATACTTTAAAATAGAATTTATTCCTGTGATGAAAAGCTGAATTTTTATCAGCTGTTACTCCAGTCTTAAGTGTCACATGATCCTTCAGAAATCATTCTAATATGCGGATTTATTATTAGAATGATCAATGTTGGATAATATCAGCAGTTGTGCTGCCAAATATTTTTTGGAACCTGTAATTTTTTTTTTTCAGGATTCTTTCATGAATAACAAGTTTAAAAAGTACAGTGTTTATTCAAAATATAAATATTTTATAACAATGTAAATTATTTATTATTAACTTTTAATAAACTTTTAATTATTAACTTAATACATCCTTGGTGAATAAAAGTATTAATTTCTTAAAAAAAAAAAAAAAAGAAACAATAAAAATGTACTGACTCCAAACTTTTGAATGGTAGTGTATGTACAAGTATGTAAATACCACTTTAAATCCTCACCATGCAAATTGCAAAGGTACTCCCTCATTTTCATCACCATTTGTGATCTCAGTCTTAAATTGTACTGCATCATGGGCGACCGAAGATCAAGATACCGATACTGCATCCGGAGGGCTTCCGATTTCTTCAAGGCAAACGTAAGAATTAAAATGAAACATATTAGGGATTTTTTATTCTACATGAACAACAAGTATTAGTCCGTGAACCTCATAACCTCATTTAAATATTGAAAAGAGATTAATTTGGAACTAAATTCATTGGCCATTCCACAAAAAATAACAATGGGTGAATATCACAAACATTGTCAACAAGCGCTCATTCAACACTCAAGGTCATTTTTCATATTTTTAGGCCAATCAAATTTTCATTTTAACATTATTTCCACAAAAATGAATTAAAACTCTTGTCCTTGTTCCTGGAAATATGCATTGAATGGATTTTTAAAAAAGTAACATCAAATAAACAATTTTTTTCCTATTCATCCAAAAGTATCACAGTTTCAACAAAAATAGTAATTAATGGCTGTAAGTAAAAGAGCAATGGCTGCTGAAATTTCAGCTTTCATCACAAGAATAAATTATATTCTAAAATATATTAGAATAGAATTTTGTAATAATTTATGATACTTTTAATCTGTACTAATATATGACAATATTACTGTTTTTGATCAAACAAACACAGCACGGGTGAGCACAAGAGACTTTACAAACCATAAAAAATGTTTTTTTGAAAGGACCCACACCTCTGATTATACATCTATACATTTTTTTCCCTTCTGATTTTGTAGTGAAATATCACCCTGTTGTGTTCTTTGTGAGATTCACTCTAACACTACCGCAGGCAAAACTAGAATAACTTCATAATGCGTTTCGAAAAGCAATGCATGCAACACTTTTTCATATAGTCAAAAAATTATTTTTACTTACTTTGACAAATTCTTTAATTTCAAACGGAAGCTTTCGGCAGGTATTCAACACTTCTATGCTCTCAGCACAGACTTCAATTTCTCCTGTGGACATTTTCTAAAATTGAATAAAAATAACAATTTTACACATATTTCATATTGAACAGTGCACTGTCAAAATTTTCTCTTTATGTGCATATGAACAAACATAGCAACCTTATTCTCCTGCCCCTCTGGTCTACGCCTGACCCTTCCTTTAACCATGATGACCGACTCCACGGTGAAACCAAGAAAAGCATTTTTCAGTTCAGATTTGGACTAAAGAAATTTGCGTCAAAGAAAAAAAAGCATGTTATTGCATCAAATGTACCACCACAAGTGGGCAGCACCAGAATCAACTGATCAGACACAAAATATTGCAATCACAGTGTGTTGTTACCTCATCCTGTGGGATAAGAATTTGTACCAATCCACTGAAGTCTCTCAAGATCACAAAAAGATCTTGCCTAAAGAACCAAGCACAGACGTGTTAGCCTGATACAGTAATGTAGTTCAGTGGAAAAAAAAAAGCACTGTCTCAAACCTCAAGTACTGAATCCAGCCACATAATGTAACCTCTTGGTCTATATGACTGGAGCACAGTTCTCCACATGTGTGGCTTCTCAATGAAAAACTGCTTTGACCTACAAGACACACACACACACACACACAAGATTAGAAATATCACACTGAAACTAATGAAAAATGGCTAGGCTATTACAATGAAACAGTCAAGTTTAATAAAGGTCACATTACCTGACGACCAAGTTGAGCAGTTTCTAGAGAAGTTATAAGCCCATGCCAACGAATTTGGAGGTAGAGATGGTTTTGTGGAATAAATATGATTTATTGAAGGCACTGATCTTCTGCTATGCAGACATCTCAACACCTGCTGGGTTGATCTAAGACAAAATAATCTGTATTTGTTTGCCATTGTCCTCCATGCGAGGTCGTGGTGTCTCTGGCTATGTTTTTTTTTGTTATTATTATTCTTTGTTGTCTTTAACAAATGAGAAGATACTTCTCAGGGCTGTTACTTTACATAATTGTGTATGTTTTATTCATGTCTTCTTAATGTAAGCGAATCTAGATCTATAAATCCAATTACATTATTGAAGTTAATGTAACACTGTCGGTCACCTTGGTTCTTTCCTTTCTTATAATCTTATAGCCGCTCGACAGAATACAAACACCAATAAAATTCGCTTCACATGGCGTATAAAAATAACTGAATTAAAACATTTCTTAACCCAGATAAATTTTCACTGACATTCTGAATCATGACAGTTGTGGACTAACATTACATCCGTATGCTACAGCCCGGCGCATGGAATACGTAGACATGACGAATCAAATTAGAACAAATCGATTTAGGCTTTTGTAACATGACAATAAATAACTTTAATTACATTTATGCAACGTCGTTTTTCATCTGTCAACGACATTTAAATGCCGTAGTAGGTATGACCTAGAGTCCGCTAAATGTAGAAATTTATAATACATATTTCTCTTGCTAGCAGCAATCGATTAGTATTCCTGTCGCGCCCCGTTGCACGATGGGAAAGCGGGATGTTCAAATCCTCTTCCTGCTTTTTTTTTTCGCTCGGTGTTTTTGTTCATCATGGAGGGGAGAGGCAGGTACGACATATTTAAGATTTTAACCTTGTTTTAAAACGTTTTATCGCGCAGAATCTTTATTTGAAACACAACACGTACGCGCGTCTTACTTAATACAACGCAAATGCAGTGGTTTAGCGAGCTGCTAATAGCGGTTGTCTGAACTGTTGTCTTTTGTTTTCTGATCAGGTTGTTTGATTAAATGTTCTAAATGTATTGTTTATGTGTATTTAAGCGCACAATTAAGATATAATAATTTATTCATTAACACATGAGGTATCGATCATTGTCGGTTCAGTTAGTAGTAGAGTCATTATTGATAACCTTATCTGTTGCTTCTGTTTCCCATGCAGTACCGTAAATACTCCCGCAAGCAGACCTGTGACTCGAAGAAGCAAAAGTTATGGTCGGAGTTGTGTGGAAGCACCCTCATATTTCTGGCAAACACCTGGACATTTAACAGTCTTGAAGATTCCAACCAGTAGAGGGGCTGCCAAATCACAAATCATCACTGTAAGAGATTATGGAAATTATTTATTCGGTATATATTAGTATGTTGCTATTGATATCCAGTGGCTTGAGTGTCAAATGTCTTCATTCTCTCTAAAGAATAAGGTTGACCCTGAGCACATTGCTCTTCTGGTGAAAAATGAGTGGAAGCTGTCCTACGTCACCCCTTTGCATCACTTCAGACATACACAGCTGAAATCATATTCCAAACATCTCTCAGCCTTCATAGTAGCAGAGAAACAGCAAGGAGTTGCAGTTGAAGTCGGGTTAGAAGCGGGATTTAAAGTCACGTTTACTGCAGTTCTTGGACTGGCTGAAACCGATGAGGATGCTGAGACTGTTTTCATTCAGGTAAGCCTGAACAGGCTGTTGATTAATTCATTTTTTGTTCAGAATCAGAAAGAGCTTTATTGCCAGGTATGTTTACACATACAAGTAATTTGTTTTGGTGACAGAAGCTTCCACAGCACAAACAGAATGACAGTGACAAGACACTATATAAATAAATAGATAATAAAAAGAATAAAAATAGAAAAAGTAAATGGGAGATAACAGTATACAAAAAAATATATTTAAAGAAAAAAAGTTTTAAGAAATAAATATTTTTATTCAGCAAGGAGGCATTAAATTGATCAAAAGTAACTATGCAAATAAATGTATGATATGTAATGAAATATATTAAATAAATGCTTTTCTAGTCAGTGAATCTTAAAAAGATGCATCATGGTTTACACAAAAATAAAAATGTGCAGCAGCAAAACAGTTTTCAACATTAATGATAATTCTATAGCACCAAATCAGCATGTTAGAATGATTTCTAAAGAATCATGTGAAAAGTTTTTAATCAGTAGGATGCATTAAATTGATGTGACAGTAGATACATTGACATTGCTACAAATGTTTTTTGATTTATCAAAGAATCCGGACATTTTGTGCAGTTGCTACAATAATATTAAGCAGCATAACTGTTTGTAACATTAATAGTAATAAGAGCTAGGGGTCGACCGATTATCGGCACCAGTATTAAGCAATTTTACGGTTGTCGGTACCGGTCATTTTCAAAACCGATTTGTCGATAAAAGAATTTACAGAAACTTTTTTTTTTTTTTTTTGTCAGAGCCCTTGTTATTCATAATTTTGAAATTAATTTTCATTTTTACACCAGACATATACACCACCAGTCAAAAGTTTTTGAACAGTAAGATTTGTAATGTTTTTTGAAGAAGTCTCTTCTGCTCACCAAGCCTGCATTTATTTGATAGAAAGTACAGCAAAAACAGTAACATTTTGAAATATTTTTAATATTTAAAATAAATGTTTTCTATTTGAATATATTTTAAAATGTAATTTATTCCTGTGATTTCAAAGCTGAATGTTTAACGTCATTACTCCAGTCACATGATCCTTCAGAAATCATTCAAATATTCTGATTTGCTGTTCAAAAAACTATTATTATTATTATTATTATTATTATTATTATTATGTTGAAAACAGCTGAGTAGAATTTTTTTCAGATTTCTTTGATGAACAGAAAGCTCAGAAAAACAGCATTTATCTGAAATAGAAATATGTTGCAACATTATAAATGTCTTTATTATAATAACATTAATATTAATAATAATAATAATAATACTAATAAATGTTTCTTGAACCGCAAATCAGCATATTAAAATTATTTCTGAAGTATCGTGTGAAATGAGTAATGATGCTGAAAATTAACCTTTGATCACAGGAATAAATTGCATTTTAAAATATATTCAAATAGAAAGCTATTTAAAGCTAGTTACTGTAAATAGTAAAAATATTTCACAATATTACTGCTTTTGCTGTACTTTAGATAAAATAAATCCAGTTTTCAAGATTAATAATATTTCTTTAGCACCAAATCAGCATATTAGATTGATTTCCAAAGGATCATGTGAGAAGTTTGTGGTCTGAATATTTATTTATTTTTTTTAAATCATTAGTGGGATGCATTAAATTAGCATGACAATAGCTACATTGATATTGGTAGGAAAACTTTTCATTCATCAGAATCAGTTTGCAGTTGATTACAATAATACTAGCTGCACATCTGTTTTCAGCATTGATAATAAGAGCTAGGGATCAACTGACTGTCAGCGACATTAAGCATTTTTATCGTTATCAGTATCGGGCATTCAATAAAAGACTTCTTGGACATTAAGTGTCATTTTTATACCAGAGTTCAAAATAAAGGTTATTGATCTAATAACCTATATTTTCCACTGATCTAGGTACATTGATCTGTAACAGTTGGTATCAGCATCTGCCCTGATAAACACATTGGTTGACCCCCTAATAAGAGCATCAAATCATATTAAAGCATATTAAAATGATTTCTGAAGTATCATGTGACACTGAAGACTGAGGTTATGGCTGCTGAAAGTGCAGCTTTTCCATCGCTGGATTAAACTACATCTTAAAATATATTACAAAATAAGGTTATTTTAAATAATATTTCACAATGTTTCTGTTTTTTACTATATTTTGTATCAAATAAATGCAGCCTTGGCAAACATAATAGGCTTCTTCATGAAAGACCTGTTTCAAAAAGTCTTACCGACCCCAGTTGAACTGTAGCTTATAAATATGCCACGTTCATGTTAATTTTCCTCTTATTCCCTCAGATCCAGTCCAAACCTGTATTTGCTGCAGCGGCAGATGCACCGAAAGTTGTCTGGCGTGGTTGGCTAACGTGCGTCAATGGTGACCCTGAGTACCTTAGGTCGCTGCCTCCTGATTTTGTCAGCTTACCTCTGTTTTGCACAAGCGGACCGGAGGCTCTTACAACCCTGGTTAAATCCTGGTTCGAGAGGGCTTTTGATTGCAACTTTGGATCTTTGGCTTTAAACTCCACCACTCTCAACTGGCTGGCTGCTCTATGGACTGGTTGCCATCCCACCTGCAATATCAGGCATCTGAAACTGGCCTGGAGCCTTCCGACACAGCCACCTCTGGACGTCTCCTATACAGTTAACCCACAGGATGCATGGGAACTCTGGAACAGCATTCACCCAGAAGAGAGTACAGATGACCGGATTGATATTAAAGAAGTCCAGTCTTTCATCAACGGGCTGGAGACTCATTTTTTCAGACACTTTAAGATCTACCTGTCTGCCGGCACACTCGTAAAAGTATCAACCGCTCTGGGATCAATACATCTTGATGGGAAAATCAAGGTAATTGCTATGTTATCATATCTATTTATTGTATATACAGCGTGTATTGCATCTGTATTTGTTACAACTTAATTTTTCTCTTTTTCAGATCGGAAACAGTGACTACATCACCACCTTACTTACCCTGCTGACAGAATGTGCTCTTTTGAGAATGCCAACCTAAAATCTGCTTTCTACTTCAGATTTGTAAATACATTTTTTTTTGGTTGTTGTTTTTTCTATGCCAGCTAAACTTTTATATCTTTTAAAGCTTATTGTCTCGTATTTATTTTTTTGTGCTGTAAAATATATCTATGTTTGTTTTCCAGCTTTTAAAATTTAACTTTTTATTCTTTATTTTCTTTTCTTTAACTTTCTGGAGTTTTATCAAGACAAATAACATTGTATCAGTCCATAAGGCTTCTATTAATGTGATACAACCCATTTATTGCAAATAAATCTGATGCGTAAATCACATATATAGGTGCCAATGTTAGTATATTGTAACATATGTTTATATTTCATACAAACATTTTGAACCTTTTGTGGTTTGTAAATCACTTAGGGATATTTGTTATCTTTACATAATGAATAGTGGCTCAATTTTGGTTGTTTAGATCTTTTGACTCTGAAATTATCCGATTACGGTTTGCTAGCAGTGCCAACAATGTCAGAATCTAACAATCTAAAAGTATTACAATTTATAAAGCATGTAGGTAGAACTGTCAAGCAGATGTTTGTGTTCTAATGGTATTTCTAAAGTTAGTTTGGATTTTAAAAGATTGGTTTCTTATTTTGTAACTGATCGAAATGGATTGTTTGTGTTGTGGCATATTACTTTAATTTGCACTCATTGCACTCATAAACATTTACATCAGAAAAGGACCCAAGATGTGCGTAACAAAGTGTATTTGAATTGAGTTACCTTTTGTCTCTCAATAAAGCACAAATCTAAGTTGAATTTGTTATTTATATTTTAAGAGATCTCCAAATTCATATGAGGAGAAATTGACATTTGGATTTGAGGAGTCTAAATCAGTGGTTCTCAAGCAGATGGCTGCAGGATGCCTTAAAATTATTTAAAATAAGTTATATGCATATAAAGGCTAAAAAATTATAAAAACATGTCTAACGTGAACAGTGTTTCCCCTAGGATTCCAGTTTTGGGGGGGTACTTTTTTCGGTACCTTATTCTCTGTGTAATAAAAACATTTCAGTGAAAACATAAGTCGAAAAAACCTCAGTTTCAACATTTTTAACAATCTTTTTTATTTTTCTTCAGAAATTCTTGTTTTAATTTTTCTGATAATCAAATACAGGCATTAAACATTTATTTATTTTTAATGAAATGAAAATGAAACCCGTTATTTCTGTCATTATTTAATTTCTGCATTTAATTGTTTTAGTTAAATTTGCCAGAAATAGGAATATTTAAACACCTACATTGTACTGTACAAAAGTAATACAAGACTAATACATTTCTGTTACATGTTAAACATTACTTTTATTTTGACAGGTGGCCGGTTAGTTTTTGTGTGTATACACTATGATATGATTCAAATTTTCTCAAATGAAACGGTAAAATTTATATAAAGTGACTCTCACAGCAGTTCTGGAGATTAAGTTTATGCGTTTATGTCGTCATATAATGAGACACAGAAGCCGAGAATAACAGCGAGGGTCACTTGTGCTTCAGTATTTGTGTAGTAAACAAAGCCGCGTCTCAGCCATTCATTCATTCATACAGAGCCAAACGGAACATGGAGGATTCATATTTAAACCGTGTTTTTGCGTTTTAATATTCACAGACACTAGTCCATATCGCGATTCGAATTAAGTGAGAGACCTACTTTTGATTTATTGATCCAAAAATTGACGAATTCGGTGGCATCCCGCGCTATCCATCTTATTTTTCCCATAAGAGTGGGTGCAGCCATTCCCATTCGTAAATTTTTTGTGTCTGGCTTCCGGTCTCATCCACTTCCAGCTATTTTTAGCTGCATAAAAAAGCTCGTTTTGCTGCTTGATATTGCAAACTGGTGTGTCTTACCATATTATTTTAATGTATTATCTTAATTATGAACACGCTGGTTTGTAGTGCAAACTGTTTTACTGTCTACTGCACTTCGATATTCTTCTCGTTTTTTCCCTATGGCAGATTATGAACCGGACGTCTAACACATTACCAGAAAACAGCTTACTTACGCATTGAAAAATAAGGTGGATAGAGTAAATCCGTTTTTATGAATGGACTCCGCAATCCCGTCCACGTTTTAGTGGAGGAGAAATTGTAGACGTGTGACTACCTAACCTTAGAGACAGAAATGACATGCCTTTGTGCAAACAAGATAAATAACACAAGGCTATTTCGTTTGTTTAATAAAAGAACAAGGTATACACCTGTTCTATAGGAAAGGTAACCTTAAATGATATCTGTTGCGATCTGGCGCTATATAGAAAATAAAGTTTACTAGGCTGCCCCCCTAATATAATGGCAAGAGAAACACTGGTGAAGAAGAGATTAGATAGTAGAAAGTAAACTTTTTTTTCAATTTGGAGAGAATAAAATAACTTCAAATAAAGTGTTTTTATGACACGTCATTAATCGGCCATATTGGCTGCACTCAACGTAGACAATGCCACTGTACCGAACAGAACTTGGGAATTTTGCTGATTTTTGCTGCTGGAAATGGTCAATTATTGTCATATTTTGAGCTGTACTAATCAGTCGGACCAGAAAAAATATTTGGAATACGATAGAAGCATCAAAGTTTGTCAGGCCGCCACGGACACGCCCTTCAACGAAAACTCAAGATCTTTACAATTTAACGTCACAAAGGGCTTTAGATTAAACTGACCAAATTTGCTGTTGATCTGACTAAATCTCTAGGAGTTCATTTAAATACAACAGCTGAAAATAGCATGAAAATAGCAAAAACGGCACAAAACTTGCAGAGAAAATTCAAAATAACAGACTTCCTGTTGGGTTTCGAACTTCGTACCGGGGGACTTTTTTTTATAGGTATTGGTGTGTTACATGTGTCTACCGAATTTTGTACATGTATGTAAAATTCAACTAGAGGGGCACTTTGTTGAAATTTTATAGGTGGTGCCATCGAGTCATTTTGCCACACCCACTTCTAAAACACATCTCAGATGTAAATTTTCTCCACTTCTGAGGTGTCTCCAAAGTTTTAAAGTTTAATTCTGGAGACGAAGAAAAAACAGCAATTCCAATAGGGTCCTTGCACCATCGGTGCTCAGGCCCTAATAATGACTGCAAACATTTGGATCATTTTTCTTTGGATTTTTTATTTCCACTTTCAAAGTTTTGAAATGTATAGACAGTTCAACATTTTTAAAATTAAATAAGATCATGGAAGATATACTTTATGTAACCGTATTTCAACACCAAGAGTAGAACACATAACTGTCCTGTGGGAAAACAAGAGTGTTCATTTAAAAAGAAAAAAAAATAAAAAAAAATGTAAGGGCAGTTGTAACAATTCAGAGAGATTCATCTTATATTTAGTAACAAGCTTAACACTAAGTTTCTGACCATAAGTACAGGCTACTACTGCAAACCTGTTTGTTCTTAAATTTCAGATGATGAAAAACCTACCTTGGGTCCTCATACTTGCATAAAACAATACATCCAACAGTATTTTTTAAAGAAAAAGAAAAAAAAAAAAATACAAACTTTAATATAAAAAATCTTATTGGACTAAAGTGCATGGACTGATTCATTGATGCATTCGGTTGTATAAAAGTAAACAAATTGATAATACGTCAAACCTGTTTTTTACCGCTTCAAAAATAACTTATTTTCTTCTTCAACAGCCTTCATTAGATTGCAATGTTTCAAGAGGGACTGCATTTTCAGTACACCAAAGAAAGAGAAAAGAAAAAAAAAAAACTAATCTGCTTACATCTGGTAAAAATGCAGAGGAACAGTTAATGCTCAGTGTACAAACCTAAACTTAAAGAAATGGTAAAGATATCACAGTGCATCCAATTCAGACTAGAACATCAACCAGGGTAACATTTGCTCGTAAGAACGAGCGTCATTCACACCAATCCCCAGCGGCGTGTGTTTCAGGTTACTGTAGTTATTCTTCAATGCAGTCAAACAGACCAGCAGAAGCCTGTAGTTCCTTCCAGAAAAACAACCGTTTTTCCGGCTGCTGTTTCTCTCTTAAAAACATCGCTTTTGGCTATTCTCAAGTATGAAAGAGAAACCAAAATGTAAAAACAAAATGGAGTGATGCTCTATGGCCAGGTAAGTCTCCTCAGAGCAGCTTCAGGAGATGGTATACCTTTGCTTTCACCATCTCAGTAACTGGAGACAATACTCAGTTTTTAACGGGCTTTCCTCTTGCATGATGCACAATGTCTCTATGAGGCACGAGCTATGGTGAGGCATCTGTGAGATGGATACTGTAGGTGTTACCATATATGCGATTCACAGTGAGTCATTTTTATAACACCAACGCCACCTCCCAACCTCCTGTAGTTCATTCCTCCATAGAGCCTTGGGGGAAAAAAACAAACAGAAACAACCATCACCAACTGGTTTGGTCAGTTTCTTCCAAAACAAAGATTCACATATAATGTACTCACCCCTTTGTCATCCAAGATGTTCACGTCTTTCTTTCTTCAGTCGTAAAGAAATTGTGTTTTTTGAGGAAAACATTTCAGAATTTCTCTCCATATAATGGACTGATACGGTGCCCCAATTTTGAACTTCCAAAATGCAGTTTAAATGCGGCTTCAAACGATCCCAAATGCGGTTGTAAATGATCCCAGCTGAGAAAGAAGGGTCTTATCTAGCGAAACGATTTGTTATTTTCATAAAAAAAATACAATTTAAATACTTTTTAATCTCAAACGCTCATCTTGCCTTTCTCTCCCTGAACTCTGTGTATTCTGACTCAAGACGGTTAGGGTATGTTGAAAAACTCTGATCGTATTTTCTCCCTAAACTTCAAAAATCATTTCAAAATCATCCTACATCGCTGCAGAAGTATCGACCCAGTCTTTGCAAAGTGAACATGCAGAGACGATCAAACACCCTTAACAAACAGTGATATAGGATGATTTTGAAGTTGAGGGAGAACATGAGATGGGAGTTTTTCGACATACCCTAACTGTACTGAACCGGAACAAAAACAGTCCAGACAGCGTAAGACAAGATGAGCGTTTGGCATTAACAAGTATATAAATTGTATTATTTTTATTAAAATAACTGCATTTGGGATCGTTTGGAGCCGCATCTAAACTGCATTTTGGAAGTTCAAAATCAAGGCACCATATCAGTCCATTATATGGAGAAAAATGCTGAAATGTTTTCCCTCAAAAAACATTTTCTTTACAACTGAAGAAAGAAAGACATGAACATCTTGGATGACAAGGGAGTGAGTAAATTATTTCTAAATTGTTGTTCTGGAAGTGGAGTTCTCCTTTAAGGTAGTACGATTTTTTTATGTCACCTGACTGCATTTATTTAATCAAAAATAGAGTAAAAAAAGCAATATTGTGAAATATTATTACAATTTAAATGCAAAACGCAAAGCTGAACTTTCAAGCCATTTTTCCAGTCTTCATGGTCACATGATCGTTCATAAATCATTATGCTGATTTGGCACTCAAGAAACATTTATCATCAATGTTAAAACAATTGTGCTTCTTAAAATTTTTGTACATACCTCCATGTGTTGGCATCAGGATCATAGACTTCTATAGTTTTTAGGTATGTGGTACCATCAAATCCTCCAACTGCCATCAACTGGCCGTTCACTACTGCTAAACCAACCTAGAACAACGGAGGGAATTTATATGCTGGGCAATTCTTTTATAAGAGGCTGAAACAAGATCAGAGATTCACATACCCCGCTCCTTCTGGACGTCATTGCAACCACAGGTGACCACTGATTGGTTCTGGGATTGTATCGTTCTGCGCTGCTCAGTTCCGTGGTATCGTCTCTGCCGCCCACAGAGTAGATCATATCCTGGTACACGGCACAGCCCAGGTGTTTCCGACGGGTTCCCATGGGTGCCACTGTGTGCCAGCGGTTCTCTTGAGGGTTATACCGCTCCACTGCCAACAAAAATCACTGTTAATAAACATTCGGCATCTGCTTTATAATAACTAAAATTCAGCAAATCAACACTACCATTTGGATCCAGTAGGATTTTGTTTACCATGTTTGCATTTATTTGATTAAACTGTAATAAAAACAGTATTTTTTTTTAATCTTCAGTGTCACATGATTCTTCAGAAATCATTGTAATATGTTGATTTGATGCAAGAAACATTAGTTAACTACTAGGGCTGCCCCCTAATAGTTGACTAACCATAAGACGACGAGAAGAGGCTTGGTCAACCAAAATTTTATTAGTAGCCTAGTCGCAGAAAAAAAAAAAGAAAAAAAAAAAAAAAACATAGGAAGTGCCGAAACCACACAGTCTGTGACGGACAGATCGTTAACTTAAAATACTCCGTCATGTTTGGTCATACAGATAAAAGTAATACATCTTTCGAATCTGTAAAGACTCTACATTTATTTGTGTGCACTCAACAACGAAACGTTGCTCTTTTGTAAAATAAAGCAAACAGGATGTGCTTTCTGCCGTCTCGGTCTCTGTGAACTTAAGCGCGAAACTTCGAAACTTGCTTTAAAGAAATGAAAAAATATCAATAGAGGGAAATGTCTGCTTTCAAATGAACCAATTCAAATGAAAAACAATTACTCTCCAATTATGTAACGCATATGAAACACGCGTACAAGCGCATCACTACTGCGGAGATGACGAGTCAGTGTCGCCGACTTCATCTTGTCGATCAGAAAAACCTTTAGTCAAGGGCAGCCCTGTTAACTACTTTAGTTAACATGAACTAAAAGTGAACAACACCTCTACAGCATTTATTAATGTTACTTTTAACTTTTACTAATGCATTAATTAATGCATTGTGAACAAACAAAGAACAACTGTATTTTCATTAACTAACATTATTAAATAATGTACTGTAATAAATGTATTGCTCATCGTTTCTTCATGCAAGTTAATACATTAACTAATGTTAACTTATGGAACCTTATAGTAAAGTGTTAACAATATTTCTTCTTATTTTCAATGTTCAAATCTCTTTAATATTTTTCTGAAAACTGTAAAACTTTTTCCAGATTCTCTGATAAATAGAACATAAAAAAATATTTTAAAAAAATTAAAATAATAATCACAAATGTATAATTTATAATTTTAAATATATACTTTTTAATTATAATTTAGAATTATAATTAATTTATTATAATTAGATTTTAATTACACATTTATAATTAAAAATGACATACTTTAATGTCACTTTAGATCAATTTTAAAAAGATGTTTTTTTTTTTTTAATAATAAAAATAAATAGGAAAAGAAAAACAAACAAACAAAACTGCTGACCACAAACTTTTGAACAGTTTTAAGGGTGTCATTAAGGGTGTCAACGCCATTATTTTGCGTTGTATCAATAGGACATTAAGGAAATAAATTAAAAATGCTGCTCCGTATGAGTGTTCATATGCACTTTGTGGTCATAAACGGTGTCTTGGCAAGGTATTAAATGTAAATACAGTCGGTTATTAATCTGTTTACGATCAAAACACTCCTTAGCTGCAATTATTCGTAGAAATACAGAATTAAGTAGACACATTAAGTATTAACTGCAAACATAGCAAAATCTGAGTTTTGTTCCTCTACATCTTTCAGTATTTACCTGTATTTAGTGGGGATGTGCCATCTGATCCGCCTACTGCGTAAAGAAAACCTCCTAATACAGCTACAGCTACACCCAACCGCCTGGTACTCATCGAGGCAACACGAGTCCACTTATTCTCTTTCGGATCATACCTTTAAAAAAATAAATAAATAAATAAATAAATAAATAAAAACAAACGACAAGGCAAATATCTAATTAAACCCCCCCCCCCCCCAATGGAATCTTCAAGCCATGTCTATTTAGATATGTAGATAATAATAGTGTAATCATCTCAATACCAACCTTTCTACAATGTTGAGACAGGAAACACCATCCTGACCTCCCACAGCATACAGATACCCTCCTAATACAGCAACACCCACACTGGTCCTGCAGGTGCTTGTAGGGGCGACGTCACTGCTCCACTGGTTAGTCTTAGGATCATACCTGCCATAGTCAGCAGAGGGCAGAAAAGTTAAGCTTTTATTTTTCTTCTTGTGAGGATTTACATCTGATTAATTTACATTAATCAAGCAGCACCTCTCCACACTATTGAGATAAGATGAGCCGTCATGTCCGCCAACTGCATACAACAGATCATCCAGAACACTGACACCCACTCCACAGCGCCGTTTGCTCATGGACGCCACCATCCTCCACTCATTGGTCTGAGGATCGTAGCGCTCAACGCTTGAGATAGCATCACCACTGCACCAACCTCCCACTGAGCCACACAAACACAAGTCAGATGTGCAAAGGGAAAATCTCGTAAAGCAAACAAGAATCAATCAATAGAATAAGAACTAAAATATGCCTGCTAAAACACCCACCTGCAAACAGTACTTCTCCACAACGGATAGGCTTTCTGGGCCGGGTTCGAGGTCCCTGCATTAGAGGGCGTTCTTGGGGTAGCAGGAGGTAGTTCTTGGCTTCATCAACCAAGTCCCTATAAGGCGAGAAAAAAAAAAAAAAAAAAAAGTGTTGATTAATCTATGCTGTCAAAGTTTGAGATCGGGAATGGAAATTTTAAATTTAAATGTTAATAGAGAATTAAAAGCATACATTTCAATGGTGCAGATCGATTGCAAGTGGCTGTAAGCTATGCAATACAATCAGAATATATTGTTCAAGATGACCTATAAAATATGAATTTTGCAAGGGCCTCCAAAAAGGTTTTATATATTTATTGAATATTATATTCAGTTTGAAAAGCATGATTTGAGTACAAATTTTTCAAAATACAGTATTATTTGCTTATAATTGATCACTATGTCAGCTATTACAGTATATTCAAGGTGAGAGGCAAATGAAAAATAAATAAATAAATATAAATAAATACACATACAAACTTAAAAAAAAAAAAAAAAATTATAATAAACCAAGTCTGGTCTCACTTCATTAAAAACTTTTTAATAAGAATTTACTGAAAAGTAAAGAGACCTACATTAGTTAAACCCATTGGTCTATTAAAGGGATCCCTGATTTAAAAAACAAAAAAAATCCACATGTGAGAGTCATTATTACATCAAATGTTTGCACTGAGCTACTGGCACTACCTTTTGCTTTTTCACTGCAACATGACTAAAATATGATGATACGATGCCACATTGTGTAACTTTTAGCTGTAATTTTCAGTCAAGGGGGCAACAAGAGAAGCGATGTAAGCCTTCACTAATTTCCTAGTGACAAGAAGAGGAGAAAAGAACGGAAAGATGTCTGTGGACGAATAAAACTTCCTGAAAGGGGTCCTATTATGCTCTTTTACAAAGTCTTCATTTTGTGTTGGGGGTGTACTAGAGCATGCTTTCATGCTTGGTGGTTCGAAAAACGCATTATTTTTAACATAATTTACATTATTACAATACATTTCTCCCAGCCTGGCACATATGGCTCGATTAGTTCCAGGTTTAATGAAGGCCGGCCTTCTGAAAAACAAAATGGGTTGTGATTGGTTAGCTGTCCCACTGCGTTGCGATTGGCGAACATCTTAGACGGTATTTCAGTACTGCCACGCCCCTTGTCGAAGAAGCATGTTCCGTGTACAACTGTTAGCGCAAGCTAGATTAAAGTGATTCTTACGTTTTAAATATGGATATTTTTCTTACAAAAAATGCATCGATTCGCTACAGAAGGCCTTTATTGACCCCCCCCGGAGCCATGTGAGGCACTTTTTATTATGGATGGATGCATATTATTGGACTTGTTTTGGACTGACGAGGAGAAACATCCATCTATGCCGTTCTAATGCTTGGGAGTGCCAGGATAAGTTTTAATACAACTCTAATTGCATTTGTCTGAAAGAAGGAAGTCATATACACCTAGGATGCATGGAGGGTGAGCAAATAATCATCAGCCTGCGAGATTGCCGATACATGATATTATCATGCTAATGCATTTAATTATTTACATACTTAGTTTCATTGCCCGAGACCAGCTCCAGCATAAGGCTAAAAGCAGCCTTACTTGATCAAAAAACAATCACTGATCAGCCTAGCCTAATCTAGTGCAAGTTTACGCATTTCAAAAAACACTGGCGTTATAAGTGAAGCTATCTACACTGTATGATGAATAAATGTCTTACCACACACTGCACACGTCAGCGGCACGTTACGGCTCTGACGCGGCAACCGGAGTAGATCGCGGCTTCGGCATGTGTTTCGACCCCTGGTACTGCACATGTATGCGGCGTGTTACAGCTCTGAAGAGGCCACTCTAGTCAATGCTTGTGTTTATACCCAACGCGCTGTGGCTCGTTGAAGCGGTTCTCCGCGGGATTTAATTTAATGATATTCTAATGGACCGCTTTGTGACATCATTGCATGTGGAAAACAAACATTGTAGTCCAAAGGAGCCGTTCGTTGTAGTTCTTGAAAAGGGATTTTTAAAAAACTGACTAAAGTTTAAAAAGTGAAAAAGCATACTTCAAATTCAAATTCAAATAACACCCCTTGAAGACCTGCGTCTTTGTTCTATCCACTTTAACCCTGATGCATTTGAGGCTTTTAGTAGACCACAGCTACTGAAAGAGCTTACAAATGACAGAGACAAGAAATGCTAGATCCCATCCTTGCAGGATGCAAACATGCAAACATGCTTACATGCTTGTCATGATGCCGCAGCCACTGAAGGAGCTCCTCAGTGTAGATTTCACTCGATGTCCAGAGGAGAAAAATGGTATGGCATTTGGTTTAAGCCTATGCTTATATGCATTGCTACCTGTAAGCTCTTTCAGTAGCTGTGGTCATTGTATTAGTATTTTATTTTCTGGGTTGTGTTGTGGTAAAAATAGCACAGTTAGCGGCAGTAGCTTTCTGAGTGCAACCATTTCACGTCATCGAAACAATGGCACCCCCCACAGTCCAAAATACGTATAAAACAATGTGATTTTTTAAAAATAATGTAAATCTTTCATGGGTTTTTCTACTACCTACATACATCATTTATGTTACATTAAACCATACAAGTCTTAATACCTGGGGTTCTCTTTAAAATATGCTTTGGCAAAAGGGGCATAGAAGTGGATCTTCACAAATAAAAACTTTATTTGTTTTAAAAGGGACTGTACATACGCACCTACACTCCTCATCACTCTTGATCAGAGGATCTGAGCCCACCGTCCCAACCAGAAACTTTGGGCTTAAAAGGGGAAGACGCACATGTTGCAGAACCTGTTGCCATGACAAAACAGACAAGAGGTCTCATAAATTATTCATCTCATTCATCTCTTTGATGCAAGTCTAAATAACAACATAATTTACATTTAATTTACATAAAAGCCTTTTTTAATCCTGTTGATATATACTACAGTTTAAAAGCCTGTCAGCTAGTCATTATTAAAAAAATAGTACAAAAATATAATGTAGAAATTATAACTTTTATTCAACAGGAATGCAATAAATTAATCAAAAGTGACAGTAAAGACATGCATGATGCATCACGGTTTTCAGAATAACATTAAACAGAACACCTGCTTTAGACATTGATGTATTGCATTTTGTTTTATCCCAAATTATGAATGTCTACCATAAGCAGTACATCTATACTGTTTCATATGCTTATGTCTGACCTGTGGAAGCTGAGGCCTGCGCTCCTGGATGCTGTATTTAACCCATGCCATTACAGCATTAAACACCTGCTCCTCACTTCGAACATTGAGCTCATCACTGGAGATGATATCTATCAGCTGGTTGGCTGGCAGCAGCATGAACTCTTCACTCTCCATCACCTAAAAGGCAGAAATTAAGAAAAAACATTAAGTGACATGTATAAATTTTTCACTTCACAAAACAGATTATTTGTAAAAACACAGTTTATATACTCCCTGGGAATCAAACCCATGATCATGGCATTGTATATGACCCTCTGAAACTAAATAAAGAAATACAGGGGTGTTAATTTGATACCAGCAATGGGGGTTCTCCCCATGAGTCAAAAATAACAGGGTTGCACAGTCATCAGGGAAACCCTAAACTAGCTGATGGAAAAGTTGAGGGCACAGCTAAAATTAGATACAGGGAAGTCACAACTGAAGTGTATGTAAGGTTCTCACACTTTCTGATCAGCGTACACGACCAGTCAGATTTTTTTAATGTTTTTTCTTAAACAAGTCCCTTCTGCTCATCAACCCTGCATTTATTTGCTCTAAAGCACAGCAAAAACAGTACAACTTTGAAATATTTTTACTATTTAAAATAACTGATTTTTATTTATTCCTGTGATTTCAAAGCTGAATTTGTAGCATCATTACTCCAGTCACATGATCCTTCAGAAATCACTTTAATATTCTGATTTGCTGCTAAAAAAAACATTTATTATTATTATTATTATTAGAAAACAGCTGAGTAGAATTCTTTCAGGTTTCTTTGATGAATAGAAAGTTCAGAAGAACAGTGTTTATCATGAACTAAGGAACAATAATTGCAAAGCATTTATAAATCTAGATTAATGTTCATTTTAACATACACAAGTATCTGGGGTCAGTATAGTTTTGTAATGTTGCTGAAACTGTTTCTGAATCTCTTGAAGTACTAACGCTGCATTTA
This sequence comes from Cirrhinus mrigala, assembly GCA_036247105.1. Lineage (NCBI taxonomy): Eukaryota > Metazoa > Chordata > Actinopteri > Cypriniformes > Cyprinidae > Cirrhinus > Cirrhinus mrigala. Next base: position 24,024,175 of record CM070008.1, on the reverse strand, counting down.
TTTAGTAAAAAACATTCAGTAAAAACAGTAACATTGTGAAATAACCATTTTCTTTTTTAATATAGATTTTAAAATGTATTTCTTGTAGTAGCAAAGCTTATTTTCAGAAGTCATTACTCTAGTTCTTCTGATCCTTCAGAATCATTTAATATACTGATTTGGTGCTCAAAAAAAAAAAAAAAAAAAAAAAAAATAATAAATATATATATATATATATGTATATATATATATATATATATATATATATATATATATATATATATATATATTATCTTATTATTATCACATTTGAAAACAGTTGTGCTGCTTAGTGTTATTCTTTTTTTTCCAGGATTTTTTTTTTAAATATAAAGTTCAAAAGACTAGCATTTTTTAAAAATAAATTTACTAACCTTATAAATGTCTTTTTTAGATCAATGTACTGCTTTATTACTGAATAAATTATTAATGTCTTTCAAAAAAAATTTTTGAATGTTATTGTATTATGAACAATATACTTAAAAATTAACATTAACCAAGATGAATAAATGCGGTAATAAAATGTTGTTCATGATGCCTAATCTATTAACAAATTAAACCTTATAAAGCGCTTCGTAATTTGGAATATCACTTATGATTAGTAAACTGAATATATTTAGACCCGTGCTACACAAAGACAGCAAGTAAGGAAATGACACAAAAGTTCAAGTTCAAAGTCATGGTACATTCATTGTTAACACAATAGAGGGTGTGTAGAGGTCAACCATTACCTCCTGAAAGTTATGCTGGGTGAACTTATCAGCAATACGCAGCAGCTCTCTGCAGGAGTGAGTGTCAGCGAAGGCCCTGATGCCTAAGCAGTTCGAGGGGTCCAATTGCCGCTTCAGGAATTCACAGCAGGCTTCCTGAATCTCTGCCAGCTGCAACAAGCAGGCAGCGGGCAGCAAAGTCTGCACATTTCCCTCCTCCACAGTCACCTGCAGGCCATGTTTAGAGTTTACCATTTGAACTTTAATACACAACATTTTACAGTAGTTGAACATTCAACCCAACTTTGATATTGAACATATAGGAATACATACCTGTGAGGTGTAAGCAAAGTCGATGAGCAGCTCCATGGCTCGTTCATCGATATCCCGGATGACGACTTCCGTCTGACGGCTCTCGGCCAGTTCCCCCGTGAACATGGCTCTGAAATAGGGGCTGCAGGCAGACAGGATCACACGGTGTGCATAAATCTTCTTGGCTCCCACCACCAAAACGACATCGCACAACTCTCGGTGCTTGCGGAGCAGGTTGATGACCTCCAGAGTCTGCCGAGGATGCTTGTCCGAGATGTAGGGCATCCTGGCAGGCTGAGGAACTCCCTCTGGGAGCTTGTTGGGGTCACCAAGGGTGCAGCGACTTGTGATATCCATTCCTGTGGTATCTGGGCGTGCACTGGTACCCCTTAAAGAAAAAAAATGGTTTTAGTTTATGCTGGTTTGATTCTTGTTTTATCTCACCTTCTGTAGAGTGCTAACAGCTGAACTTGTTTCATAATTGATTAACTTTACAGTTAATGAACTCAACTGAATCAAGAAACTTACTTGAGCTGAACAACAACACAACTGTCTTTTTTTAGAGCTGCTTTAAAGCAAAATTTGAAGATGTTTGCAACACCAATTCTGTTAGGGTTTATTATTGTAAAGCCACTTTTGAAAAAAATGGTAATGTATTAGCGCTATATAAATAAAGGTGACTTGACTGTGAGAAGTCAATTTAGATGGAAGTATCTTTAGATGGAAACTATTTTTCTATTATTTAAATAAGAAGAGATTAAAAGATTAGAAGATTAAACATCACACTTACAATACATTCAAAGCACGCCAACATGATTTCAAACGCTTCTCTTGTTCACGCATGAGCAATCTGAAATAGTTGAGTTATCTTTGAAAAATTATTACCTAGAGATCAAGTAGGTTGAACTCTATGCAAACAAGCTTTAAAGCAGCATGACTAGCGAATATGAGCGCAACACGCCCATAGTAAACATCACAAATGAATTCACTGACTGGTCATCAGAATGTGGCGTATGTTCCTTAACAAATAAAAAAAAAAAACACGTGGACGTCTTACGTGTTGACATTTAACTGCAGTGTTTTCTGTTTAAGATCTATTTAAAGAAATTTAACTATAGTATAACTTGTACTCAATTGGGGTAACTGGTTGCTCCGGAGAGTCAAATGCTGTAATGTGACAATGCAGCAAAATAGAAATTTGAGTTAAATGTGAGGGAAATATATACACGTACCAGCTCAATTATGTTCTGGATATTTTAAAGGCACGTTTAACGTATTGAAAATTGGTCTTGTGATGTTTATAATCAATTTGACAGGGGCCAGAGTATTCCTTATGCTAACCTTAGCGGTAGTAGATGCGATATCCCTTAGGCAGAACTATTCAAATAATTGTATGGTTTTAATATACGTAAGGTCAAGGTTTAAAGGTTTAATATCTGCGTGCAAGACTCGCTGTTTACACACTGGCTAACGGAGTGTCAATTAGCTCTAGCTTAGCTTGATCGAAGTATCGGATTTGTACTGTTTTAGCAGTTGTTCAAAGGTGGCGTTACGCATTGTAATGAGTATGACAGAACAGACGCGATTCCCTCACCTTATTTGTCCATTAAATCGGTCCAGATTGAATTTTAAGTCGTCGGGATTTGGCAAGATAATATCAAGACTACCGCTGGGTCTACGGGACACCGTCCACTTTTATTTTTTATTTTCCTGACGAGCTTCCTGACAGTCACAGGAAATGGGCGTTTTAAAATAAAAGTCCTGCATCTTTTTACGCGCTACTGCCAGAAATGCGTGAAATTGAATTTTAAGACTATAATTTGTCATTTTGAACTTTTATGACGTATCTATATGATCAAACTAGCATCAAAAACAAAAGTAGCGGTAACATTTTACAATAAGGTGTAATTTGTTAACATTAATTAATGTATTAACATGAACAAACAATGAACAACTGTATTTTTATTGACCAACATTAACAAAGATAAATAAATGGTGTAATGAATGTATTGTTCATTGTTCGTTCATGTTATTTATTACATTAATTGATGTTAACAAATTACACCTTATTGTAAAGTGTTACCGCAAACAATGAAAAATACATTTATAACACTATTTATTCATCTTTTGTTAATGTTAGTTAATAAAAATACAGCTGTACATTGTTAATGTTAGTTCACAGTGCATTAACTAATGATGCCAAACACAACTTGTGATTTTAATAATGCATTAGTGAATGCTGAAATTAACATTAACTAAGATTAATGAATGCTTTAGAAGTACTGTTTATTCTTAATTCATGTTAACTAATGTAGTTAACTAATGCTAACTAATGACTTTATCATAACCTTATTGTAAAGTGTTACCAAAGTGTCTATAAATAACGGTGTTGTAGTAACTAAAATGATTACAATATTATTGTTAACTGAAATAAAGGTCAAATAAATGTAAATACAATAAACTGTTTGCTGAAAAACTGAATCTTAAAAAATTAGAAAAAAAAAAAAATAGAATGTTGCATTGGCAATTATATGAAATAAAATAAGTTTAAAACTAAAATAAAAATAAATTAAAAATGTAAACAAAAAATTATAAGGTACAACAGACGTACAACATATTAACTACAGTTAAAATGAAAATGGAAATAAAAAATAACAGATATTATATCAATAAATACTATAATAGTATTAGTAGTATAAATCATTGTAAAACAAAAATTTGAGCCGTCAGCAAAAAATAAAAATAATAAACAGATATAAAGTGAACACATTCTAGTCACTAAATTCACACTAAACCACTTAATTACAAGCGTATAATAAACATAAATAGTTATAAATAAGTTATAAATAATATAAATATAGATACAAAAATTAAAGTAAACATGGTTTCCCAGCACATTTAATTCTGATGTTTTTTTTTTTTTTTACATTGTTATGGCATTCAGGCATTATTATAAGATTGTTTATTTGTTTGTTTCAGTTTGCACTTGATCCTTATGCACTCTGTGTGTGTCCCTACATTATGAGGACCAAATAGAAATGAGGATCAAGTGTAGTAATACCAGTAAATTTTGACCTTGTGGGGACTTTTTTTTTGTTTTTTTGTTTGGTCCCCATGAGTAAAACAGCTTATTAATCATATAGAATTAAGCATTTTGAAAATCTAAAACAGCAGAATGTTTCCTGTAAAGCGTAGTTTTAGGTCTAGTGTTAGGGTATGGGGATAGAAAATACAGTTTGTACATTAGAAAAATCATTACGCCTGTGGAATGTCCCCACAAAAAAAAAAAAAATGGAAACCATTATGTGTGTGTGTGTGTGTGTGTGTGTGTGTGTGTCTGACTGCCTGTCTGTTTTTTTTAAAAGGTGTGTTGCTTTCTGACAAAGACATTCTAGATGAGACTCAAATAAGCCTACATTCTTCCACTGTTTATTGGAATGCTTTCAGACAGGTTTACAAGTCTCTCTCTCTCTCATTCGCTCACTCAGCTCACTCCCCTTCCCCTCCCCTCCCTCCCTCTCTCTCTCCTGCAGTCTCTCTCTTTCTCTCCCCTGTTTCTGTTCTGTGGCATGTTTTATTAAACTCTTTTGTAGAGTGTTTTACTTTGCGCATTGGTGGCCCCCAAATTGAACCATAGGAGGCAGTGCTCTGAAGCCTGATGTGGGGGGAAACAACACCACTAATAGAGGTAAACAAGACCTTTTCAATAGACACTGATTAATCAGCCTGAACTCCTCAAATACCATAAATGACCAGAAGAGATTTAGCTGTGTCTGAGATTCAAATTAAATTGCATAGGTTATTGTGCATCTAAATGATGTAGTTTTATTTATTTCCTATACATCATTTTTTTGGCAATATTTATATTGTGCCTTTCAACTGCTGAAAAAAAAAGAGATGCTTTTCAAACGCTCAAATCATTGTCTTACACCGTTTGTTTCACCACAAAACCATTATTTTGGTCCATGCAAAAGGGACCTCCCCTTCCCTGAAAATCCAAACTTACTTTGCTGCCAGCACCCAATCCCTGGATTTGAGTTCTGAGGAGTTTCAGAAAGGAGCAGGAATGGTGTGAAATACCAGGTGAATACCAGGATCAAATAGCCAGTGAAACATCTGATAGCAATGACATCACTTGTGCTTTTGTCCCGGCTTTTTTTTTTTTTGTCTTACAACCACACACATAAAACATGTGTCATTCCACATAGGCAAAACACTGGACGTCAAGCACATCAGAAAAAGAGCTCTCGGCTACTCTGAGATTGATATCACAGGGTCTGTTTCTCCCGAAATGTGTCCCCCCTCCTTTCCCCCCCTCCTGGGAAAACAGCGACAACAAATTAGCCTTCTTTTATGTCAGAGCCTAAGGACGACACTTGGACAGCCCTGAGATTGTCCGCCCGAGTTCCCATGAACCTCACTAACCTTCTCTTTCAGTGCAGAAGGAAGCGGCCATTGTGCCAGCACCTGTTTCTGTGGAAATTGGTGAAATGATGGCTTTGTTAGGCATTGCCCAGGCAACCAGGAGAAAAGAGCATGAGGGTGAGAGGGAGGAGGAGGTGGGGCAGCTGAGGTTTGGGTGGGGGGGGGGGGCCACTGGACCTGGAGGGCCCACTCTAGAGGAGAGGACTGGAGGGGACGTAAGGGCTGTGTTGTAATTAGCCAAAGGACTTATTCTTACCAGGTTGTTCCACTGTGCTCCGGCCCTAACTATGTTATATTAAGTGGAGCATAAGAGATATCAAACAAACAAGAGATTTACTATTCAAAAATTTAGTGTTAGCACAATTTTCTATTTTTCTTTTTTAGGGAGGATGCATTAAATTCAGCTAAAGTTGCAGTAAGGACTTTTATAATGTTATATATATATATATATATATATATATATATATATATATATATATATCAGTTTTCAGAGAAATATTAAGCAGCACATCCGTCTTCAACATTTATAATAATAATAAGAAATGTTTCTTAAACACCAAATTGGCATATTAGAATAATTTCTGAAGGATCATATGACTCTGAAGACTGGAGTAATGATGCTAAAAATTCAGATTTGCCATCACTGGAATAAATTACATTCTAAAATAGAAAACACTAATTTGAAATTGTAATAATATTCCAAATATTACTCTTTTTATTGCATTTTTGATCAAATAAATCCAGTCCTGGTGAGCATGAGAGACTTTCTTTCAAAAACATTACAAAATCTTTCAGACCCTGAACTTATAAATGGTAATATTGTGTATAAATGATTAATTTGAATAAAAGTTAATATGTTAAAATATATTTTGGTAGAACCGATCAAGCAAACTGTAGGGCTGTAGGGAGAACTTCACACTTCTGCTGGCCAGGTTGTGCATCAGGGTCACAGTAGTTTCAGCTAAAATCAATATAAATGTATAAATAATTTAAAATAGAAATAAATTATTAAACAAATTCTATATTTATATTTTGTCTGTATGCACCCTCAGCAGTATTTCCCTAGATATTGGTTAAAAATTATAATAATAATAACCCAAAGTTGAAAAAATCCAAAATCGTTTACAAAATTTACGAGGTCAAATAGCAAAGTGCAGTTCACAGACCAAGAGCTGAAGAGTAATATTTCAAGAAAAGAGAATAACAGAGAGAGATGATTCTCATTTCTAGTCAAGTTACCATATGAGTGGAGCTACAAGAGGCATCGCCTGAGTTTCCCACCAGAGGGCAATCATTAATCAGGAGTCACTGCACTAAAAGGACAAATGGTTGTAGTTCAGAACAAATGTTCACTGATGTGAAACAAGACACATATTGATATGCTGAATGGCAAAGGAGTTCCAAAGCACCAAAAATGTTTTCATTTATATATGGGCCATTCTACAGAATTGGTGTAGAAACTGCTGTCCCACATCCAAAAAACACATTTAAAAAGCAGAATCAAATCTTAAATGTTTACTAAGATCCTTTTATTATCTATTGAAACCCACAATAATATTTAAAATATCAGTAAGCTTAAAGAATGTCACTACCGTACACCATTTTTCTATGATTAAACACTTTTTGAGAGTTATTCCATAACATTTAGTTTTTATATGTGTAACACTGTTCAGAAGTGTGCTAGCTAACCATGTGCTGATTAGCATTTTTGAGCTAGGTTCAAAAGTATCTAAAATTGTCAATACCGAAACAGTCACTAGGAAAGCATTTGGTGAAGTTTTGATAGTGACATCTTTGTTTTTTGGGTGTTATCCCATAAAACAGTCACTACCATAACAGTCACGGCTGAAACATGTCATCGTTTCGGTAGTGACAAAAGGGAGCACATAATCCTTTATTTGGGGGAAATTAACAAAATTTTAGTACCATTATTTAAATATTTTATTATTTTTGTATGTTTTAGTAGTTTAAGTATGTGGGTTAAAATTCTGTAATATGATGTGGTCGCCACCAAAACATTCACTACTGAAAATGTGCTGTCACGACTAAAACATGGGATGTTTTGTCAAAAATAAAATGTATACTGAATTATCTACTAAGATGTTATGATAGTGTTTGGTTCAATGTATATTCAAACTAATAAATCCATAACTTTGAAATCAGTATGATCATCTTTTTGCCTTTTACAAAGACCAATTTGATTCAAAATGCAACAAATCTCATAAATTACACTGAAATATTGTTAAAATTGAATTTATTATTGATTTACCTTTTAATAAAATAGAAAAACATACATTTACAATGAAGATTTAAGCTAAATCTTAACATGCCAATATAACCCTTATTAAATTATATATTACTGTGTTTCAGTAGTAATATATAGTATCTGGGGAGAGGACAGATATTCTAAAACTTTACAAATTCAATTACTAGAAATGTGTACCTTGAATGTTATACAATTTGCATACATACAAATTTTGTGGGGAAAAAAAAAAACACATTTTCTTTAAGACATTTCCAACTTTGACCAATTCTGTAGAATGGCCCATATATTATTTTAAAACACACAATAATGTGTAGTATGGCCTTATGTGGACAACCAGGTTATAGAATTACAACAAAATGACTTTAAAAAACACTTAATTCTGTATATAATGACTTTTAATAAGCCAAAGATATGGTAAGATCTGGAAAGTGTACGGTCAAGTCTGGAAAGTCCTGGCAGCTTCACTCGATCCGAGCAAATCCACCTTCCTGAACCGACCACATTTGAGCCATTGATTGGTTGACCGTTTCCACTAATGACAGCCCTCGATCTGAGCTTAATCAGCAAAAGCTGTCTCCGTTGTGCCAGTTTGAAAAGGGAAACTGCTCATGATTCGTTTGATTTTCAGGAACCATTTAGTAACCCACAAAAAGTATATTTAACTTGTACGAAAATATAGACACAGTCCTAGGTGGACAATAACAGGCATATGTGATACCTCATATCTTTCTCCTGGGGACGATTTGTGAATTGTAAATGTGGTCAGTTAAAGCAAATAATATATTTTACAGACTTACTCTGGTGTTTATACTGTCTAAAACTTGGCATCTCTCAACTGAGCAAATAACAAAATAAAAGTTGTGGGGTCTGTACAAGCTTATCAAAGAAAGCATAAGCTGAAGCGCAACTAAATTAATACAGTTATGAAAAGTAATAAGTGTGCTATTTAACTTATTAACACACGATGACCAGAATAAATGCTGATCCCTTACTGTTATCCACCTTTTTCCTGAGTAACCGTTGAGCGCCACCATGATTCTAACTTCCGTTTGGGTGGTCTCGTGTTCCGGTCTCCAAAGTAATCCATGTTAAAACGGGAAAAAGATCGACTGAATTAATTAAACTGAAACTGTTTCAATATCACTAGATATAAAAATGTGCGCAGGGTTAAGCTGTGCTGTTGTTGGCTGTCACAGTAAAGTACTTTTTTTGCGTACCAGCAAATCTGTCCGCGTCCGATGTTGTATGCCTTGCATAAACGATGACAAAAGAAGACGAGCATGATTTGCAACGCTTAATTTAAAATACTGTGTGTGAAATACTAAAGCAACGTGTTGAAATAATGTGTGCTCTTATCATTTTGTGGACAAAATCCAGTGAATTTCGCCCCGATCCGGAGCTGTATATGTGCGCCCTTGTCTGTTTTCAGTGCAGCTAACCTTGCGTTGCACCATGACATATTCCCACTTAATAATTTATGACAGGTGAGTTAAAAAGACGATCATTGCAGCACTGTGAAGTGATGAAATTATGGCTTCTTATGTGCTTTTAAAAAACATTTTTAAAAGTTTAACGTTATATTATCAGCTCGGAAAATACGTATTTTTTCCAGTCGGGCGAGACTTCCGCGTTCAGGAAAAAGGTGGATAATAAATTATTTCCATTCCTGACCTGTACATAACGGCAATTTCAATTTAGTTCATATTTTTGATTTCCTTGTGCTTGGTAAAAAAAACTGTTTATTATGCCAGAAAATGTGTGAAAGCAGACGTTCTTTATTGTAAAATAAACTCCTTTAGGATAATACAATTCACTCGGTCATGGTTTATGTAGGAATATTGACAAATTAATAGTATATTGACCTTATTTAGCCCCACCCCTTTTGAGCGCTGCGTTCGCTGTCTTCTGTCTTCCGGTTGTATTTCCACAGTGATCTGACGGATTTATGAATCCGCTCGTTTTAAAATCTTCCTGGTCTACTGACATTTGTTAAAACATTTGCTTTAAACATTACAATGCTCATGATAATTTTTGGTAACTCTACAATACATAAATCCACAATACCAAATTACTCTTAGACAGCCATGCCTAGAAATATAAAGAGCTACCCCACAAACGGAAGTTCAAGACAATATTCTAAAAATGGTGAGGATGCTTGTTTCTCTGGAGAATAAGGTCAGTTACCTATTACAGGGAGACTTGATCACATGATCCTTCAGAAATCATTCTAATGTGCTGATTTGGTGCTCAAGAGACATTTCATCCCTTTGGTTTTCTACTATTCTGTAGTCAGTGTGTGGATGAGTATGGCACGGGGGCCGGTACACTGCACTGGGGTGGTCTTTGTGTCACTCCCACTGGCATTAAGTCAACGAGGTGATGGGAGTACTGTTGGCATGCCAGCTGCCAAGCAAACCCACTGCACCCTGCTCTTGTCTCATTCCCATGCGTCCATTCAAAAAAGAGAGTGAGAAAGAGAGAGAGGGAGACAAATAGATCAAGGCAGGGAAGGACAGACACTGGCCTGCAATGCTTAAGCCAAGTGACTTCACTGCATCAGGTTAAAGTTTTTTGATATTTTATTAAATACAGTCAAACCAAAAATTATTCAGACACCATATATAATATTTGACATTTTTTACTAGTGGATGCAGAACACTATAGTTCATTTACGTAAGCAAACATAACAAAATAACATAAAGTATGACATATTACACCCAAAACTTCTTCATATAGTGGACTACCAGTAAAATTGATAAAAAATTTGGGACCAAAAATGATTCAGACACGTTGACCTAACCATGTTTTGCTTAAGTGTTTCTTCCTTAATTGCTAATCCGACCTTTTTACACCACAGACTGAACAAAATTAAGCGTTGCTTGGTAATTGATCAACAAAGTATTGATAATTGTGTAAATATTGTCATACAGTTGTCTGAATTTTTGGTTGACTGTAATCCATTCCTTTCAATACCTTTCAAATAGAGATATCTGACATTATCAAGATAAATTTGTTCTTCAGTTTCAAAACTATAGCGAATAAACTGTGATAATGTGAGAAATGTTAAAGGTGACTAAATGTGACCCTGCACCACAAAACCAGTCTTAAGTAGCACAGATATATTTGTAGCAATAGCCAAAAATACATTGTATGGGTCAAAATGATCAATTTTTCTTTTATGCCAAAAATAATTAGGATATTAAGGTCATGTTCCATGAAGATCTTTTGTAAATTTCCTACCGTAAATATATTAAAAGTTAATTTTTGATAAGTCACATGCATTGCTAAGAACTTCATTTGGACTTTAAAGGTGATTTTCTCAATATTTTGACTTTTTTGCACCCTCAGATTCTAGATGTGCAAACAGTTGTATCTCGGCCATTTATTGTCCTATCATAGCAAACCATATATCGATGGAAAGCTTATTTATTCAGATGATGTATAAATCTCATTATGACTGGTTTTGTGGTCCAGGGTCACAAATAATTTTGGTTTGACTGTATTTTCTAAGCATAATATACAAAGACAACTAGTAAACCTGTTTTAAAATATGACTTTTTGCCGTTTAATGACACAAATAACACAAAAATTACACAGTTCATCATACATTTGGATTATGACAAGATGTTGTTAATCAGGTAATAAGGCGATAATGAGGTAAAAAGAGACCGTTCACCCAAAAATTAAAATTTTGTCATCATTTACTCAACCTCATGATTCAAACCTTTATGGCTTTCTTTCTTCTGTGGAACATAAAAGAACAAAATGATAGTCAATGGGAACCAAAACAGTTTGGTTACTAACTTCAAAATATCTCATTTTGTGTTTGGTAGAAGAAAGACATGAAGGCAGGTTAATAGTTTATATTTTTTTGTGAAATTAAGCTAATTAAGCAGGTACATTAATTTTACAATCTTACAATCTAACCATCATATAAGATCCTACATGTTTCTGTGTGTGTGTGCTTGTCATTGACTAAACGACTGTTAAATACTACTCGGTAGGAACTTTGCAAATGACCGCATGCTTATGAAAGCTACTAAAAGTGTCCTCGCCACTGTCATGCATGTGTTATTTATAAGCATGGTCTGCTACCTTCTTTTAAGCCGGAGACAGATGGAAAAAGACAGTATGGGGTAGAAATTGTAAGACATACAGTAGGCTATCGTTTGTACAGAGTCTTTATTACAGAGACAGCGTAAAGCACCCCATGCGTAGGAGAGGAACATTATTCCAGGGAGTGGAATAAAAGACAGATCCAGCTGCGTACACACACCTACACTCACAGACAAGCTAGACCCGGCACATATGTGCACATTCACACACACCGACAGGGCTGAAACACATGCCTGATTCTGTGCCGCAGTATGGTGTGTGAGGGGGCTAGTTAAGCATGATTTATTTCCGCGTGGGGATTCACAGGATGGCTCCAGTTCAACCGATTTCCCAGAGCGAGCGGAAGCTGCTACCAGCCGTAGCAAGCAGGAATTCTCATCCCCGGACCCCTTTCTCCGGGCCTCAGGACCCCTCGGCCCCTGTGCGAGCAGACCCTTGAACCTGGCGGAAATCACAACCTGTTTGCTTCGCATGTAATAAGCAAAGTGAGCACCAAGTGGCGCTGTGCAAACAGAAAATCACCAGAATGGCTCCAGAAGCAGAGTTGTACAAGATGCTTCATTGGAACTTGGCATTTTTTCTGTTTTGTATAATAAAAGTCTCCTAATTCACACAATTGCTTCCACACATTTTATGGTTTTGCTTTTATGGTCTCAGTGGAACCTTCTTACTTTTCCATACATACAAGCAATCTGTTTATATCAATAAATAGACACAGTGTTGAAAATATATTCTTAGTGAATTAAACAAGGTTCTCATTGAATGTGCACTTCTTCAATTTTATCTCCCACTTTCTTTGTTTCTTGTTAAACCGGACATTTAAAATAGAATGCAAGTGTGCACAATTGTACAGTAAGTGCTAAAACAGATGTTTTGTCCCTCTTTTTTTTAATTGCGTGCATATGTGTGTGTGTGTGTAAACTTTGGTTAAAAAGTTATGGGACTCACACATGTGCAGACATCCTCCCACACACATAGACTCAGACATAGTTCTCTCTCTCCCAAATACACACACGTAACCACACACAGGTAAAACAAGCAGGCGCACAGAAACACACCTTTACAAGACATCACCTCTCACTAGGTGCCGACAGGACCACACATACTGTCTCACACAAAATGTTTGGAATGCTGTAAACATTTATTTCAACAGAAACTTAAATGGTTCCATCGCAAATAGTCTTCCGGGGACATCGTACTGCACCTGAACACAATAATAAACATGAAGGTGAACGACCACAGTGAAAACATGAAAACATTGCTTGGGTGGCTTTACTACAGTTTGGGTATGATTATTTTAAGACGCGCGTCATCCCGAGATGCTTTTCAAACATCACCCTGTGCGTTTACACTGAAGAAGTCTCATAAAAATAGCCTCTGAATCTAATATCTGCTCAGGTATATTTATAATAAAGAGATTTGCAGTAAAACACGGGTTCAAATGTAATTTTATGGACTGCATTACCATCATTTTGCTGATGTGAAACCTCATTCGTAACTCATTTTATTTTCATAATATGATGCATTTGAGGATAAAGCCAATAGCCTTTCATCAGTACTGGGCCACAAGCACCAAATCAAAAAAATGTGTCCATATTTTGATACTCTTGTAACACTGTTTTGGATATAAATGGATAAAAATTGTTTTACCATTTGTTCATAAGTTGCACAAACTTTGACAAAGAAGACTACAATGCCTAAAATGGATTGTAGGTAATATTCACCTCGTCCAGTGCTCTTTTTGTGTTCTGTCTTGTAAAATATCCCATTACTATATCAGTGCGAGAAACCACCACAAGCAATTCAGTGCAGGAGTGAACTGTCCGAATTAATCAATCTGAATTGGACCTTTTTGGAAAGCTGTTTCAAAAGTGATTCATTCACATATCTGCCATCACTAGTTCTGATTCTAAACAGCTTAAAGAAAAAGCACAACTTGTCACTAGATTGCTGAAATAATTATTGAATTAATCGGCTAATTGAAAAATAAATTATAGACTCTTGATAGATTTGGCTAATAAAACCAATCAACTGAAGTTTAATTTTCAATCTTTAATTTTTTGCATTTATGAAACGATATGTTGAACACCAAAGTTTTAACCTTCCCAAAAACAGACTAAACAGAGAGTTTGTTGAGTAAAATTAAATAAAAAACTGAAATAGAATGAAGGAATTCTCTGCAAAAGATTCTTGGCAGTCCATTAGAGACTAGGTGGAAAGATATATACGATTATAATGTGGTGAAAAGCATCTCAAAGAAGGATTAGGTGCACTTGTACACTGTGCCTATTAAATAAACTACAATTAATATATATATATATAGTACTGTGAAAAAGTCTTAGGCTACTAGTATTTTCACCAGCGCAAAAAAAAAAATGGTTTAAAGTCAGTTATTTCTATCTTTTGCTGTAGTGTGTCAGTAGGAAATATCAGTTTACATTTCCAAACATTCATTTTCCCTTTAATTGTAATAATAATTCAGTCAGATTTTTGTTTGCACAAGGAGTCTGACAACAGCCAGTGCTCCACACAGAGATCTGATCTCACCATCATCCAGTCTGTCTGGAATGACATGAAGAAACAGAATAAACTGAGACTAAATCAAGAAACCATGGCAACGTCTCCAAGATGCTTCAATAAACCTACCTGCAAAGTACTGTTAAATGTTTTAGGCACTTGTGTAAAAACACTGTAAAATGAGGATGCTGTCAAAAATAATGAATAGATTTTATTTATCAATTAACTTCTATTAACTAAATTAAATCAACATTTGGTAAACCATATTTGCATTTAAAACTGCTTTTGCCCTAGGTACACTTGCGCATAAGTTTTCAGGTAGCTTTGCATGTAGGTTTCTTGAAGCATCTTGGAGATGTTGCCACAGTGCTTCTGTATTTAGTCTGTCTCAGTTTGTTCTGTTTCTTCATGTCATTCCAGACAGACTGGATGATGGTCAGATCAGATCTCTGTGTGGAGCACTGGCTGTTGTCAGACTCCTTGTGCAAACAAAAATCTCACTGGATTATTACAATTAAAGGCAAAATGAATGTTTAGAAATGTAAACTGATATTTCCTACTCACACACTACAGCAAAAGATAGAAATAACTGACTTAAAACCATTTTTTTTGTTGGTGAAAATACTAGTGGTCTAAGACTTTTGCACAGTACTGTATATATATTTATGATGTTGCATAATATCACATTAAAATACCAGTTTATACTTACATAATATCACATTAAAATACTAGTTTGTACTTCAGAGATTTAACTTAACTTCAGTGTCTTATAAAGGGGTAAGTTCCAGTGCTGCTCAACTTACCCCACAGCATCTGGCTCACTTAGCCCCATTGCTGGCATTTTAGAAAAAAACTACCTAGCTTACCAATTCAGGCTAATATTTAGCTAAATGATTTGCATGGTTTTACACGTTGCTAATTCACCTATATGCATCATAAATATTTTTAGACCTAGATAAATTTGCTTTGATGTAACAGCCATTACATCTGTTATGCTAAAATCTGACAAGCCAAAAACTGTATGCCTTCCACTCCTCCCATGTGTTTCTCCTTTTCACAGTCTGGCAGAAATGATGTGTGATTCCAAAATACATGATCACATGACAGTGAAAGTGTACAGTTGCCAAGATACATGGGGTGGGTCAACTTACCCACTGGCTCAACTTACCCCATACTCCTCTGCACTTTAAATATTTTGATTACAGACCGATATTATTCAAAGATCATACAATTCTAATCAATAGTTACATTAAAACATATTTAATATTAAGAAATGTGCATTGTGCAAAAGTATTCCAAATTAATGTTTAATTACAATTATCAGTAAGTCTCGAGCGATATGTCAGTAGTTATGTTAATAGTCTTGAACTATACAGTACTATAAAATAAATGCATTTTAAATCTATTACTTTTTTACTAGGGACATTTTGACTAAAGATTACACGAGGTGGCTAATTCGTAAGAATTCGTACAACCTTACTCATACAAATTCATACGATTTTAGCGAAAACTTACATATTTTACGAGTTACACAATACGTATGACCTACATCTAACCCCCGCCCCTAAACCTATCCTATGAAATCTTACAAACTCATACAATTTTGATGAAAATATCTTTTTCTGTGCAAAGAAAACAAAAAATAACACACACACACAAAAAAAAAAATCTAAGTAACAAAAAAAATAAAAATTTCTCTTCCGTGTCAGTCGACACGCATTCACGACAATACCACGATGCATACATGTGATGGTGCTGACACAGGAGCCAGCAATCTGACTCTCATAAACGCACGCCAGAGTCTAATGCAGAAGAGAAGAAATTGTTGAATAAAATTGTTATTTTTGCTTTCTTTGCGCACAAAAAGTATTCTTGTACCTTCTTTATAAAATTATGGGTAAACCACTGATGTCACATGGACTATTTTAACAATGTCCTTACTACCTTTCTGGCCCTTGAACGTGTCAGTTACGTTGCTGTCTATGCAGGGTCATAAAGCTCTTGGATTTGATCAAAAATATCTTAATTTGTGTTCCGAAGATGAACAATGGTCTTCAGTTTAGAATGACATGAGGGTGAGTAATTAACCACAGAATTTTCATTTTGGGTGATCTATCCCTTTAAGAAATGACTTTGTTTTGGTCAGTTTTGACTTAAGTTCAAAAATCAGCCTCTAAAATACATAATCCAACCAAAAGGAGAGATGAACACATGTTCCACAGAAATAGGAAGAGGAGTATTAGTTCACAGCAAAGTGTAGACTCTTTAGCTGTGACTCAGTCAGAGCCCCGGCCTCATTAGCCTAGTAAATGAAATCCTAAAGTGTGATTTGAGAAAGCCTCTGTGTGTGTGTGTGCGTGCGTGTGTGTGTGTGGCATAAAGTCCCACCCATATTTGTTCTGCCAGCAGACTGCTCGCACAGTGAAGGTGGACCTCACACAGCGCTCAGCCAAAGCCGCAGCGTTTCCGACAGCGTTCCGAGCCTGGCAGCCGCTGCAGGGAGAATGAGGAATTCTCTGAGAATGGAGGAGATGCTGCCAGATATCAGCCCAGAGGCCGCCGAGTAAATTTCTCAGGACAGCCAGCTGGGTGTCTGAGTCTGACAGCTCGCTCACAGTGCCCGCAGAAGAAATCTCCATCAAACCACAATGAGACACAGAGGACTTGTCTGACACTCATCGGTCTAATTACGACGAGAGAGAATCAAAAGCCCTTCAGTGTGTTTGGGACAAAACACCAGCCCTGGAGGCACTAGACATTCAGAAATACAGAACGGCAAATCTATAATTATTGTCGCTGAGGGGCGTCATTATACCTGTCATCATTACACAGTGTCTTCCTCATTCATCTTCGCTGTTCAGATCCAAGCACGTTGAGTTATTCATTACAGACGCATTAGAGTATTATTCAGGCAGGTGAAAGATGCTCTATTGATACAACAAAACTCAAACCACACATCGAAAATTCATCACAAAACCACACTAGTATTAAGTCCGTTGTGTTTGGCGTGGAATCTGCAAGCTATTCCCTGTCTTGTCAACCGTGGATAAATCAAACCTTTATAAATCTGCTCAAAGCTTGCTTTTTTCATCCAGATTTAGCCCGGTCTAAAAGATGGACAGAGTCCAGCTGGATTAAACGGGCAAGGTTACGCATAGACGTGAGTCAACCACCAACGAACAGCAGCTGCCTCATCAGCCACAGTGGGAGGAAGATATCACGGGATGCCTCAACTATGACAAGTTGGCCATAAAATAGTGATTAAACACTGCTTAGATGTGCCTCGATCGTAATTAACAGAAAATTCCCCAACCGTAATGAGCCACTCCGAGATATATAACGCTCATTTTTCTAAGAAAGTCCCGGTGTTTGGTGCCTGGAGGCAGGCTCCCCACGTGCAGAGAGATAGTGTGGGCACGGCGCTGGAGACAGCGGGGATGTTTGAAGCGGCGTGGGGAGCATGTGTGGTCACAGACCTCACAGACCGACGGGTTTGGGGTGGACACGGGCAAAGCAGACACACACGGAGATCACAGGAACCGGGCAGACTGATGTGTGCAGTAAAAGATGGTTTTTAGATCAAGCAAATAATGTTGAAAAAATAATACTTAACCATTTCAAATAAAGTAAAAGATATTCAACAAAAATCATTATTTTTTATTTACAATTATTTAGAATTTTATAATTATTTATTATCTTTTACATTTTAATTTGATTTTTTCCATTTAAACACATTTTTAACACAAATTTTAAATAATTAAGTGAATACATTTAACAAAAAAGCCATGTAAACTATTCTCAACCAGGAAGCCATATATTTATTTAAATATATTAATAGAATTAACATTTACACTGCTGTTCAAAAGTTTGAGATTGGTAAGATTTTTAATGTTTTTCTTCTGCTCATGAAGGTTGCATTTATTTGACCAAAAAAAAAAAGTATATTATGAAATATTATTACAATTTAAAATAACAGTTTCGAATTTTAATAAACTTTAAAATATAATTTATTTCTGTGATGCAAAGCTGAATTTTTAGCATCATTGTTCCAGTCTTCAGTGTCACATGATCCTTCAGAAATCATTCTAATATGCTAATTTATTATCAATGTAGGACACAGTTGTGCTGACTAATATTTTTTGGAAACTGTGATACTGTGATGAATAAATAGTTTAAAAGTACAGCATTTATTTTAAATATACATCTTTTCTAACAGTCTTTACTGTCACTTTTTATCAATTTAACACATCCTTGCTGAATAAAAGTATTAATTTATATAAAAAAAAAAGAAAGAAAAAAATAGTTAAAAAGCATGGTTAAAAAAGGTATTATTTTAAATAAATGCTGTTCTTTTTAAAATTTTATTCTTACAAGAATCCCAAAACAAAGTTTCTCAGGTTCCAAAAAATATTAAGCACAACTGTTTTCAACACTGATAATAAATCAACATATCAGAATGATTTCTGAAGGATCATGTGACACTAAAGACTGGAGTAATGACTTAAGAAAATGCAGCTTTGCATCACAGAAATAAATTATACTTTAAAGTATATTAAACAAATAAACCATTATTTCAATAATATTTCAAAATATTACTGTTTTTCCTGTATTTTTGATCAAATAAATGCTGCCTTGATGAGCATAAGAAACTTCTTTAAAAACCATTAAAAATCCTACTGATCCCAGACTTTTAAACGGCAGTGTATATTTTTAATAATACGTTAAACTATAAACAAAACATACAATCATACAAAACATAAATCTCTATCAATGTTCTCAGTTTCTGTTAATAATATATTATATAGATCTGATAATATTATGTTATATAGGAGGCATGTTTGAATATGCCTGTGTGATGTTAAATCCATAGCTTGTTCTTTCCCCAAAAACATTTAATTAATTCTTTCCAAATAAACAGCCACAAACAATGCAAAAAAATTGGGTGATGGGTCCATTTCAGAAGTGCTTACTAGACATTTAGTCTTTACAAAAGTAAATCTCTCAACATTATTCCATTTTTTATTATTCACACCACTAATCTTAAGATTTGCACCCATAATTTGTGTCTTTATTGTAGCTTTTTTCCTCCTTCTCTCCTCCCTTTCATTATCCAGGGCTGGCCCATGACTTTCTGCCTGGACCCTGGCCACAATTAGGAGTTATAGCAATCATTAACCAAGTATATGAGGCAAGCCAAGCCCAGACAGCATGTAAAACAGTCAAAACCCTGCCACAGACACTCACCTAGCACAGGGAGCCTGGTACTCGAAGGGCCCCAGCTCCGGAAGGGAGCGGCCTACCAGACTGGCCTATGGCTCGGGACAACTGGGATGTGTCTTACCTCTGCCACCCTAGAGCCGGACCTATGGCAGAGCGGAGAATGGTCTACATGAGCTTTACAAGGAATCTTGAAGGTTTTTATGAAGTGTCACCCTGCAAATCCTGTGTTTAAAGCCAGTGAGTTAATGATGACTGTCGGTGCAGTTATCACAAATTACAAATCTCTGGGGAGCAGAGTCTTTCAGCATGTGATACCGACAGTCTTTTAAGAGCAACAGAATCACTATAAAGATTGGATAAATTGCCTCAAATCAACAAATAACACCATTTTAAATGCTGGAAGTAGAGTTTTTACACTCACACTTGAACATCTGCAAGACTCACAACCATATTTTCTGGGAACCCTTGCTTTGTGAATGAAACAAGCTCTCTGTCACTTGATATAATCTGAGAGTCATTGTGTTTGTCGTGGTTTTTCATGTGTAGTTTTAGTAATTTACAGAGACAAAGATATGATGTGTATAACCTGAATGTTTAGATCCAGTCACTGTCTTTCACCAGAGCTGATCCCGTCAGTTTAAAGCGCAGTTGCGAAATTTCTCTGACAAAAAGGCCTATACTGTAAATAGCGATGAATGAAGCATAGCTCACACAGAAATCACTTTCAAACTAAGCATGCTGATTCCACGTGAGGGGACTGCAATCAGTTTATTCTTTCTTTCGACTCAAGTAGCTACTCAAATACTGCATGTAAAGCAGCTATATATGAACTGGAGAGTTTGAGATCATGCCTGTCAATCCTTATACAGCGTCTAGACTGGACGCGAGCGACGCAACGCGACAAAAGACTATAAAACCTGATTATAATCAGTGATCGGCTATCCACCTTATTTTTCAATGCGGAAGTAAGCTGTTTTCTAGTAATGTGTTCATAATCCGCCATAGGGAAATAACGAGAAGAATATCGAAGTGCAGTAAACGGTAAAACAGTTTGCACTACAAACCAATGTGTTTATAATTAAGAAAATACATTAAAATAATATGGCAAGACACACCAGTTTGCAATATCAAGCAGCAAAACAAGCTTTTTGTGCCGCTAAAAATAGCTGGAAGTGGATGAGACCGGAAGCCAGACACAAAAAATGTACAAATGGCTGCACCCATTCCTATGGGAAAAATAAGGTGGATATTTGTAGCAAAAGCCAAAAATACATTGTATAGGTCAAAATTATCGTTATTTTTATGCCAAAAATCTTTAGGATATTAAGTAAAGATCATGTTCCGTGATCATGTTCCCAAAGGTTTTACCAGAAATGCGGTTTGAAACGGCCCTTTTTTTGCTACGTCACAAACGTAAGTAACCATCACGTCAAAGGGCAGATTCATTAGCATGTAAAATTTACCAATAGGATTATTAGCACAAAACCAAATATAAAATAGAGCATTTAATAGAGCATATACACTCTACAGAGCATTAAATAGAGCACAAATGCTAGGCGCTAACCGCTAACTTGAAAAATAACCCGCAGCAACAGTGTAAAAGTAGCCCGGAGTCAGACGCACCTCTCCAGCATTGCCGTCTGCACTTTACTCGCATATGCTCGCGGGCGCGAGCTGGAATCACAAACTAGGCTGCACTCGAGCCTTCAAGGCATTTTGAGGGCACAACATCGTCAATTAAGTAACTTTAACAAATGTTACAGTATCCACTGTAGTTGTCCGCTAGTAAAAACAGTTTTATTAGTCATTATACGTGTTTCGCCATTATATCGTGTTTACTGCAGTTCAGTTAAATGAGAAGTCCACTTCCAGAACAATAACTTACAGATAATGTACTCACCCCCTTGTCATCCAAGATGTTCATGCCTTTCTTTCTTCAGTCATAAAGAATTGTGTTTTTTGAGGAAAACATTTCAGGATTTCTCTCCATGTAATGGACTGCTATGGTGCCCTGAGTTTGAACTTCCCAAATGCAGTTTAAATGTGGCTTCAAACGATCACAAATGCGGTTGTAAAGATCCCAGCCGAGGAAGAAGGGTCTTATCTAGTGAAACGATAGGTTATTTTCATAAAAATAATACAATTTATATACTTTTTGAATGTCAAACGCTTGTCTTGTCTTGCTCTCCCTGAACTCTGTGTATTCTGGATCATGACAGTTAGGGTATGTCGAAAAACTCCCATCTCATGTTCTCCCTCAACTTCAAAATCATCCTATATCTCTGTTTTACCTTTTTTGTTAAGGGTGTTTGATCTTCTTTGCATGTTCACTTTGCAAAGACTGGGTCAGAAATTCTGCAGCGCTGTAGGATGATTTTGAAATGATTTTTGAAGTTGAGGGAGAAAATACGATCTGAGTTTTCAACATACCCTAGCTGTCTGTTGAAATTATTTGAATTTCTGCAGCTAGACCGGATGTGATGTATTTTATTGAAAAGATGAGCGTAAAGTTACAATTATCAATATATATTTTTTCACACTATTTCTGTAAAAGGGTGCTTTAGAATAATTATGGCAGAAATAATTATTTTATAATTATTAAATCATTATTTACATTGATTAGCCCTATAGACAAATTCAATGTTTGCAAACCAGGGTTGCAAGGTTTTCATAACAAAACCCGCCCAATTTCTTCTCAAAACTAGCCAATTAGCATTAGAGTCCCCCGTTAAAAATATTGTTCCGTGGGGTGAAATACACGTTTTTGGCGGGGTAAATAAGAGGATAAATATCACGTTACTGGGGTTGCTTCGACCTGCAGACATGAAAAACAACCCGTGGCAACAGTGTTAAAGTAGCTGTGGACTTGGCAACACTGTATGACGATTTTTGTGGGCGGAGCTTATCTGGGTAGCAGAAAATGACGTTTTTTGAGTGGAATAAAAGAATTAAAAAAAGGTACATTTGAGTTTATATTTCAAAATTTTGACTTTATTCTAAATTTCACAATTCTGATAAGAAAAAATAACTTGTCATTCTCTCTTTTTCCCTCGGCTTTGGCTTTTTCTCCTGAGAATTGACGAACTCACTATTGTTGAGTTAAATCGATTTATAAAGTCTGAACTAGGAGATTAAAGAAAGAATTAAAGATTAAAGATTAAAGAAAACTTTATGAAAACTTTAAAAAGATTTATGTTTTAAAAATAGAGCAATCATAGCAGTTATCATCCCCATTCTTTCCAT
This sequence comes from Cirrhinus mrigala, assembly GCA_036247105.1. Lineage (NCBI taxonomy): Eukaryota > Metazoa > Chordata > Actinopteri > Cypriniformes > Cyprinidae > Cirrhinus > Cirrhinus mrigala. The sequence continues at coordinate 24,001,348 of CM070008.1, read as the reverse complement.
TTAAACGTCTGCGTTTAACTTCAAATGGCGTCTTTGACGACAGTATTCTATAAAAATAATTTCCATTCTGATTCTGGCATCAAAAGGCAACTTTTTTTTTCTCTCTTATTCCCTGTATTTTACCTCTTTTCCTCCATTTGTTACCAGTGTTTTTCTGCCACCACTATGCACGCGTAGCTGCAAGTGGTGTAACTGTGACGCCTACTACAAATTATGTTTTTATCTGAGGGGGTCAATTGTTTTGTGTCGATACATTCATACATTAATTATATTCATTAAAGTCATTAATTTTACAATGGTGAATATGCCGAGGTAGCGGTTGCTGCATGGCCAATTTGAAAATTCTGTGCGACTATTTAAGACAGCATTTTCCATATACAGCATATACATGTAGGCCTACAACCAGTGCCTGAAAGGTGAAAAGACTGTAGATGACCACTGCATATGACATGCAGGAATTTTTTTAAATCTGGTTTAGGTGTTCCCACAAATTCATGAACACATTCATTAATTCTTTCCCTCACATTGTACTAATTTGTTCGTGGCCACGATTTTACTAAAACAATGGAACAAATGAATTAGTCATGGTAACAAAATCATTTCCACAGTATTTAATTTTTTTTTTTCCAAGTATGTCATGTGTGGGGCTTCAAACACTCCAGAACTGTTTGCAAACATTGTGTTTCAAAAATTGTTGTCTCTTTCGAAAAACCTGACTGGCTCATTTAATTGCAAGGTGAGACTTCCATTCCAACAGCTGCCATATACAGCACTACCTATTCATTTTCAACTCTTTTTTTTTTTTTTTTTTATCACCATCAGACATTGTAAAATATGTGAATATTGCATTTTTATTATTAAAACAGCTTGAATTTAACAGACGTTTATAAAAAGCTCGACATCTTCGGGCAATACTAAAAAGCTCCCAACAAAGAAAGATTAGATCATCCCTTTTAAAATTAAAATGCTTAGTCCTTTTTGCAGCTGGAATGTCATAAAAGCTACTATGTGAAACATTTACATTAAATATTTTTTCATACAAAATAAAAGTTCCGAAGAGCGGGCTTCACAGTGATGAGATAAAAGTGATTTTATGTCCCGTATTTTGTTCCCCAAATAACCTTTTAGATAACGTGAAGAAAAAACATCTAAAGAACCTGTTGTGCAGTGGAAAGATTCCATGGATATTTTTCATGGAACCATGGATGCCCATAAATAACTTTTATTTTGAAGAGTGTAGGCAAGTTGATTAAAAGCAAACTGCATGTAAAAAATAAAATCCTGGATTTATAATGTCACAAACACATCCATGCCATTTGGACCTATAAGTCTTTTCGATCATTGTGATTTACAAATGAATAATCGTAAATAGCTTCACCACTAGCCAGTGCTGCAGTTCGGCGTGGAACTAACCGAACGGTTGTGTGGTCGTGATTTATGCGCCATTATCAGTTGCTAATGGGACTGTGAATGTGTATTCTCACAGTTCAACCTCCATGTCAACTAGCACTCACTGGGAGACCTGCTACAGCAGAGTCCAATTGTGCATTAATGAAAACCATGTGCCCAGACTCTGTCAAACTCTAGGCTAATTCCTCTGGTCTTTTAACCCAATACTTTGAGTGGAGCAATGCCTCACTTGCACACCACACTTGAGACCACACCATAGTAATCCTTAATCTCTCAAGTAAACAACACAAAATGTTTTTCTGTTCCTTCACTTGTCATAACAAGAATCCTTTTTTGTTTCCACATGCATTATTATGTCTGTGAAGCCATCCTGTAAAGCCTTGTGAATGGCAGATTTCTTTTTTTCCACAGGAGCAGTGAATGAAAAAGAGCTTTCTGAAACGCACAGGACAGAGGAGTATGGAGCCCGTGGAGCCCAGTGTGTTTATCTATGTCACAGTCTATCGGTGGCTGACCGTGAATAAGTTGGTGGGGGTGGGGGATGTTTTTGTTTCCATGGCAGATGGGGCCCTCTCTCTCTCTCTCGCTCTCTGTCGCTCTCTCTCTGTGTCCAGGAAGTGCCGCAAACACAAACCACACTGAGCGTGTTGTGCTTTCGGCCTGGCCGTGGCTCGCAGCGAGGCAGCGGTCAGGCCTGAGTCTCACTCCCTGGGTGGTCTGGCCCTGCAAATGTTTATGATCTAAACCAACCTAATCCAACTGGCTTGTTTAAGGGAATTGAGAATGATTTACAAGAGCTGCGATGGCCAGGAATAGGAAATCAGAGGAAATCGAGGCAGAGCTTCAAGTCTGTGGTAGCCTTATGACTCTGCTTTGCTTCTATCTATCTGGACTCATTATCCGTGCCGGAAAGTCTTTATGTTGACTGCTCTGATGGCAAATTGTCAGGCTCGGTTGCCTTGATAACATAAGGCTCAGTAGATTTGTCACAGATTTTCCAATTTTACACCTGAATGCATATTGAAATCATATAATCGACAAGACGTCAAGTTTTATTATCTGCATTTTAACCTTGGAATAGTGGAATCATACAATCTCACACATACATATAAATTCATTTTTCCATTAAGGGTTAATATTTTGTACATTCGTGAGGGCAATTTTTATAATCACATAATGTCAAATACTTAAATGAACCCAATTCAAGGTTTCCGCGGGTCCTTAAAAAGTCTTAAATTTAGTTGTAGCAAATTTAAGGCTATAAAACCTTACATTTCTTACATTTTGGGATGGAAAGACTGGAGTTGTGATATGGCTTAATGTGACGATTAAACTTCAAAATGCTGATTTCATTGAATAAATATGAGCGCTGCACATTTCAAAAGGTTGTAGCTATATTTCTGTTGTTCCAAAAGCGGCACCTGCTGGCAGAGAATGAATTTGCATTTTCAGTAAGTCCTTCTGCTGTTTTTGTTCAGACCAAATAAAAAAATTGACTCATATGTAGCAAACACGCAGTTGTAAATGTGAATCCGTGGATTGACAAGAAGCTAGTGTGAAAGCATTTTTTAAAATGCTATTTTATGCTATTTCATTATTCTAATAATTGATTGATAAAAATTGTTGATAATTGATACATAGAAGTTTATTATTTTATAAAACTTTGTGTTTTTGTGAAAACCTGTATCTGAACTGTATGCTTTTTACAATCATTTTATGGTTTAATATGTTAACATAGACATTGCCCTACCCTGCTCATTTGGTATTCATTTTATCTGTGCAGATCTTAAAACAAGGTCTTAAAAACTCTTACATTTGATTTAAAAAATCCTGCAGATACCCTGCAGTTACTTTTAATATGTTACCATAGACATTGCCCTACCCCATTCATATGATATTAATTTTATCTGTGCAGATCTTAAAAAAAGGTCTTAAAAACTCTTACATTTGATTTAAAAAAATCCCGCAGATACCCTGCAATTGCTTTAATCAATATTTATATCAATATAAACTATTGTCAATAATAATAAGACTGTATAAACTTGTATGTAGTCTTTCTTAATTATAAATGTGAAAAACAGGTGGGCTGCAATGTTATGACAAAAATCATTTTTGAAGATTATTGCTTTTTATATCGTAATAATGACTATTAATATCGATACAGAAAATATGTAAAACGTTTTTTGTTTTTGTCTGCGTTTTGGCCACGTCACTTTCTGGCTTCACAGACAAACATAGAGGTGCGTTCACGCCATATCGGAATTCCAGTAATTACGAGATTCCAACTTGTAAAAAGCCTTCACATCCTTGTAGAACTCGTAATTACAACTTGTGAACTGGGAGTCTTCTGAGAGCTACGACTTGTACCACATGACCGCTGTACCACCTGACCAACGTAGGCTCTGTTTAGGCTTTGATAGCGTTGCCATAGAAAAGCATAATTCCGAGTCTGAGGACGTGAACAGCTCCGAGCAGAACGTCACATGTTGTCATCTCGAAATTACGGTAATTACGATATGGCATGAACGCAGCATATCAATCCATGACGTTGTTATAGTCTAGCGCAAGTTATGCAAAAACTCTTTTATTTACATCGTATCTGCACTGTGTTATTATGGTGAGGGAATTCGCGAGCGTGCGCACTCATCAACAGCTCAGGCGTTTTTAGCACTAACTAATCTAAGCTCCTCTGGTTGCTGCGTTTTCATCCTGATTGGCCAAATGCATTTCTAAGTTAAACAGAAACGCACTTGATTGGTTGTAAGGCTCAACGCTGCACAAAACAGTGCAAAAGCGATCTGATGCAGTCTAAGCGAAATCGAAAAGTAATTACGCGAATTGACACGTTTCATTCATTTTCACATTTCATTTCCATCGGAACAGCCGTAATACATTGTTTAATTGTTGCCGTGAATTTATTGAGCATTTTTGTTCATTTTGGTGGCAACAAGCGAGATATATATATATATATATATATATATATATATATATATATAATATATATATATATATATATATATATATATATATAGCGATTTAAGTCACTATGACCTTATAATTATGTATGTGTGTGAGATTGCATCTCAGATATGGATCTATGGCTTTATAAAAGTTTTGTGCATGTTCATCTCAAATATCACTCACCAAAGACTGTGTTCCATAATGCAACACCTGTGCCACATTTCCTCTCTGTGCTCCATCCCTCCATGCCATCATTAGCACAATCATGTCTGCCTTTAGTCTTAAGCCCTCCAGAGTTTGTCATGGTCACAGGTTAGTGCCGTAAAAGAGCAGATAATCACTAGAGAAGTGTCAGTGGCCTGAACTGACATTTATTGCCATATTTTCTTGAACCAGAGCCCACTGCTATAATGACAAAAATATTGCCATCTGTATGTAGTGAACAGCTTGTAAATAAAGATGAATCAGAGGTATTAGAACAGAACATTAAAACTCTTATGGCTGGATTTCAGAGATGATGGTTGCCAGATTGCATGCACATTAAAATGGACCCCCATGACCTTCACTTTGAAACTGGTGAGAAGTGACGGTCAGATACTGAAATTCAGGCTTTTTAGGTTTAATGGCTCAAGGTTGACCAATATTGCATTTTTATGACCAATATAGAGATGTTTTTAATTGTTCTGTTTCTTCTTTTTCAAATTATTGCTGGCATTTTATAACAGTAATAAGCCATTTAAGGCTTCACTGATTTCGTAGCACAGCATCTGAACATGTTTCAGCAGAATTTGATGTAACAATGGTTGAATGTTTGTGCCTATTTTGCATTGTGCACATCTGTTTTAACCAATCTAGTTTCAATGATGCACATCACCAACATTTAGCATCATTTCCCTCACACAGACCAAACGAAAAGCAGATTTGCTTGCTTAGCTGGACATAAAAATGTAAATGAGAATGCTTGTTTTTGCTCTCTGTTTGTGATCATTTAACATGACCCCACAGAAATTGCAGCGGTCCGCTCAGGCAGTACACCAGATGTTAAACTTGGGTCATGTAATCCATATGAGATTTCTCGGGTTATCCTTTAGAAATGTTGCTTCACTTTACAAAAGAATAAAAGATAAGGAGGCCAGAGTTTCTGGAGAGTGTGAATCACAAACAGTTGGTGTTAGGAAACATAGCAAAGGTGTGAATTCAGCACACAAACAGTTAGAGCTTTAACATCAATATTTCCTTTGCTTTAACTTTTCTCTCTGCTTTTTTTTTTTTTTTTTTTTTTTTTCTAATGGAGGCAGCCTGCCCTGTTATTCCAATGTTTCTTCTGCAGGCAGCGACCAATGAAGCTCATCTCCTGTCCAGAGAAAACAAAGCTAAGCCACATTCCCAGAGTTCAATTTGCTGTTACATCGGAGGTCTGTGAATTGGGGTTTGGGCCATGCCTGTTGACTGAGGGGATCTGGGTGGAGGGAACTGGGCTTGGGAGAAGGCTTTAAATTTTCACTGTTTAACTGGACATATTCTTTATAGACTTAGATTCCAAGTGAGAAAAAGGGAGAATTGTTGACGTGGGAAGGAAAAATCCAGTACAAAAATGTAACGTGGTAGCTATTCGGCCAAAATAGTTACTATTCACAGTGGTTGTTGCTGCTCTAAAACCCACAATAAATTAGTACTGAACATTTAAACACAGAAACATTCAGTATTTTCCCTGTCAGTTGACGTATTTCTTAATGACAGTGGCGAGCACCATATTACCGCAATTTATTGTGGTTATTGTAATTTTTAAGGGATGTTGGATGCTATGAAACTGGAAAATGAATTATTCAATGCTATGTCTATTACATCATTTATTTTATTATGTGTAAAATTATATGTTGTATTGTTGTAATTTCAGTATGTCATATTCATATTATTTTAAACATAGGCTAAATAGATTTGACAACCCCTTCTTAAACTCCTCTGATTGTTTTTAAAAATTATGATTATATGCATATTAAAATAAAAAAATATCAAGAAAATGTAAATTCATAATATATAATGAACAATATTTTACAAAGTTGATATATAATTTCTATACATTACCAGTCAAAAGTTTATGAACAGTAAGATTTTTAATGTTATTTAAAGTTGTCTTCTCTGCTCGCCAAGCCTGCATTTATTTGATCCAAAGTACAGCAAAAACAGTAATATTTTGAAATATTTTTCCTATTTAAAATAACTACTTTCTATTTAAATATATTTTAAAATGTAATTTATTCCTGTGATCAAAGCTACATTTTTAGCTACATTACTCCAGTCTTCAGTGTCACATGATCCTTCAGAAATCATTATAATATTCTGATTTGCTGTTTATTATTATTATTATTATTATTATTATTATCAATATTATATAGGGGGGGGGGTTACAGAAAGTAATACTTTTATTTAGCAAGGATGCTTTAAATTGATCAAAGGTGATGATAAAGACATTTATAATATTGCAAGATTTTTGTATTTATATTTCAGATAAATGCAGTTTTTCCAAACTTTCTATTCATCAAGGAAACCTGAAAAAAGTCTACTCCGCTGTTTTCAACATAATAATAATAATAATACATGTTTTCTGTGCAGTCAATCAGAATATTAGAATGATTTCTGAAGGATCATGTGACTGTGTAATGAAGCTAAAAATTCAGCTTTGAAATTACAAATTAATTACATTAAATTACATTAATTTTAAAAATATTCGAATAGAAAACAGTTCATTTAAATCGTAAAAATATTTAAAAATATTACTGTTTTTGCTGTAAACATGGATCAAATAAATGCATTATTATATAAATCCGAATTTAAATTCAAAGCACATTTGTATTTATGAAAACTAAAATTAACAAACAAACAAATAAATATTGACGTAATCATAATATTTTCACGCTTTCTCATTCTGCGTCAAATACAGGAACGGATTCTCTGTGCGGAACCAAAGTTACTGGTGGTAGTTTCCGCACGACCCATTTACAAGTAGCGGTCTTATGTCATATTATCTCGAAATATCTGGATGAGTTATTGTAGACTAGTACTGATAAAATATCTTGAGGATTTTTAGTTATTTCTGTTCTTTGTGTTGAAGTAGTTAGATTCTCTTTTGGTTTTAGCAGTAAGTGTTTGAAGATCGCCAGTGTAGTGACAGGCTGATCCACATGAGCGTCTGCTACAGTGCTGCAGATCTTCACGTGCACGGACTCAATACTTTACAAAACATAAACATTTGGACGAGCAATAAAGGTAAGCCGAGTGTATGTGCGTGTGTTTCTAACTTGTTTAGGTGTTAATAAATAAAAACGTCAGAAGCGGTTATGTTTCGCACTGTCTCACTTGACGTAGTGTAGATGATGAAATAAGTGTCCTGTCAGGAGTAATGTTTTGAAATGCATGTTGAATCAAGGTATATTCAACACAAGGGTCCGTCTGTCAGTCTAATTAAGTGTTTTGCTATGGGAGCTGCTGTAGATTGAGCGTGTTGTTTGTTTTGTCCTGCAGGTGTCAGGGATGGAGTTGCAGGCGGTGTTGATGGCAGCAGGTGGAGGCTCCAGGATGATGGATCTCACCTATAACACCCCCAAACCTCTGCTACCTGTTGGCAACAGACCCCTCATCTGGTACCCCCTCAACCTGCTGGAGAGGGTGGGCTTCGAAGGTAAACAAACTATCAATTCAGGGAAAAAAAGGTTATTAAAAGTGAAATTTTGTCCCATGAGAAAATTTTGTTGTCAGGTATCTAGCGTTAGTATATTGAAATAGAGATATATGGGTAGATTTATATCATTTCTGTTTTCAGAATGCGTTTATTACAAATCCCTGAAGTAGCTTGATGGTTGTTCCTAACATTGCTCTGCATTTTGGTCATTTTTTAACGTTTGAGGGCTTTATATGTTGAGAGGAAAAAACAAAAATATTTTAATGAAATGTTGCAAAATGCAGTTTAGTCAGTTTGTTCAGTTTTTGAAGTATTTGGTCTATTATTATAGTATAACAGAGAAAAAATGTCACTTGAAATAAAATAAATATGAAGTGAAATTAAAAGAAAATATTAAAGAACTGTTTATTTCAGATTCTGCATTTGTGATGGCAACATATCTCATTTTAATTCAGTTTGTACTTGATGTACTAAAATAGCTAAAACTAAAATTTAGACAAAAATAATAAAATCTGTAGACAAATATAAAAAACTACTAAAAATGACAAAAGCTCACACCAAAATGACTAAAATTTTAACAAAAATTAAAATGCAAGCAAAAATATAAAAATGGTAAACTGATTCAATATAAGCATAAAAATATAAACTGATTAAAAGTATTGCTCATGCATTTTATGTATATAGATTTTTTTTATGATCATAAAGTGGGTTTTATGTTTAATCTTTTTTTAATATTATGATATTACATGAGATGCTTTGTAAAAATGTTAGAGCACTTTGAACTGCATTTCTTGTGGAAAAGTGATATGCAAATGAGGCTTATTTTTATTATTTTTATGTTAATAATTATGATTGGTTCACTACCAGTCAAAAGTTTTTTAACAGTAAGATTTTTAATGTTTATTATTATTATTATTATTATTATTATTATTATTGTTTTGGCTTTTTTTTTTTTAAAAAAAGAAAAGTCTCTTCAGCTCAACAAGCCTGCATTTATTTGATCCAGAGTACAGCAAAAACAGTAACATTTTGAAATAACTGTTTTCTAATATAATACATTTTAAAATGTAGTTTATTCCTGTGATCAAAGCTAAATTTTTTGCATCATTACTCCAGTTTTCAGTGTCACACGATCCTGCAGAAATCATTTTAATATGCTGATTTGCTGTTCAAAAAACATTTATTATTGTTATTATTATTATAACAGTTGAGTACATTTTTCAGGATTCTTTGATGAAATAAAAAAGAAATAAAAAGCTTTTGTAACATTATACACTATACTATTTAAAAGCTTGGAGTCGGTATAATTTTTTATTTAGTTTTAAATTGATCAAAAGTGCTGCTAAAGATATTTATAATGCTACAAAAGATTTCTATTTCAGAATTGTTGTTCTTCTAAACTTTCTCTTCATCAAAGAATCCTGAAAAAATTCTACTCAGCTGTTTTCAATAATAATAATAAATAAATGTTAGAATGTTAGAATGATTTCTGAAGGATCACGTAAGTGGAGTAATGATTCTAAAAAATAGCCTAGGGATAAAAATAGTCACAGGAATAAACTGCATTTTAAAATGTATTCAAATGAAAAACAGTTATTTTAAACTGTAAAATTATTTCAGAATTTTACTGTTTTTGCTGTACTTTCAAATTAATGCAGGCTTGGTGAGCAGAAGAGACTTCTTTAAAAACATTACAAATCTTACTGTTCAAAAACTTTTGACTGGTAGTGTATATTGTTAAAAAATGCTATGTTGCCTCCTTCCTATAATGATATACTTAATAATACACTACTGAAATAGGTGTCCTGAGAATCGTTACTCTCAGGCAATCCTAGACTCTGTAAACAACACAGAACAGTTGAGGGCATGGGTTTGCTCACATCTGATTGGATGACATGTCTTTGGGCTGGGTTTGGGAGAGTGGGTGTGTGTGGTGGAAGTTAACAAAACGGCTGAAATTGCTTACAACACATTTAATCTGCAGGTGGTAATAATTTGCGCAGGCTGCTTAAATTGAACTAATAAAGTCCTTATTTCCTAAATAGGAAAGGTAGGGCCGTTTTTACAATTGATGTACTCTAATGGCATGGTTTCCATGTTAAACCCACCCACACCGACCAGTTGCTTCTCATTTTGGAGAACAGGAGCTGGACAAATCCAACTAGATTTTGTTGTTTTCGTATTTTGACAGCATATTATGCTTTATAAGGCTGTACGTCATCGGTATGTATAAATAAATCTGAGGGATGACTAAGTGTCCTAAATTTATACATTCAAATTGTAGAGGGTGGATGTATTGCCTAGTTGAAAGACTAGACTGGTAAAAGACAAATGAAATAAAAAGCCAAGTTAAAATTACAGAGTCAAATGCACCCCAGACAACTAATGTTGGATCGTTTCAACTCTGTAATAAATCAAGTGCAGTCTAGTACTTGAAGATAAATGGCAGAGTGCCTTATGTTTTAGGCCAGCTTTTCTCCACATAGCTTAGAAATAGGAGACCTTCAGCAGGCCACCCCGTAAAAACTGTTTTGGGCCAACATAGCATGGAGCAATATGCAATTTAATAGTGCTAGATATATACAATAATAATAATTATTTATTCATTTATTTATTTTTATTTTGGAGGGGAGAGGAAAAGTCTTGAGCTATTTTTATTTTATTTTATTTTATTTTATTTTATTTTATTTTATTTTATTTTATTTTATTTTATTTTATTTTATTTTATTTTATTTTATTTTTTGAAGGTCCACAATTAATGTTTGTTGAGAACATGAATGGAGTTTAAAATGTGCATTTAAAAGTTGCTTTTTAATCTACATTTTAAAACACACATGAAATGAAAAATAAACCATTTTAAGTGTCTTAATTTGTACATTTAAAAAGTGATTTATTTATATTTTTATGTTTGAATTATGAAATCGATTAACTTTTTCCTTCATTTTAAGTGTCGGTCCAGTCCTTGGCTACATTTATCTGTATTTATAGACTTTTATGCTAAAATACACTAATTAAAATAAGGGTGTTTTTTTTTGTGGAAATAAATCCAAACCGTGTTTGGAACCCTGTGTTTACTTCATTGCTTTACCACATTTGAGAGCCAGTAGGGGCTGTGTACCTTTTTGATTATTTGTGTTTAATACCTTTATGATGATTAAATGTTTATTGTTCACACCTAGCTGTATTGACTAACCGTGCAATCCAGCAGGTATGGAGTTTGTGGGTATGGCCCTTTGCCTGCCCAGCAGTACAGTATGCACCTTTATGTGTGGCACAGTCTGTCCTGTTAACAGCCAGAGTGCCAGCCAGCAAGACCCTGCAATTAGCTTTTACAAGTCTTAGCACAAACTATGGTAAGTAAGTTGCTTCGTTAGAAAATATTTACGCAGTAAAGCAGAATTCTGGGACAAACTTCTTCCAGTTGGCTGAAAGTTTCTCTCGCCGGGCATTCGACAAATAATCCACAAAGACTCGATTGAAGGTGTTTTGTCTAATATGTGTTTTTACAAGTCTGAGGTATCACAGGTAAAGTGTGTGCTGTGCTCAACCAGCGGTGTAGTGAAACAAAACCATCTCCTCCATTTCCCACAAAAACAAACCTAAATTCTAGGGAACGATATCAAAATCTCACGATACAATAATATCATAGACTTATTCGTTGCCATATTTAAAAAAGACAGATGAATTGGGTGGAAAAAATTACAGTTTTGTACAGTTTTAAAGTTCATTTATTCTATTTAATGCACTTTGAAAGTTCAAAATTAAGAGCTCCAACCCATGTTCTTAACTAAGAAAACCTAAGTCAGAAAAAATTGACTTGTACCTGAACTTTAAAGGGAACTCAGCCCTCTCTTTATTTGTGACATGCTGTCTCAGTCTAAAGTACATTCACACTGGTGTTTTAGGATGCCGAACAAATTAGAATATAATAATAATAATAACAACAACATTGACAGTAATAGCCATATATTGTAAAACAATTGCAATGTAAAATAGTATATTATTTTTGCTTTACACTGCAGTAGGGAAATTACAGTACTACTTTCCTAATTTCTACAGTTGAAAGAGATATTTTGAATTTGGACTGCATTTAAACCACTAACTGTCAGCAATCCATACTGCGCTTTTAAGCTTTTATTTTGACGGAAATGGCAGTAGAGCTTTTTTGTGAAGGAAAACTCCAGTGAAAACAGACTTGATGAGGGGATTAAAGGAAGTCCACTTCCAGAACAAACATTGACAGATAATGTACTGACTCCCTTGTCATCCAAGATGTTCATGTCTTTCTTTCTTCAGGCATAAAGAAATTGTTTTTTGAGGGAAATATTTCAGGATTTTTCTCCATATAATGGACTGATATGGTGCCCCGATTTTGAACTTTTAAAATGCAGTTTAAATGCAGCTTCAAATGATCCCAAATGCGGTTGTAAACAATCCCAGCCGAGGAAGAAGGGTGTTATCTAGCGAAACGATCAGTTATTTTCGTAAAAATAATACAATTTAAATACTTTTTAATGTCAAACGCTCGTCTTGTCTCACTCTGCCTGAACAGTTTTTTTCCGGTTCATGACATTTAGGGTATGCCAAAAAACTCCCATCTCATGTTCTCCCTCAACTTCAAAATCGCCCTTTATCGCTATTTTAGCTTTTTTGTTAAGGGTGTTTGATCTTCTTTGCATGTTCACTTTGCAAAGACTGGGTCGGTACTTCTGCAGTGATGTAGGATGATTTTGAAATGATTTTTGAAGTTGAGGGAGAAAATACGATTGGAGTTTTTCGACATACCCTAACCGTCTTGAGTCAGAATACACAGAGTTCAGGAAGACCAAAAAGTATTTAAATTGTATTTTTTTAATGAAAATAACCAATCGCTAGATAAGACCCTTCTTCCTCAGCTGGGATCGTTTACAACCGCATTTGAGATCGTTTGAAGCCGCATTTAAACTGCGTTTTGGAAGTTCAAAATCGGGGCACCATATCAGTCCATTATATGGAGAAAAATCCTGAAATGTATAACTCAAAAAACAATTTCTTTTATGGCTAAAGAAAAAAAGACATGAACATTTTGGATGACAAGCGGGGGTGAGTACATTATCTGTAATTTTTTGTTCTGGAAGTGGACTTCTCATTTAAGCCATATTGTGCTTTTGGTATTAGTTCATTTGACAGGTACTGTACCAAAGCATAATGGCCCAAGACCTTTTATGTTAGAATAAGAAGTTTAAATCTATTTTAAAGAACACTTTTTGCCCGGAAGACATCCTTTTATATTGTCATGTGGCCATGATAATGTCGAGACAGTTGTGCTATCGCGATATCACGATATTGGTAATATCGTTAATTTCCTACTAAATTCCATATTATTCTATATTCCAAATATCTAAACTGTTATCACTTCTGTAATTACACTAACAATCAAAATGTTTGAGAAAGTAAGATTTTATTCATCAAAGACACATTAAATTGATTACAAATGGCAGTAAAGACATTTATAATGTTACAAAAGATTTCTGTTTCAAAGAATAATCCTCTGTATTTACTAGAAAATGTATCACAGTTTCTACAAGAAATGTTAAGAATGATTTCTGAAGGTTTATTTGACCCTCAAAGACTGCTAGGAATTCAGCTTTGCCATCACAGGAATAAATTCCATTTTAAAAAATATAAAAAATTACAAACGCATCTTTTAAATGGTAATAATATTTAGCACTTCAGTACTTGTTTCATCTGAGTGTTATCGTTATGTTCTTTTCCAGAGGTGATTGTCATAACCACTAAAGAGGTTCAGAAAGCCCTGAGCGCTGATCAGCGCCTGAAGACGGATGTGAAGATGAGGTTGGATATTGTATGTATTCAGGAGGAAGCTGACATGGGCACCGCAGATGCCCTTCGACACATACAGCAGAAGATCAAGGTGCGTCAAGTGTCATAGGATAAGTTATAACATTGCTTTCATTGACATTTGGCACTTTATAAAAAAACAGGACACCGAAAAGGACTGGAATTGTTAGGGCTGGGCGATAAATCGATAACAATAATTATCGCGCGATATCTATTTCCTTGATAAACATTAACAAAGAGTTTGATAAATGATGTTTGATATAATGTTGATGTGGCAAAGGCGAAACAAAAGAGCGCTAGTAATTTGAAGCGCACCACTCGGACCATTTATCCGCTCAGATAAAAGATCAAACGGTGGTGTGACGCGAACTTACTACAGCAGATGCATTCACTCTCTGATGAGTCTCGGTCACTAAACAGCACTGTGAGATCCAGTGTGAATTCAGTGAAGAACACAAATGACTCCGTTTATAGCCAGATATAACAGCATTGACAAACAGGAGAAAGACTGTGCGCAACGATACAGTCAGAAGGCTTTGTAATTTACAAATTGCCATAATTTCTTATAGGTTTACTGTAGTAGCTCTAATTGCACAATGGAATTGTGTTAGAAATGTGGGTATGTTTGTCGAATTTGATTATATTATTAATGTAGACATGCATTAAATGTATTAAAGGAGGGGTAATGGAATATAATTGCAGTATTTTTTGTTATTAAGCTATAGCGTTTATGCATTTATACTAAATGTATTTAGACTACTGTTTTTCATACAAATACATAGGAACCATATTACATTTTTACCATGGTATTGAGGCTATATTTGTGTTTTAACTGTTATTATCATGATCTATGGATGATGCTATGGAAGAGCAATGGTTAATTAGAAAAAACAAAAATGAAAACTCAAACAGTCAGAATAATTAAATTTCACCTTATTGAAATGAGGTTGCTACAATTTTTACAGATATTACTGATTTTGATAATGAATATAATATTAATATTATCAGGCTACACAAGCCTGTTTCTTGATTTGAAACAACAGTACTCATTAAAACTGCAGAACTAAGAATTTTTTTTTCTATTAAGATATTTATTTTGTTAAGGAAAAATAACTGGAAAAATTGTAAAGAATTCAAAAAACATGAAGTGTTTGTCTTGTTATGACCATAAAGAATAGTTTAAAGCCACAATTAACTGTCTGGTTTTTACAACTTTCACTTTTTTTCTGCCTTTAAACTTGAAAGAAGTAAAAATTTGACATAATTACTTACTACTTTTAAAAGGAATGGTAGGAGATACAAATTTGATGTTTAAAACTAGCTTGTGCATCATACAGTAACATGAGAAGTGCTACCATACAAAATTCCGAAACTGAGAAGTACAAGCTATGATTTTGCTAAGTAATAGGATCAAAATGTTTTGTTGGTCCTGAAACAACATTCCTCTCAAAGAAAATATCCTTAACCACAACCCTAAAGTACCTAAAATGAGAAGGAAAAGATATAAAGCCCCTTACTCTAAGATCTGATTGGTTGGTAGGAATGAACAACAAGATGCTGATCCAGGAAAATGTTTTTTTTTTTTTTTTTGGCAAAATCGTTGATGTTGCAAAGCAAATACAGACATGTAGGTGTGACAAAGAAACAAAGAAAGAGTGCAGAGTAAATGTTTTAAGAAACCGTTTTTTTATTTTAGGAAAAATTACATTTAAAGGGATAGTTCACCCAAAAATGAAAATTCTGTCATTAATGATTCAGCTACAGTACATGTAGTTCCAAACCCATAAGGCCTTTGTTTATCTTTGGAACACAAATTAAGATATTTTTTATGAAATCCGAGAGCTTTCTAAACCTGCATAGACACCAACACAACTGACACATTCAAGACCCAGAAAGGTTGTAAGGACATTGTTAAAACAGTCCACGGGATATCAGAGGCTCAACCAATTTATACCTTATTTTAAGTTTTTGTGATGAAAATAATTTATGATGAAATTTAGCATTTCACTATTTCAGATAACTGCTTAAATAATATTTGTAGTCTGGTTTTTAGCTAGTAATGATGTAGCTCCTGAATTGACATGTAAGGAGTGTTCAGTGATGAAGGAGGGTCATAAAAGAGTTAGCAACACAATGATGTGATGAATATTCATCACTGTAAATCACTAAATCACTGTGCTCAGAGTTAACCATAGCATGGGGACTAAATGGAAGAAACATAACAGCATGAGCATGCGCGTCCATGTAAGCATGAGTGTGTGTCCAGAAGTGTGTAAAAGCCTGGCAGGCATACACAGCCTCACCTTTCTCCCATGTGAGCTGGCCTGGGGTCAGTGGAATGATGTGAGGGGCAGATCCTGTGTGCCACAGGGGGATCTTTGATCCGTGCAGCCCCGCACTGATGGGTCCAACTCCACAGAGTGCCTCATTTCACCTGTTGAAAGCCCAGCGGCCAGAGACGGCTAACTCCACAAACACATGATGTCAGAGCCCTTCCTCAACCCATACTGGCGTTCATGGGCCTGCAGGATGTGTAAGAGTTGTTGTGTAGATGGAATAGGGGCGGTATGGAAACATCCTGGTGGGCTTTCAGGGTCACTGTTGGGATTAAGGTAGTTTGGAACTAGTCACAGAAACAGTATTTTTCTGTTTCTTGGGTGTGGTGTAATTTAGTGGTTAAAGATCTGGGCTAGTAACCAAAAGGTTGTAGGTTCAAATCCCACAAGCAATGATCCATGAGCTTTCAGCATCGTATCCTTGAGCAAAATTAGTCTGTTTAATAAGTACAGTGGGGCATAAAAATCTGAAACCACAAAATCTGAGAAAATGTTTTTGGACTTTAAAATATTTTGGAAAAAGAAGCAGTGACACTAAATAAAAGAAATTTTGGGCAGTTGAGGAGTGGTGTTTTAACTTTTTATTCAAATAAATAAATAGTTTATTTACAATTGTCCCCAATGTTTTCTTTGAATAAATACTTTGTTGACCAGTTACCAAGCAGTGCTTAAATTTGTTGAGTCTGTGGTGTAAAAAGGTCGCATTAGCAATTAAAGAAAAACACTTAAGAAAGACATGGTCAGGTCAAAGTGTCTGAATAATTTCAATTATCAATTTTACTGGTAGTCCACTGTATGAAGAATTTTTTGGTATAACATGTCAAAGTTTTGCTATCGTCACTTGATGAACTATTTATAGTGTATAAAATAAAAATAAATAAATAAATAAATAAATAATAAATTCAACAATTATATTTGGTGTCTGAATAATATTTTGAATTATTATTATTATTATTATTATTATTATTATTATTAAATTTAATTTATAAAATGAATATTTTTTTCTGACCCATATTGTCATGCTAATAATATCATTCGAAATGAATGTGTATTGAATTAGAAAAAAAAAGATATATATATAAATTGTCGATTATTCCCTTGAAATTCCCAACTGCATGCCACATTTTTATATATAGTTTCTTCTTTAAATATAAAAAAAGTAAAAATGTAAAAATGAAAACAATAAGAGAAAAAAAACCCTTAAGATAACCTGTAGGAAAAATACACGTACTCTCTTTTTTTTTTTTCCTCCCTCCCTCTCTCTCTCTCTCTCTCTCTCTCTCTCTCTCTCTCTCTCTCACACACACCCATACATCTTAAGAAAACAGAATAATGTAAGTGGATTTTTTTTTTTTTTTCTTTCAGTTGTGCCTTTGAATGATTGCATAATTGTGTCATCTGAAATTGTAATCATGATTAGAAATTCAATTAATTGTGCAGCCCTAGCCAGACATTGACCCTGGAAAATCTTGTGATTTTCACTATTTATATATATATATATATATATATATATATATATATATATATATATATATATATATATATATATATATAATATATATATATAAACTTCTCACACAAATTGTCATGCTGATAATATAGTTTGAAATTAATATGTGTATTGAATTAGAAAAATACAAAATTATATATAGACCAACAGTTTTTCTGACACAACCACAAAATTTGACCCAAGAAAGCCATGACCTTTTATTATTTTTATTATTATTTATGCATTTTAGATTCTTTTAAAAATGTATGTAATAGTGTATTTTCAATACAACTTATGACCCAATATAATCTGAAATTAATATACGTGTATTAAATTGGGAAAAAAATTCCGGCACAACTACAGAATTTAATACCCCCAATTACCCCCCCCCCCCCCAAACACACACACAAAAAAAACAGAAAAATCTTTTTTCTTTTACTCTTTTTTTTTTTTTTTTTTTTTTTCCATGCTGATAATATAATTTGAAATGAATAGATGTATATTGATTGAATTAGAAAAATAATATTATATATAGAAAATTATATAGAGAGACAATTTTTCTGGCACAGCTACAAATTTTGACCCAAGAAAACTAGGAAAACAATGAGATTATTTATTTATGTATTTATTATTTTTCATGAGCTGAACTCAAAGATCTAAGATCTAAATCTGTCTAAATCTGTGTTAGTGAGCACTTCTCCTTTGCCGAGATAATTCAATTCAATTCAGTTCAATTCAAATTTATTTGTATAGCGCTTTTCACGATACATATCGTTGCAAAGCAACTTTACACCAAATTAGTGTTTTTACAATATGTTTATATTTATTTATATTATAATCCATCCACCTCACAGGTGTGGCATATCAAGATGCTGATTAGACGGCATGATTATTGCATTAGGCTGGCCACAATAACAGTGTATATATATTTCAAAGTTCTTTTGAGAATTTTTGTGGTGTAGTAGTGTTTTTTTTTTCAGTACAACTTCTGACACATATTGTCATGCTGACAATATAATTTGAAATTAATATGTGATTTTGTTGGGATAGGACAGTATTTGGTCGGGATACAGCTATTTGAAAATTTGGAATCTGAGGGTGCAAAAAAATCAAAATATTGGGAAAATCGCCTTCAAAGTTGTCCAAATGAGGTTCTTAGCAGTGCATATTACTAATCAAAAATTAAGTTTTGATATATTTACGGTAGGAAATTTACAAAATATCTTCATGGAACATGATCTTTACTCAATATCCTAATGCTCGTTGGCATAAAAGAAAAATCAATAATTTTGACCCATACAGTGTATTTTTGGCTATTGCTTCAAATATACCCATGCTCCTTAAGGCAATACAAAATTATACAAAATTATTTATAGACAGAACATTTTTCTGGCACAACTTTACCATGACTTCACATTTAAAAAAAAAAAAAAAAAAGTATGCTGATGAAACGTATTAAATGCGACCAATGCCAGCCCTGCAGTTTAAATTCTTTTGATAATTAATGTATTAGTATATTATTTTTCAGTTCAACTTCTGACATAAATTGCAATACTGATAATATAATTTGAAATGAATATATGTGTATTAGAAAAAAATATGTGTGTGTGTGTTTATATGCTGAAGTTACTTTGGATTAAAGCAGCTGCAAAAAGATTCATTCGTTTCTTTCAAAAAGGTCCAAATATTTTGTCTATCAGATGCATTAGTGCATTTGTTCATGTGTATCATACCCTTGCGCACAACACTTACGAAAGTGTAAAATCTCTGAGAGAGGGATGCCTTAGACATGTGCGAACGCTTATCACAGGAGATTAACTGACAAAAAATATCAATGCAGTGGAAAGGGAATGTTGAGGAGGAAGGCTTGCCGGAGCATGCTAACAGCGCAGATGCGTTTATTTCTAATCCTAGAGAGAAATGAGAGATTAAAAGCATTGAGTTGCAGAGCCCTCCAGTGCACGAACAGCCCCACTACGTGTTGAGAGATGAGCGCTGGCAATAGGGGCCCTAAATCCCCGTTTATTGTATGGTCTAAACACATAGTCTACTCCCTTGCTTCAGCAAACAACGTGGACATAATGGAAGCATCTGACAGAGTGCCTGACTCTTAAAACTCTCTTTCATTAGCCTGTGTTTGAGTTCATACTGATGCATTGAGTCAATGTTTGTACAGAAACTGAATAATCTTCGTGTTGTGTAGCATTCTGCCAGCTTTTGTTAGTAATAAGGCTGCGGGTTCACTGGGATCAAGTCGTTCCCGATCAACTCGTGTCCTCATTTTTCCTGAAAAATGCACTTATATGTCTTTGTTTGCCCCAAGTGCTCAAATTAATATAAATGGCAATTTTTTCTCTTTTCCTTTATTTTTGGCCTTTTGTGATGGTTTTTATGTCACATATCTCCTATATATAAGCAATATCTCACTCTCAACTTCAAAATTGATAAACATATATTTATTTATATGCATTAGTGCTGTCAAACGATTATTTGTGATTTATTGCATCCAAAATAAGCCTGTTTGTTTACATAATATATTTGTGTACGGTGTATGTTTATGTATATATGAATACACACACATACAGTATAAAATTTGAAAATATTTACATGTATGCATTTACATTTATATATTTATAAATATTTAATATAAACAACATATTTTTCTTGAATATATACATGTATGTGTGCGTATTCATATATACATAATAAATATAAGTGCACACATTATGTAAACAAAAACCTGTTTTACTCTGGAGAAATTAATTTGAATGGCAGTTTCTTTTTTTGCTTCATTTTTGGCCATTTGTGATGATTTTTATATCACATCCCCTATATATAAGCAATATCTCACTCTCGACTTTAAAATTGATAAAAAATGTATTTATGTATATGCAAGTATCTAATACTCTGGAAAAGTACTCTAAAATAATTTAACTGAATGAAAGTTTCTTTCTTTTTTGCTTTATTTTTAGGCTTTTGTGATGATTTTTATATTACATCTATATATAAGCAATATCTCGCTCTCAATTTCAAAATTGCTAAAAAAAAAAAAAAAAAAAAGAGATATTTATGTATATGCAAGTATCTAATACTCTGGAAAAGTACTCTGGAAAAAAATTTATCTGAATAGTTTTTTTCTATTTTTGCTTTATTTTTAGGCTTTCGTGATGATTTTTATATCAAAACTCCTATATATAAGCAATATCTCACTCTCAAATTGATAAAAAATATATTTATGTATAAGCAAGTATCTAATACTCTGGAAAAGTACTCTGGAAAAAAAAATTATCTGAATAGTTTATTTCTATTTTTGCTTTATTTTTAGGCTTTCGTGATGATTTTTATATTACATCTCCTATATATAACCAATATCTCACTCTCAGCTTCAAAATTGATTTCCACTTTTTTTGCTTTATTTTTAGGCTTTTGTGATGATTTTTATATCACATATCTCCTATATATATATATATATATATATATATATATATATATATATATATATATATATATATATATATATATATATATGTATATATATATATATATATATATGTATGTATGTATATATAATTTTTTTTGTTTTTAGTTAGTGACTTTCCAATTCTGTCTCAATTTCATAATGTAATTTTTTTTGAGAAATATGGAAATATATTTTCCTTCATATGTGCTTAAAATTACAATTGTCTAAATATAAAGAGAGAATTATATGAAAGATATAAAGAAAAAACACAATTATATTATAAAAACAGTAGTTTATTTGAAATTATCACCAAAGTTTTCTCCAAAAATTGTCTAGAAAGCAGATTATAGATACCCCCCACCCGAACTGAATTTTTCTCAGGACAAATCCAGGACAGTCTTTTTTTTTTTTTTGTTTTTTTTTTGTTTTTGTTTTTTTTTCCACTTTAAAATATAAAATTTGAAAAGTGTATTGTTTTTTAATACAACCTAATGCATTCATGATATGCCAATTGTGAGCGAGTTAGCTTATCAATAGTGGCATATGAGCGTGAGCCACATTTCTACTTCCCTTCCTCTTTATTCCCACTTATCCTGTCCTCCTCTCTCCACCCTCTTTTTCCCATTTCTTCCTCTGCTCTGCTCTTGGGTGGTCTCACCTGGCTGGCCCAGGGGGCAGCCGAGCAGAACTGGAAGTGTCTGTGGGTGGCCTGACCTCCCTGTGCCTCTCCTTCAGCGTAGCGCAGCACCAAGGCCTACTGAAAGGCCCAGCGTCAGCGGTAGCGGCTCTCAGATGATCCAACAGCTGACGCCCACTCCGGACCTTCAGAGGCTCTGTGTCTAAGGCAGGCCACTGCTCCAGCCTTCCTACCTCCCTCCCCTCCCAAGCGGCCAAGAGGGCACTGCCGTTGTCAGGCCTCAGGCATTTGGCCACTTGTTGGGTCCCCTCAAAAATAGAAACCCCAGCTATGAAATGTTAAGTGGTTAGAGCTGCAGCGACGGATCGATTTACTTGGGTGGTTTACGATGGGTGGGCTGGCAATGGTCGCATTTTTTACGTTTCATCAGGGTACATTCTTGGTTGACTGTGAAGTCATGGTAAATGTTTGGATGTTTGAACGATAGCCGTTATGTGGTTGCTTTGCGTTCACTCTGTGTTCCTTTTATGTACTCTGGGACTGGAGTACACATTTCCAGACATCGACTGTTTGTTGGATACTTTGAACCACAGCAGTGACCGGTCTTAAAGAAGTAGTTCACCCAAGAATAAAACAGAAATGTTGTCATTTACTCACCCTCATGTCGTTCCAAGCCTGTATGGCTTTCTTTTTCTGTGGCATGCAAAAGATGACATTCTGAAAAATGTTTCTGTGTTTTAGACCCTAGTGACTTCAAATATACAGTATGAGCAAAACAGGATAAACTCTTTAGAATATCTCTTTTTCTGCTCTGTAGAAGAAAGTAAGTTTGGAACATGAATGTGAGTGTACAGTGTGTGTGTGTACAATTAAAATATTTTAATTGTAAGTATTTAAAAATATTCTGACTCTGAAAGATGGATTTTGGCTATTTAGGGTCAACAAAATCTCCCATTTGCCACCATGGGTCTTCGTTTCAGTCAGACAGGTGGTTTTTTCTCTTTACTGAACACTTGCTATTCTCCTGATTTCAATTTTTGCTAGACTTGCATGTGCACCCATGTGTATGTATTTGCAGAATTCATAAGGTCATAATTTACTAAATAAAACTAGTCATGTTAGACCAGTGACTCTCAACCAGGGGCCGGTTGCATAAAAGGTTTAGACTAGTCTTAAAAAGTTAGACGGCTAATTTTATCTTTAAAACTGTTCATAATTGTTTTAATTTAGTTACAGGAAAATGTAGATTAGTCTAAGTTGAATCCAAAAAATAAGACTGGTTACTCTTTGGTTAACTGCTAGTTGGTCAGACTAGGACTTAAGACACTGTCTTAACATAGAGGCTAAGTTTATGCAACTGGCCCCAGGGGACTAGGGGCCTCAGCAAACTTCCATGGGGCCTCGAGATGATTATTATGGTCTTAGAAAAGTCATTCAAGAATTGATTCTGATTTTTTACTTTTTATTGAATGACTTTCCCAGGTCTAGAAATCACACTTTTAAAGCTAGGCTACCCAATGTATGTGATTAGAAAGTCTAAAATTAAAAGTAAAGTTAGAAAGTCATTCAATAAAAAGTAAAGTAAAATGGACATTAAGTTAAAATAAAATAATAAAATGGCTACCTCATATATCTAATTAGAAAGTCGTTCAAATAAAAAGTAAAGTTAGAAAAGGCATTCAATAAAAAGTCAAATCAACAAAAGTCAAGTAAATTAATAATGAAATGAAATAAAATGAAAATAAAATGTGTATAAAATAAAATGAAATAAATAAAATTAAGTAATTAATAATAAAATGGAAATAAAGTTAGAAAGTCATTTAATAAAAAGTAAAGTAAAATAGAAGTAATAATAATAATAATAATAATAATAATAAAAAAATAAAATGATAAAATGGCTACCTCCTATCTAATTAGAAAGTCATTCAAATAAAAAGTCGTTAGAAAAGTCATTCAATAAAATGTCAAGTAAAGTAATAATAAAATGAAAATAAAATATAAATGAATAAAATAAATAAAATTAATTAATAATAAAATAAAATAAAATGAAATAAAATGGAAATAAAATTTAAAAAAATGAAAAATGGAAATAAAATTAAAATAGAATAATAAAATGGAAATAAAATAAAATGAAAATAAAAAATCATAGAATAATAAAATGGAAATAAAATGAAGGAAAATAACATGAAAAGGAAAGAAAAGAAAATAGAAAAGGAAATGAAAATGGAATAAAATGAAACGAAATGAGAAAACAACATACGTTTCTCACTTTAATTTAGTTTAACTTGAACTAAAATAACTAACTGAAATAAATGATAGCTTTATAAAGGAAAATAAAATGAAAATGAAAAAATAAATAAAATGAGTAGATTTTTTTTTTTTTTAAACTAAAATTAGAATGAAATAGCTAAAAACTAAAATAGTATCTCAGTGTTACTAAAATAACACTGGCTTGAGAACCACTGTGATAGACATTGCTGAAAGGCACAGCCCCTCGGGTCTCATTACTTTAATTAAACACTGGCAACAGCATTATGATATGCTCAATATAAATAATTAGAATAAACAATTCTGCTGCCAAGCAATGTAGTTCATTAGTCTAACTCTAGACAGTTTACGGTTGGCAAGCAATGGAGTAATTTAAGTAGATATGTGATCAGAGGTCTGCGTCTCTATCGGCTGTTGTACAACTGCTTTAAATGTGGCTTTGAATTTTTATAATTCTTCATATTATTGTATTATTATTGTATTCTTTGCATTTTGAACATAAGTTAAATAAGTTATTTTTTCGTTTGTGAGGCTTCATATGCGCATTAGCTTGAAGTCATTCTGAGTTTGCAGTGGTCAGTAAGGAGGGATTGTTCTCCTTCCTCAGTAGCACAGTTAGCTCATTCTAAACAACAGCGCTGTGCACCCTGTTATCTTTTGAGCATGTGTGCTGCAGTGGCTCCTGGGCCTTCTGCCCCAGGGCCAGAACAAGAGAACCGGAACTGTAGCGGAGCGGAGCGGAGCAGAGCGTCACGGCAGGGCCTCTCCCTGGGCCTCCCCAATGAGGCGTGCAGCTCTCCCAGAGCCAGGCACGCTCTAACGGGCTGTTCCCCACTCCTGCTCCCATGTTTATTTATCCGCAGGCCTGAGATGGACAGACCAGATGGGAACCAGACAACTCAAACAGAAACAATGGCAAAAGCGAGCGGGATTTATCGCTGGGTTCCCCTCCATGCCTGCGCTCACTCATATACACACACTCACGCAAACTGTGGCGGAGCACAGTGCTTTTTTTGAGAGATTGGGTTTGTCATTTCCTCATACATTCTCATGTCATGTTATAAACATTTCTTTTGTTGTTGTGACCATCGTCAAGATTCTTCATACACAAAGTCGAGCACCGTAGGTCATGGAAGTGTCATGTGAAGCATTGTGGCCGTGTCTTTGCATAAGCAAAAACCTCTTTTTCTTCAGAATATGTCAAAACCTGGTTTTATTTAATGCACCAGCCAGTTTTAAGAGAACAGCATGCCAGTAAGTAGTCAGAACGTAGGGCTAAAATAGCATATAATAGCCTGAGAAGCTGAGGTAATATGTTTGAGGTGTGAAATTTTGACCTGAGCCATGGCAAGATAAACCTAACATGTTAATGTGCTAATGGTAGTCTATCCCAACTGTTTCGGATGAAACCGATTTATAAAAATAACCTTACCAAGCATAATTTGACCATTCAGCACAAGTTGTGCTCCAGGAACACTTGTCAAATATACGCTTAGTACCATGTGTCTTCCATTGCCTAGAACAATGCTAGCTTCTTTAATACTTATTTATTTGAGTAATTGTTTTTTCTTACACCTATTTGTAACACCGTATGCTTGTAGGGCTTTTTCCCCATCTCTTGTTTTAAGCACATAGACCTGCAAGTCCAAGTTATTTTTTTAAAGAGCAAATCATATGTGACCCTGGACCACAAAACCAGTCATAAGGGACAATTTTTGGAAGTTGATTTATACATCTGAAAGCTGAATAAACAAATTTGCCATTGATGTATGGTTTGTTAGGATAGAAAAATATTTGGCCAAGATTCAACTATTTAAAAATCTGGAATCTGAGGGTGCAAAAAAATCAAAATATTGAGAAAATAGCCTATAAAGTTGTCCAAATGAAGTTCTTAGCAATGCATATTACTAATCAAAAATTAAGTTTTGATATATTTACGGTAGGAAATTTACAAAATATCTTCATGGAACATGATCTTTACATAATACCCTAATGGTTTTTGGCCTAAAAGAAAAATCAATAATTTTGACCCATACAGTGTGCTACTTGTGACTGGTTTTGTGGTCCAGGGTCACATATAAGTGCTCTAATATTGTCTCCTACAACAGGTTTAAATGCATCTAAGGTCAGAAAACATTGTAATTGGAGTCATTTCTCAGTGATTTCGTTCGATCAGTTCTGAGCGTACGGTCTGTAAACCCCTTCCTTCCATAAGCCTGCTCTGCTCTGATTGGTCAGCTGGCCAAGTCTTTTGTGATTGGCACAGAGAGGAGTACTTGAACAAGTTAGCGAGCGCTACCATCTGTGTTGCCAAGTCTGCGGTTGTTTTTGATGTCCGCAGGGTGAAGTGACCCCAATAACATGTATATATATTTAGCCCCTGGAATGCGAATTTACCAGGGGAACCCTGGCAAAAAAAATGTGTATTTTACACCCCAGAACACGATTTTTAACATGGGACCCCCCTTGAAACGCATTTGGGCTAGTTGTGAATAGCGATTGGGCAGGTTTTTTGTGAAAACCTGCCAACCCTGTCTACCACTGACAAAGCATGCACCTTTACATAAAACAATAATATAGTGCTCCAATCCGTTGTTTAAAAAAAATGACATAAAAACATTGTTTAACACTTAAGCAAGCGAATCCTGTGGTATACCCAGTGGTATTTTTCTTTTTAAATCTTTATAAGTAATATGCCCTTTTTCAAATCAAGCCATTCTCCGCATCTTGTCTATGAGACGTCACACATACCAAGGTTGCTCCCACAATAGTCTTACCTTAGACCCGCCCTGAGTGAGCTGTAAACACTCTGACCGCCATAGTTTTGACTCCGGTGCAGGGGAAGACAAGAATGTCTCCAATTGAGTGATTGAGGTGTTTTGTTGTTGGATGTAATAATGAACATAACAGTCATCATTTACTCCTGACATCTTAGCAGCTGAAGATGCAGAGGGTTAACGTTACTTTCATTTTTGAAAGGAAATGTGCCGATCCCTGATCTGCCTATATGCGTCCAAGTTCGCGCGAATCATTCGTGATGCAGTTTCACACCTACAGCTGAAGTGAGTATAAGGGTTTTTTAGGCATCTTCTCAAATCGCCTTTCCTATGTGCTAGTTAGCAAGTTTCGCGGTTAAACACGGCTAAAGTAAACAGACCAGCTCGTCACCCCACAGAAGAGAGGGGCGGGGTAAGCAGAGCTCATTAGCATTTAAAGGCAAATACAACAAAACGACTCACTCACACATGAAAATGATTTTGACAAGGTAAAAAGGGTAAAAATTGTAATCAAGGTATGTTATAGACTTCTCATTAAGACCCTAACGAATCAACTTGTGGAAAATGGGCATCCGATGACCCCTTTAACAAAACAATAATGGTGGATACGTTAGCTGAGTGCTATCTAGACTAACTGATGAAACAATACTGTTTGAAAACCAAAATATGTCTAATTTACATTCTTTATTATTACACAAAGTAATTAGAACAGCAACAGTCTACATTAATTGACACATTGATAGGAAATATTGGGTTCACAGCGAATTATCAGAAGTATTTAGGTAAGACAGTAATATCGTGGTTTACCTGGAAACCTAAAGCTGCGCTAGGTATACATCACATGTTAGCACAGAAAACTTGATATTTTGAGCACTCAATTGAAAATGTACACATAACGTATCAATCATATTTGCAGGTTGTGGTTTTGGAGATGCTTGTTGGTCCAAATAAAGAAAATCAGAAGCCAAAGAAGATTAGAGAGGATTCAAATTGTATTGCTGTGGTGGTATCGTGGAAAAAAAATGAATTTTAACCAATGATTCTTCACATTATCATCTTTCGGCAATGAAAACAAAACAAGCTTGCTTTTACAGCACAGAACACAGCGTCTTCTCAACTTGATGTAAACACTATCTAGCAGAAGAGTTTGTGGGTAGTTCAGACTGTTCACATTTTGCTGGCAGGCAGGGATTATGCTAATGTGTTACCTAGTGACGTATATCGGTAACAGGCAGAAGATTCGAAAATATAACAACTTGTTGTTATAGAAAGAGGCAACTCTTTCTTTTGAGAGGCAATATCTTTATCATGCACTTGATGAACAACTTTGCAGACTGTTTACAGTGACTGATAGCTACATTACAAACTGCGAAAATGATATTTTTCAAAAACTCATATGACTCGCTCTTTAATGTAATCTGCAATGACCCGTGTGGTGCTTTACTTAGTTATGTTTGTGAATATTTTGTATCGTGATCATTTAAAGGCAAAGATGCATGCGTTGTGGTACTGTTGTGAACGCGTTTCGAAGACTGGCACGGAAGAGAAAAAAATTGTTGAATAAAGTCATTATTTTTGTTTTCTTTGTGCACAAGAAGTATTCTCACCGCTTCATAAAATTACAGTTAAACCACTGAAGTCACATGGACTGTTGTAACAATGTCTTTACTACCTTTCTGGGCCTTGAACGTGTTAGTTGCGTTGCTGTCTATGCAGGGTCAGAATGCTCTCGGATTTCATCAAAAATATCTTAATTTGTGTTCTGAAGATGAACGAATGTCTTACAGGTTTGATATTACATTAGGGTGAGTAATTAATCACAATTGAATAGTTATTTTAATGACAGAATACTGCAGTGCTTTTAAGGCTGCTATATATAAATAATCAGCAGATTTCTGTGTATTTGCATTATTCATACTGTCATTTAACAGGGTGAGCTGTGTTTCTGAGACTGAATTGCTGTTGATTTTTAAATGTTGGTGGTCATGTCATTGCATTTGTCTTTGGTTGTGAGGTTACAGTCATTAACATGAAGAGTATTTCAGACTCAACAATGAAGATGTTGTTTTTCAGAGTGTCCTTAGCAAATACTTGAAAAACTTGCCCATTGGCACAAAAAAAGAACTTATAGTCAAGCATTTTATCCAAACTGGTTATTTCAAAACCTGAAAGTAATCTTTCTAATTATGTGTAGGGAACACATCGCCCTTCCAGTGGACATTATAATCAAATTGTGGGTGGAAAAGCTGAATGGTTCTGTCTTGATGCTGATTTCAATAGGATTTGTCTTTCTTTTTTTTTTTTCTTCTTTTTTTTTTCTCTCTCCTACAGACAGACATCTTGGTGGTGAGCTGTGATTTGATAACGGATGTGGCTCTGCATGAAGTTGTGGACCTCTTTCGTGCACACAACGCCACCCTGTCGATGCTCATGAGCAAAGTGCATGAATTCACAGAGACTGTCCCGGGCCAAAAGGGCAAGAAGAAAGCAGGTACTATCAGTCACGCAAACAGGAAAAAGATGGTGTGGTTTTGAACCGAGTGCTGTTGTTGCACTGTTTCCAGAAACTACTTATTGACCATTTCCTCTTTTCCCAATATGAAGTAAAAAAACACATCCCAGTGGACTGTATTATTTTGCATTCCTGCAGATCTTTCAGGTTGTTGACTGGTCATCTGTCTTGAGCCAAAATACAGCTTGACTGTAAAATATCCTGCTGTAGTATTTTATGAGTTCGCTATGACAGATTGGAATTGTGCCCTGTGGCAGGAGAGCAGCGGGACTTCGTAGGAGTGGACGTCACAGGGAAGAGGCTTCTGTTTATGGCCAATGAGGCAGACTTGGAGGAAGGCCTTGTTCTCCGGAAATCTATCATGCGCAAGTAAGTGTCAGCATCACTTCAGGTCTAACCTGGAGTCCAACATTTTTTTTATTTTATTTTATTTTTTATTTTTTATTTTCTTTGTATTTCATTTCATTTCATTTTTACATTTTTATTTGATTTTATATTTTATAATTTATAGTTCATTTTTTATTGTCAATCACGTGCAAGTGTTAACACCACAACAGTCCAACATTTATTTTATTTTATTTTATTTTTTCAATTTTTTTATTATATTATATTATATTATATTATATTATATAATTTATATTGTATTTTTCATTTTGTTTTGTTTTTTATAGTATTTTATTTAATATTTTATTTTATTGTATTTTATTTTATTTTATATTTATTTTATATTTTTGAATTTTATATTTTTTAATTTTTTTTTATTTTTTTATCCATATTTTATTTCATTGTTTATTTTATTTTATTTTTTTTGTATTTTATATTTTATAATTAATATTATATTTTTGATTGTCCATCATGCACAAGTAAGTGTCGACATCACTTCAGGTGTAACCTAGAGTCCAACATTTTTTATTTTATTTTATTTTATTTTATTTTATTTTTTTTTATTGTCAATCATGTGCAAGTGTCAACACCACTTCAGGTCTAACCTGGAGTCCAACATTTATTTTTATTTTATTTTATTTTATTTTATTTTATTTTATTATTATTTTTTTTTAATTATATTGTATTTTATTTTATAATTTATATTTTATTTTTTATTTTGTTTTGTGTTTTATAGTATTTTATTTTATATTTTATTTTATATAACTTATTTTGTTTTATTTTATTGTATTTTATTTTATTTTATATTTTTGAATTTTATATATATATATATATATATATATATATATATATATATATATATATATATATATATATATATATATATTTATTTAATTGTTTATTTATTTATTTTTTTTTTATATTATATATTTGTTATTTTATAATTAATATTTCATTTTTTATTGTCCATCATGCAAAAGTAAGTGTCAACATCACTTCAGGTCTAATCTAGAGTCCCAACATTTTTTTTATTTTATTTTATTTTATTTTATTTTATTTTGTTTTATTTTATTTTATTTTAGAACCAACGTGGTCAGTTTTGTAGTGTTTTTGTACTCTTTAATGCTAAAAATCAGACCTGGTCAGTTTAAACATAATTTAAAACTACTGCCCTCAGAGAGGTGCCCCTTCCTCAGAACAATGGCAGCCTCACGGGGCGATGACCTGCTGTTTATGTGGGCTGGCTAATAAAACTGGGGCCTCCTCCACACTGGCCTGTCATAAGTGCTGCCTGTCAACTCTGTTTTAGCAGGCGGCCGCCTTTCTTAACTGTAGATCCTAACTGTTTTTCAAATTTCTTCCCTTCCCGACCCACTTCTGCTGTCTTTCTTTTACTCACTTGTTTTCTCTTTTCTTTGGATTTTCTCTGTGTCTGAGGTTTTGGATCCGTGTGTGTCATTTCCCAGAACTATGAGAAAATACATTTTATTAGACTGTTTTATCTGATGAGTGTTTAATGAATGAGTACTTAATTTCAGAAGCCATTTTCTCCTCATCTGTGGATGTTTTATTCATGCTTAAGCATTTTTAAACAGTATAATTTCATAGCTTATACTTCGCTAATGACGCATAATACACTGCTGACTAATTCGCATGACGATATACATGTACACTATGGGGTCAGTAAAGTATTGAAAAAAGTCTCTTATGCTCACCAAGACTGCATTTATTTGATAAAAATGCAGTAAAACATTGTAAAGTATTTTTACAGTAAGAGAAAAAGCTAATTTATAATATTTTACTGTGTAAATTGAAATAAAGATATCTTATTAATGTTGAAAACAGTTTAATATTTTTGTGGTAACTGATTTATTTTGAGTTTTTTTTTTTTTTTTTTGATTAATGTCAGCTACCATTAGGTAGCTAATGGTATTGTTGGAATTTTTTTTTTATTTTTTTTTTTAAATAATTGCTCTTTTTTTTTTTGGCACTGATATGACTTAAGTCTTGTTTTAGTTTTAACTGCTGTAGTAACCCTTTCCATCTTTCTTCTCAGTGTTTTTAATATTTTACTGTTATCTGACACTGTCATTTTTGTGTTTGAGGCCTGGTGTTGGAAAGGCTCCTCAG
Source organism: Cirrhinus mrigala (assembly GCA_036247105.1). Classification (NCBI taxonomy): domain Eukaryota; kingdom Metazoa; phylum Chordata; class Actinopteri; order Cypriniformes; family Cyprinidae; genus Cirrhinus; species Cirrhinus mrigala. The sequence goes on along the minus strand of CM070008.1, from coordinate 23,969,464 downwards.
ATTGTCAGCACCTTGCGTGGGGCCTGTGCTTTAAGCTCTGGAGGCCAAAGGTCCTGCCGTTCATGGTCGTGGGGGGTGATCAGTGGTCTGGGAGTAGGAGAACCGTGATAAAGCTCTGTATGCGGCTGTTTTGGAAGCTCATAAATAATTTAGGGAGTCGTTGCCACTGTAAATCTTGTTCAGTAATAGAAGGGTTGCAGCAGCTGTTAGCATGCTGTCCGGTGAGTGGGAGAATGAACACACGCTGCCTAATCTGACGTTAGGTAATGTATTGCACAAGTCTAATGCACATACACTGCCGTTCATAAGTTTGGGATCAGTAAGATTTGTAAATTATTTATTCATTTATTTTTTTAAAGCAGTCTGCCATGCTCAACAAAAAAAACCTTTGAAGAACTACTACTGTATACCCGATATTTCATGTGTGCATCATGAAGACAATACTGAAAGGCTGAATGCTGCTGTTCATTGTATTTACAGCACATTTATAGTTAATAATAGTCTACTGGTGTTTTACCTTCAGTCATTTTGAATTTGGCTTACCTTGAATTTTGAGATTTTTAAGCATTTTTCTCATATTATTTCTTAACATATAATATGTATAAGACAAGTTTGTACTAGATGTAGTTGTAGTTCATGCAATTTTTCTGCAAAGATATTTAACAAGTGATTTGTTTAACATTTACATCATGTTGACAACTTCATGTGTGGTGCACTTGGAATCGAATTTTCTTTAACTAGAGGGTTATTAAAGAAAAAGTTAGTTAAATCATGTTGTAGTTACATTTTCAAGTTGAATATTTAAAAATTGTTAAAAAAAATAGAATCGGTCAAATGTTCTGAAAAAAAAAAAAAAAAAAATCGAGGTTTCAATTTTTTGCAATATCGCCCGGCCCTATATGTAATAATATTGCCATTTAAAATAAGTTTTCTAGTTTAATATACTTTCAAATATTATTTATTTTTGTGATGCAAAGCTGAATTTTCGTCAGCTGTTACTCCAGTCTTCAAAAAATCATTCTAATGTGCTAATTTATTATCAGTGTTGAAAACAATTGTGCTGCTTAATATTTTTTTGGAAACTGTGATTCTTTTTTCAGGATTCTTTGATGAATAAAAAGTAAAAAAAAAAAAAAAAATCTAACAATATAAGTCTTTACTATCACTTTTTATCAACTTAGCACATCATTGCTGAATAAAAGTATTAATTTCTTTGAAACAAAGAAAGAAAGACAAATTTTACTGACCTCAGAATTTGAGCAATAGTGGATATTGTTACAAAAGATTTCTAAATAAATCTAAATAAAGATTTTTAAATAAATGCTGTTCTTTTTAGCATTTTATTCATCAAAGAATTCTGAAAAAGTATCACAGGTTAAAAACAAATGATAATTTCAATGATAATAAATCCGCATATTAGCATGATTTCTGAAGGATCATGTGACACTGGAAACTGGAGTAGTGAGTAGTAAATTCAGCTTTGCATCATAGGAATAAATTCAATTTTAAAGTATATTAAAATAGAAAACCACTATTTCAAATTGCAATAATAATTTACAATATTATTGTTTTTTTTTTTTTCCTCTGTATTAATAATCGAATAAATGCAGCCTTAAAGAAGTATTTTCTTGAACCTAGAAAAGTCTCCTTAAAAAACATTAAAAATCTTGCTGATCCCAAACGGCACAATAGAAGCACGTATTAAAAGCATAAACATTAAAAAATTTATATTGAGTCAAATCTCACCCCAAAATAAAAAAAAGGACCAAGAAAATAACCACTGGCAACGAATATGCATAGTTGGTTTGAAATTGAAAAAAAGGTGATTGTGGCTTTTTATCAGAATCAGAATTTGCTTTATTCACCAGGTGTGTGCAAACACATGAGGAATTTGTGTTTTTTTTTTTTTTTTTTTTTTTTTTTTTTTTTTAAGGTGCTGCTGGTACATACATGCATACATACATATACATCTGACATGAGAACAGAGAAAACATTTAAATAAAATAAACTTAAAATAAATAATGTGTATGAATCTGGAACAGAAGATTTATGTACAGATTTGTGCATCATTTACTCTATATGCAACTGTAGAAAAAAAGAGATGTGCATATGTATTTACATAATACTACAGAAAGAGACGACAATTAGAAATGGAGATAAAATACAGAAATGAATTGTAGAACACCGGTAATGATTCATGTTTTAGCTGTTTAAGCTGGAGTTGGCATTTGGGGAAAAAACTGTTTTTATGCCTAGATTTTCTAGTGCTCAGGGATCTGTAGCTTCTGCCTGAGGGGAGAAGTGCAAACTTGTTTCCTGCCCGTTTCTTCACTCTGGAGATGTACAAGTCCTGAAGGTTGGGCAGGTGCACACCAATGGTCCTTTCTGCTGTCTTAACAGTCCGTTGCAGTCTTCTTATATCTGATTTGCTGGCTGCCCCAAACCAGACAGTTATAGAAGACCACAGAACTGACTCAGTAACAGCTGAGTAAAACTGTATCAGTTTTTAATTAGTGCCTGTGGTAGATTGAACTTTTTCAGTTGACGAAGGAAGTACAACCGCTTTTTTTCACAGTGGAATCAATGTAAATGTCCCACTTCAGGTCCTGGGAAATGTTAGTTCCTAGGAACTTGAATGAATCCACTGCAGCCACAGTGCTGTTCATGATGGTGAGATGGGGGAGTGCAGGGGTGTTTCTCCTGAAGTCCACTGTCATCTCTGCAGTTTTGAGCATGTTGAGCTCCAGGTTGTTGTGACTGCACCAGACTGTAAACAGATTCGTCAACATCCTGGATGAGACCGATGACTGTAGTGTCATCTGCAAACTTCAGAGGTTTGACAGAGTGGTCTTTAGAGGTGCAGTCATTTGTGTAGAGGGAGAAGAGCAGTGGGGAGAGAACGCAGCCCTGGGGAGCTCCAGTGCTGATGGTACAGGTGCCGGATGTGAGTTTTCCCAGCCTCACTAGCTGCTCCTGTCTGTCAGGAAGTTGGTGATCCACTGACAGATGGAGGTGGGTACAGAGAGCTGTGTTAGTTTATTCTGAAGGATATCTGGAATGATGGTGTTGAAAGCAGAGCTGAAGTCCACAAACAAGATCCTTGCATAGGTCCCTGGTTTGTCCAGATGTTGAAGGATGTAGTGCAATCCCATATTGACTGCATCATCCACAGACCCGTTTGCTCGGTGAGCAGACTGCAGGAGGTCCAGCAAGGGTCCAGTAATGTCCTTCAAGTAGGCCAACACCAGTCTCTCAAATGACTTCATGACTACAGATGTTAAAGCAACAGGTCTGTAGTCATTAAGTCCTGTGAGTTTTGGTTTCTTGGGTACAGGGATGATGGTGGAACATTTGAAGCAGGATGTGACTATACGCAACTCCAGGGATCTGTTGAAGATCAGTGTGAAGATTGATGATAGCAGGACAGCACAAGCTTTAAGGCAGGCTTTAATGGTGCGTTCACACCAGATGCAAATTGCACAAATAAATTGCGGTATTTGCGCGTAGTTGGACGCTTGAACATTTTGAGTTTACTTGCTTCATTCGCACGTGAAATTCACTTCACAGCAGACGTGAATTCGCGTCATCGGAAGGACTTCTGCCAGGAGGCTCCAGTCTCGTTGCGAAATGGCTGACATGGATTTTGTCAGCGGGAAGGTAGTTGTAAAATTCAGCGAATAAGCTCAATTTGCCGGCTTTAGCTAGCTTGTAGTCTCAATATGTATATGTATGTATGTATGTATGTGTGTATATATATATATATATATATATATATATATATATATATATATATATATATATATATATATATATATATATATATATATATATATATATATATATATGACAGAATTTCCTGATTGGTTAACGCGGCACAAATATTCGCCAAAGTTCAGATTTTTCAACTTGCGCGTTTCGGGCGTTACAGGTGTCAACGCCCGAAACGCTCAATTCGCGCCGCAGGATGTCAGTCGCGTCTTTGCATTGACTTAACATGTAAATCATTCGCGCTTAACGCTTCATGTGCATCTGGTGTGAACGCACTGTAAGGCAGGCTTTTATCTCATAATTGTTAACTCCCCCACACAGAATAAAAAAGATTTTTTATTTCACAGTTCTTTTATTTCACACAATTCTGAAAAAAGACAGAATTGTAGGAATTGCAAGGAAAAAAGTCTGAATAATAATAATAATAACAACAATAATCATTATTATTATTATTATTATTATTAAATTACATATTTATTTTTGTTATTCCATGGCAGAAAAGTGGCTTCCATGTTAATGTCACAATTTAAAAAAATAAAATAATTTTAAAGTATAACATCTTTCTTTCTCTTTTTTTTTTTTTGTTGGGGTGGAATATGACCTGGCCATTTCTTTTTGGGCTCTTCTCAAGGACACAGGAATGCTCAGTGCGGTTTGAGAGATGTCTGCTAATGTTTAACAGTACTTCAGATACTGCTCTGTTTGTCTGAGTTGTCTCTGAGCCTTGGCATTGTCTGGATGTGTGTTTATACAGGCACAGCGAAGCCTATATGTGCACTCCACATGTGTTAAACCAGTCCTCATTATTTATAAGACCTGTAAAAACACTGTCTTCTCTGTATTATTATGGCTTAAAGGGATGGTTTACCCAAAATTTAGTGTCGTTCCACACAAAAGATACTTTGAAACCCACCCTTTTTTTTTTTTTTACTTTTTAAAAACAAAATTTCATCCATGCAGTGGCAGTCAGTGGGGTCCAATATTGTTTGGGCCTAGTCTTCTTCAAAATATCTTCTTTGTTATTCCACAGAAGGGTGTAGGTCAGACCAGTTGAGGTTCAACATGCCAATTATGACAGAATTTCTTAGGTTGAACTAATGCATATTTTAATCTAATTTGCTGTGCTAAATTCTCTGTTGCATGTCTGTTTGATAAGGATGCACACGTTTTGAAGTCAAAGCTATAGTTTGATTCGGTTGTACATGGTTATGCCAAATTGTTTCAAAATGAAAATGCACGCTAATGTAAGTTATGTGATTGTTTTAAACCGATAAAGCACACTGTTGTCACTTTACATTGTAAGTGGCTTAAAAGTAAGTGGATCTAAGTCCCTTTGAAGTTCAAGAGAACTTGGCTCATGCTCTTTTCTCAGAGTGGTTTACTCTATGGCATCTATCTTTTCAAATGCATCTTTTACCTTACTATTTCTTTTTTCACTTCTGTAAGTTCTGTGGCTGACAGATTCTTCATGCCACAGTGCACATATTCACCTAATACACAACAAAATGATTTCCTGCTTGGCCTGTGACACTGCGAAATTCACCAGCCGAATAGAATGCTTCCTCTAACACAAACACTCTTCATGTTCTCCATCCGGCTGTTGACAGCTAGCTATGTAGTAGTTACTTTGCAAACTGCGGGAAGAAATTTGATTAATGTAGAATCCTGCCTCTTTAGACCAGTCCAATCAATAATATCGGTGTTAGACCAAACAAGTCCTGTACTGGTTGGAAAATCCTTTGAGCAGATTTAACGATTTACATTGCGCTGTCTTGTAATTTGGCATTAGATTTAGTGTGAGAGCATGAGACGGAACCTGAAAGTGAGCCTGGAGAGTTGGCAACTCTGCGATGACCGACGCATTTCTAGCATCATCATAAGAGGCAGTAACAGTGTTGAAGTAGATCTTACCGGTGGTCCTTTTGTGTTTCTAGGGTCAAAATGTGAGAGGAACACATTTTGCAGATCGGTGTCTCCATCTTTATGCGGTCTAGTAGCAGAACATAGCGAAACAGTTATACATGTGACGTTAGTTGCCACTGGAATAGATTTTTACAGATTGCAGTCACATTCATCTTGCTTTATTTTCCATCTCAGATTGTTGACCTGTGAGTCGTCTCTCTCTGAAACTGTTGGAGTGTTGTTTAGAAACATTTACTGTATATGTCACAGTATTATAGTATTCCTTCATTATCAGTTTGTTCTGTTATTTTTAAATAGGTTTTTAAAACATTTATTTTTAGCTGTTTATCTTATTTATCTTTATTTCAGTTTAAGTGATTTTAGTACTTTTAAATCTCTTTATTATTATTATTATTATTATTTTTTTTTTTTTTTAATTCTGTTAAAATTCTGAGAGAGCGGGGTGTGGTGGGATCGAGAAAGGTATTTGAGCTGGGAAACGAATGCCTGTAGCGCAACAGTGCTTCATGACGGTGCACTGAAGGCTATAGGTGCCAAAACTTTTCTTTTTTTTCCAGTTACTTGCCAAGGCAACATTTAATTTTTTTTCTGCTTTAAATGTTGAGAAATAGTTTTCAATAATAGTTTTAGTTATCAATATTAACACTGGACTGTTGTGGCCCTGACCCTTTCCCATTTTGATCAGATTGTATGTTAAAGAAATAGACATTATGAAGAATGTTGATAAACACACAGTTGATGGAAGCCAGTGTTTTGTTTCCCTGATAGCCCTTGTCACCACTGTTGCCAAGTTGGCGTTTTTCCCACGGAATTACTCTACTTTAAAGAGCTGGACGTTCAGAATGTACATCTATACATAGTCATTTGTCAGTGATTTCAGGACGGTTCATTCGAATCAGTTTTGAGCGTAATGTCTGTAAACCCCTCCCTTCCATAAGCCTAATCTGCTCTGATTGGTCAGCTGGCCAAGCCTTTTGTGATTGGCACAGAGAGGAGTACTTGAGTAAGTTAGCAAGCGCTACCTTCTGTGTTGCCAAGTCTGTGTTTGTTTTTGGTGTCCGCGGGTTGAAGCGACCCCAATAACGTCGTATTTAGCCCCTGCAATGCAATTTTACTAGGGGAACTCTGACAAAAAGCATGTATTTTATACCCCGGAATGTGATTTTTAACAGGAGGCCCTGCTCGAAACGAGATGGGGCTAATTTTGAGTAGCAATTGGGTAGGTTTTGTTGTGAAAACCTGACAACCCTGAGCATGCACCTATACATAAAACAATAATATAGTGCTCCAGTCCGTTCTTAAAATAATGCCAAAAATATTTTGTTTAACACTTATGCAGGCGAATCATGCCCACAGCTGAAGTTTAGCTGCTAAACTGTAAACACTTAAAGGAACACACCACTTTTTTTGAAAATAGGCTCATTGTCCAACTCCCCTAGAGTTAAACAGTTGAGTTTTACCGTTTTCGAATCCATTTAGCCGATCTCCGGGTCTGGCGGTAGCACTTTTAGCATAGCTTAGCATAGATCATTGGATCTGATTTGACTGATAGCATCTCTCTCAAAAATTACCATATATAATGATGATATTTTTCCTATTTAAAACTTGACTCTTCTGTAGTTACATTGTGTACTAAGTCTGACGGAAAATGATGGAAAAATTGTGATTTTCCAGGCTGATATGGCTAGGAACTATACTCTCATTCCGGCGTATTAATCAAGGAACTTTGTTAACGTACCATGAGTGCCGCAGGCGCAATGATATTACGCAGCACCTGAAAGTGACCGGCACTAAGTTTGTGTAGATGCAGAGATGCAGCCAGCAGAGTTGATGGCTGCGTAATATCATTGCGCATGGTATGGCAGCAAAGTTCCTTGATTATTATGCCGGAATGAGAGTATAGTTCCTAGCCATATTCACTGTAAAAAAAAAAAAAAAAAAACAATTGTTGAGTCAACTTAAAATAACTTTTTACCTGGCTGCCTTTACAACTTTAAGTTCAGTCAACTAAAAAAAAAAGTTTAGTCAACTTGAAATGTTAAGTTATACTAAGTGACAACTTATATATTTGAGTTGATTCAACTTAAATTTTTAAGGCAGCTGGGTAACAACCCCAGCTTTTAAGTTTACCAAAACAACTTTTTTAGTTTAGTCAACTCAAATATTTAAGTTGTGACTTAGTACAACTTAACATTTCAAGTTGACTAAACTTATTTAAATTGACTGAACTTAAAATTAGAAAACAGCAAGGTAACAAATTATTTTAAGTTGACTCAACAAATTGTGTTTTTTTTGTTTTTTGCAGCGTATCAGCCTAGAAAATTTTCTTTTTTCGTCTATCGTTGTTCACGATGTAACTACAGAGGAGTCTAATTTTAAATAGGAAAAGTATCGAAACCCTTTGGTCATTTTTGAGTGAGATACTAACGGTCTAATCAGATTCAACGATCTATGCTAAGCTATGCTAAAAGTGCTACCGCCAGACCTGGAGATCGGCTGAATGGATTCAAAAACGGTAAAACTCAACTGTTTAACTCTAGGGGAGTTGGAAAATGAGCCTATTTTCAAAAGAAAGTGGAGTGTTCCTTTAACAAAACAATAAGTGTGGATACGTTAGCCACGTGACTAACTGATGAAACAATACAGTTTGTAAACCAAACTATGTCAAAGTTACATTCTTTGTTATTAAACAAAGTAATTAGAACAACGACAGTCTACATTAATCAACACATTGCTAGGAAATTGTGGGATCACAGTGAATTATCAAGTCAAGTCAAGTCACCTTTATTTATATACCGCCTTTAACAATACAGAATTGTGACAAGGCGGCTGTACAGTATTAGATAGGAAACAGTACATCAACAATGCCAAAGGCAACAGTAAACACTCACATTTTAGGTAAAGGTAGTTAATCAAAAACAATAAAATAAAATGCAATATTGTGTTGAGAGAAAGTGTCCCCAACTAAGCAAGCCAGAGGCGACAGCGGCAAGGAACCAAAACTCCATCGGTGACAAATGGAGAAAAAAACCTTGGGAGAAACCAGGCTCAGTCGGGGGGCCAGTTCTCCTCTGGCCAAAGGTCCCGTGGTCTTGTGCCGACAGCCGTCTAGGTGACGAGGTCTTCACTGTGGATCCGTCTCTGGGGCTCATCTAGTTGATGTGGACTCCGATGACATTCAGGGCTGTAGAGGTCGTCACTAGGTGCTGATCCACCATCTGGGCTGGGTTCGGACTGGATCCGGGGGACTGCAGTGACCATCTGATCTGGATACGGACTGGATCTGGTGGTTAATGTGACCTCGGGATAAGAGAGAAACAGACTAATATTAGCGTAGATGCCATTCTTCTGACGATGCACTGAGTACATCGGGTGTTATGGGAAGTGTTCCTGGTTCCGGTTGACCTAATTAATGCAGCCTAACAATCCTTTAACGGATTTGAATTATAAGAATATGTTGATGTGTTATGTGTAAGCAAGGTTAAAGAGATGGGTCTTTAATCTAGATTTAAACTGACAGAGTGTGTCTGCGTCCCGAACATTGTAGGGTAGATTGTTCCAGAGTTTGGGCGCTAGATAAGAAAATGATCTCCCGCCCGCGGTTGATTTTGATATTCTAGGTATTATCAAATTGCCAGAGTTTTGAGAACGCAGCGGACGTGAGGGACTATAATGTGATAGGAGCTCGCTCAGGTACTGAGGAGCTAAACCATTAAGGGCTTTGTAAGTAATTAGCAAGATTTTAAAATCTATACGATGTTTAATAGGGAGCCAGTGCAGTGTAGACAGAACCGGGCTAATATGATCATACTTTTTGGTTCTAGTAAGAACTCTAGCTGCTGCATTTTGGACCAGCTGGAGTTTGTTTATTAAGCGAGCAGAACAACCACCCAATAAAGCATTACAATAATCTAACCGTGAGGTCATAAATGCATGAATTAATGTTTCAGCATTTGACATTGATAGCATAGGTCGTAGTTTAGATATATTTTTGAGATGGAAAAATGCAGTTTTGCAAATACTAGAGATGTGGTTTTCAAAGGAAAGATTACCATCAAATAGCACACCTAGGTTCCTAACTGATGACGAAGAATTGACAGAGCAGCCATCCAGTATTAGACAGTGTTGTAGGTTATTACACGCTGAGGTTTTAGGCCCAATAATTAACACCTCTGTTTTTTCAGAATTTAGCAGTAAGAAATTACTTGTCATCCAATTTTTTAACTGAACTACACAATCCATTAGTTTTTCAAATTGGTACGTTTCGCCGGGCCGCGAAGAAATATAGAGCTGGGTATCATCAGCGTAGCAGTGAAAGCTAACACCATATTTCCTGATGATATCACCCAGGGGTAACATGTAAAGCGTAAAGAGTAATGGCCCTAGTACTGAGCCTTGCGGTACTCCATACTGCACTTGTGATCGATATGATACCTTTTCATTTACTACCACGAATTGATGGCGGTCAGATAGGTACGATTTGAACCATGCCAATGCACTACCACTAATGCCAACATAATTCTCAAGTCTATTCAAGAGAATGTTGTGGTCAACAGTATCAAACGCAGCACTAAGATCCAGTAGCACTAACAGAGAGATACAACCACGATCAGATGACAAGAGTAGATCATTTGTAACTCTAATAAGAGCAGTCTCAGTACTATGGTATGGTCTAAAACCTGACTGAAAATCCTCACAGATATCATATTTCTGTAGGAAGGAAGATAATTGTGAGGATACAACCTTTTCTAATATCTTTGATAGAAATGGGAGATTCGAGATAGGTCTGTAATTAGTCAATTCGTTGGGGTCAAGTTGTGGTTTTTTAATTAGAGGCTTAATAGCAGCCAGTTTGAAGGTTTTGGGGACATATCCTAATGACAGTGATGAATTAATAATATTTAGCAGAGGATCTATGAGATCTGGAAGCAAGTCTTTTAGTAGCCTAGATGGAATAGGGTCTAGCATACAAGTTGTTGGTTTAGATGATTTAACAAGTTTATACAATTCTTCCTGACCTATAGTAGAGAATGAGTGGAATTGTTCCCCAGGAAATCTATAGCGCACTATCTGATGCGACACTGTAATTGACGGCTGTAATTTCAGTGAGAAAGTAATATTGTGGTTTACCTGAATATATCAGGTGTTATAAATCACATATTAGCACAAAAAAAACTGAAATTTTGAGCACTCACTTTGAACATGTACACTTAGCGTATCAATTGTGCTTACTGGTTGTGGTTTAGAGATGTTTGAAGCCAAAATTAGAGAAGCAGTCCTCTGCAAAATGATGAGCACACAATAAAAGGTTCGAATTGTATTGCAGTGGTAGCGTGGAAAAAAATTAATTTGAACCACTGATTCTTCACATCCTCATCTTTCGGCAAAGAAAACAAAACAAACTTGCTTTCACAGCACAGAACACAGCGTCTTCTTGACACGATGTAAACACACTAACTAGTGGAAGTGTTTGTGGGCGGGTCAGACTGTTCGTATTTCGTTGGCAGGCGAGGATTATGTTAATATGTTACCTAGTGACATATATCATTAATAAGCAGAAGATTCGAAAATGAGACAACTCGTTGAGGTGATTCTGAGTCATCTCTTTCTTTTGAGAGACACTATCTTTATGTATAATGCACTTTTTTGATTAACAACTTTGCAGACTGTTTACGTTGAAGGATGGCTATGTTACAAACTCCAAAAAAGATATTTTTTGAAAACCCATAACACTGTTGCTGCAGGTTGAAATGACCCCAATAACTTGATGTTTATCCCCTGGAATGCGAATTTACCAGGGGAACCCTGCCAAAAAACATGCATTTTACCCCCCAGAATGTGATTTTTAATGGGCGGCCCCTCTCAAAACACGATTGGTCTAGTTTTGGGCTAGTTTTGAGTAGCAATTGTGCGGGTTTTGTTGTGAAAACCTGGCAACCCTGTCTGTCACATAGAAAATTGCTGTAAAATTACTAGAACAGCTTTACCATTGAATACAAAAATGCACTGTTCACGCAGACAATGACATTCTGTCTTTTTACCAGTAAAGCACCATTCACAAATCAATTTCAAAACACCGGTAAATTCTGTGACATCATTAACTGGAAATGGCCTCTAAACTGTTACATCTACCATGTGTTAGGTTTGTAAACATGTGTTTTTGTTGTCATCTTTGTGTTAAACGTTCACATTCATGCTGCCAATTTTGGCAGAGAGATAACATATTAGACGACTTCAAACCGAACTACACAGTGTGGAATTAATGTGTCATCAGATGTCTTACATCAGAGTGTTCTGAACTCATACGTGCCTATACCAGTAATATTATTCTGCGTTGACACAGAACTCGTTTCCGGTAGCTTACTGGTAATGTTGTAACTTCTCATACCGATAAATCACCATAATAAATTTTCTGGTATTTTTTTAATAGTTCCTGTTCACACATGATCTCTCAATGATAATTTACCAGTATATACTGTGTGTGTGTTTTAAAGGGGCTAATGGCTACAGTTAACTGTTTGGTTACCAACATTCTTCAAAATATCATTTTTTGTGTTCAACAGAATACATAATAGTAGACAGTTTCAGAAGAATGTGAAAAATTATAACAGAATTTTCATTTTTTGGGTAAACTG